>CM047809.1:27622954-28011376 GCA_026214975.1 Gentiana macrophylla | reverse complement strand
ATCATGCGGTAGTGATTGGGTGTGATATTGAAGCATCACGGAGTATACATGATTGGTCGTCCGGGAATCGTGTATCATATGATTGTGATCGAATATCCGAAATGACCTTCTTATAAGGAATGTCTCAGCTCGAGAATCTTTGCAAAGTGGGAGTAAATCTGTTATTCCGAGAGCATGATATCCGGATTATAAGATACGATCGTCAATGTATTGACACTCGAGATACGATCGTATGGATATTATTACAATGATAGGATTGTAAGTTACACGGTAAGCGCTTCACATGAAAGGTAGTAGTCATTGCTTTTGACTTTTCCGATAATTGGGGTCACGGTGTGTTGCTGAAGGCGCTATCCCGTGATCGTTAGGTATGAAGGGCATTTTAGTAAATTGCACTTTGTGTGTATGGCCAACATACTCGGAAGCCTATCGGGTCACACACATATGAACATCGAGTCGGATTAAAATGCGGTTATGGTTGATAACCAAATAAGGAAAGTTTATCTCTAGTCTATAAAGGTTATAGTGGTAAATTAATATGGTGGTATTTATTTATTATGAATAAATAAAATACAAGATATTAATTATATACAAATTAGATTAATTAAAGAATATTCCGGAATCCAATTTATTGGCATACGGGGCGCCACATTTAAGTGTATGAGATACACTTGGATTGTGCACTTTAATTAATAAGATTACCATAATATTAATATAAGATATTAATTGATTTTGGAAAAATAGATTTATGGTAATAAGATAATTATAATCAATATAAGATATTGGCAAAATAAATTATAATTAAAGAGATAAATCAATCTAGTTGATTTTCCTTATTTTATTGGAAAAAGGTTTTCTTCTCCTACACACCATATAGGCGCCCAACCACTATATATATAGGAGGTGGGTGTCAAGCTCTTTTGGACATCACAATTGCAAGAGTTCATAATTCTTGTGTAAAATAGAGAGCCTTCCATAGTGAGTTTGTGAGGAAGAAAAGGTCCGGTCTAGCGACGGAGTTTTTCCGATAGCAATCCAAGGAGGATTCCGGCAAGGGGTTCGTGTGGATTAGCGATAGAGGTCAGACGCGTGGGCGGCTTGCGATTGAACTACTCTCCGTTGGCGGTCAAAGCGACGATCTTATAGATCATCTGAGGTATAACCGTCAAACTACTTAACATGTTTATTGCATTAAACGAAGAACGATCTAGAAAAGGAAATCAAATTTTAAATTCTACTGCGTTAAACTAGTGATTTCCTAACAGTGGTATCAGAGACAGACTTCGAGCTTAAGCAATAAGCATAATTTAATTGCGTAGTATTTAATCGATAGATGCAAGATTTAAATCACGAAACTTTGGAAAAAAAAATTAGGGTTCATGGGGGGTCGGCCGACTGGCAGCGCCCCCCTCCCGCGGCGGCGGCGGCGGCGGTAACCCTAGGGTTGCCGTTTGTCGGCTGTCCTCTTCCAATAGGGGAGATCGACCCTTTTCGTTTTGTGATATTTATTGTGCATAGATATCTCGTTTGTTTATTTGTGTCACATGGCCAACCAATGGTTCAAATAGTTTGAGCCATTGGGAAACCATATGGCATGTTGGCCTTTCCAAATATTGATTTGGAATAGGCCTAGGCCCTTTTCAAATATTTCATTTGTAAAAGGCCCAGCTCAAGCCAACTCCAAAATTTTGATTTTGGAAAGTGGCCAGACCTAAACCAAAATTATTTGGCATTTCCAAATATTTGATTTGAAATAGGCTTTTCCAAATATTTGATTTGTAAAAAACCTAGGCCTAGGCCACTTCCAAAATTTTGATTTTGGAAAGTGGCCAGGCCTAGACTAAAATAATTTGGCCTTTCCAAATATTTGATTTGGAATAGGCTGCAAGCTTTTCAAATATTTGATTTTAAAAGGCTGAGCTCAGCTACTTCCAAAATTTTGATTTTGGAAAGTGGCCAGGCCTAAGCTAAATTTAGTTTTGGAAAGGAAACAAATAGGAGACTTTGTATTTTTAATTTTATTTTGAATAGTTCAAATGTAATTAAAATTAAAATCGATTTAAAATTAAATGTTAATTTTAATTTTGATTAAGTCGTATAATTAATTAAAAGTTATTTAATTATTTGACGTGATAAAATAAAAACGCATGAGTAGTTAAAATTAGAATTTAATCTTTTTCATAAGATAAAATTGTATGGATTAGATGTGTAGATATAATGTGATTATATGACCTCGATTGATCATGGACTCGACAATAGGATAGATGGGAATGTTTTCTTTATGTTGGTTTTGAAAAATTGTCTAGGCCGTAATGAAGAACGTGACCTAGTTTACTTTTTTGCAATTATCCCATTCCCGTTAGCTCCCCCCCCCTCTGGTGTGCGGCGGGTGTAACTATTTATTATGTAACAAGAATGGAGCAAGAAGTTGAAGACCAAGGAGAGATAAAGAACACATTGGCGTACAACAATAAAGATCCTATTAAGCGGTTACATATACCCTTAGTTTGTGACCCCATGGTTTCGTTAGTTTGTATTCGAAACCGCACTCTAGGAAAAGTCCATGATCATACCGGTTATTTTATGGCGCGCGGAATGTTGTGTATGTTTTACTTTATATGATATCGTAGTAATATGCACATAGTAGATGAGACCTCAATTAAACCAAATTAATTAAGTGAATTAATTTAAAATTATTCACACGCCAAAAATTGAGCCAAAATTGTCTCCCAATATTATAATGACGGTGAAGAGCCCTTGTTCGGATCCAATCGATCGGCCCTCGTCGGAGTTGACCTACCACGGGTATATCGTTATTATTGAGATCCGATCGTTACGAGATCTCATGAATATTGGAGTTACGACTCGACTAGAATCTTGCGGTGATTGGCCCTCGCCAGGACCGTCGATTTTAGAGACAAGGGTTGACTATCACATAGAGATGTGAAGCGTCAAAGAGTTGACTAGTCACCACTAGAGTCGCGATGCGATGCGATCGTAAGAGTACCTACCGTCGAAACTATCTCGGTTGATCGGCCCTCGTCGGGAATCGAGGTAACTAGATGGGATCCCAGCCACTAAAGAATTAATTAAATTCTTGAAAGCCAATAGGGAATAGTTGGCTAGTGGGAGTAAAACCTTATAAAAAAATTTAGTGCAAATTTAGGGTTTTTATACATGAGCTTTTACTTATTCTATCTTTATTTATTGTTGTAGAAAATGTCAAACAAATTGAACCTTCGTTTTATCATCGAAAACAAGCTTGACAAAACTAATTTTCTCGATTGGGAAAGAAACCTCAAAATCGTTTTGAGGCACGAGAAGATTGGCTATGTCTTGGACGAGGCCCTACCGGAAAAGCCCGCTAAGGTTCGGGCCGCAGATCTTTGTCGAGAAGTACAACAAGCAACTTTTCGACAAGATCGATGCTACATGTATCATGCTTGCTTCATGACACTGAGCTCGAATAAAGCATGAGTCTATGGGCGCCTACTCTATCATGGTCCACCTGAAGGAACTTTATGCTTCTCGGTCGCGATCGAGAGTAAGTGAGGTCTCGAAGGCCCTGTTTAGTTGTAAGATGGCATCCGGGATCTTTGTGGGGTCACACGTGCTTAAAATGATCGGGTACATAGAGGCTTGGGAAGGCTGGGCCACAAGTTGGACGCGAGTTGATTATTGACTTGATTCTCGCAATCTCTACCGATTCATTCTCGCGGTTCATGATGAACTATCACATGAACAAGATAGATTGCTCCTTGCGGAGTTCTTGAACATGTTGAAGGCCGCTTGAGGGCTTTGTGGGGAAGGGAAAGCAAGTGTTGCTAGTCACTTCAAGCAAGGGCAAGGCAAAAGCCAGAGAAAAAGTCCAAGAAGGCGAAGTTTGCACTAAGCCAACGCCTAAGATAGCAAAAGACAAGTCCAAGGATGCTTGCTTCCATTGCGGTGAGACCGGACATTGGAGGAGAAAGCGCAAGGGCTTTTGAGTACCAAGAAGAAGCATTACGATGCTTCGACTTCGTGTATATTTATGATTGAGATCAACATTACTTCTTCTAAGTCTAACCACTGGGTATTAGATACTGGTTGTGGTTCTCATATTTGTACGAATATGCAGGGACTAAGAAGAACTAGAGATCAGAAGAAAGGAGAGGTGGACCTACGCGTTGGAAATGGAGCAACTGTTGCTGCACTAGCCGTAGGAGTTTATTTTCTTTCATTGCCCAGTGGGCTAGTACTTGAACTTAGTAACTGTTATTTTGTTCATGCTCTTACGAAGAGTATTATTTCCATTTCCGCATTAGATGTTGATGGTTTTTCATTTACATTTGAGAATAAATGTTGTTCTTTTTCACGTGATGAAATCTTTTATGGTACTGGCATACTTAGCAATGGTCTCTACATATTAGATATGAATGTTGACTTACTTAATATAAATAACAAGAAAGCCAAAACAAATGACTTGAATGAATCCTACTTATGGCATTGTAGACTTGGCCATATAAATAAGAATCGCATTTCCAAACTCCATAAAAATGGAATGTTGGATCAATTCGATTATGAATCATTTGATACATGCGAAGCTTGTTTACTTGGCAAGGTGACAAAGTCACCTTTTAGTGGCAAAGGGATAAGATCCAATGAATTGCTTGAGCTCATACATACTGATGTATGTGGCCCAATGTCAATTCAAGCCAAAGGAGGATACTCTTATTTCATCACTTTCACTGATGACCATTCTCGCTATGGTTATATATACTTAATGAAGTATAAATCTGAAGCCTTCAAAAAGTTCAAGGAGTTCAGAAGTGAAGTGGAGAAACAACTAGGTAAAGAAATCAAAACGCTTCGATCTGATCGAGGCGGAGAATACCTAGATGGAGAGTTTCAAGGTTATTTGAAGGAGAATGGGATTCTACCTGAATGGACCCCTGCAGGGACGCCTCAAATGAATGGCATATCTGAGAGGAGGAACCGTACTTTGTTAGACATGGTACGATCCATGATGAGCTATGCAGTTCTTCCAAAATCGTTTTGGGGGTATGCTCTTGAAACCGCATCCTATACACTAAACCGAGTTCCATCAAAGACGGTTGAATCCACACCATACGAGGTATGGCATAAGAGGAAACCGAGTCTAGCCTATCTTAAAACTTGGGGTTGTCCGACTTACGTGAAGAGGATGATGCCCGATAAGTTAGAAGCTAGATCTGACAAATGTCTATTTGTGGGATATCCTAGAGAAACTAGAGGATACAAATTTTACCATCCTGAGGAACAAAAGGTGTTTGTTGCCAGGACTGGCCACTTTCTAGAGAAAGAGTTTATTCTAGATAGGGTCAGTGGAAGTAAAATTGATCTTGAAGAAATTCGAGAACCACTTACGGATAACAGTCCGTTGATGGAAGTAGAGGAGACACCATATAGAAATGTAGCGCCACCCTCTACCGTAGACACACTAGCACCTCGAAGATCCACCAGGGAACGCCGTGAACCCGAAAGGTACACTGGCGTGTATCTCATGGAAGATGAGGACCCTAGAACTTATGATGAAGTTCTATTGAGGCATGACAAAGAGAAATGGCTGGAAGCCATGAATTCTGAAATGGAATCCATGAAAGACAACCAAGTTTGGGACTTAGTTGATCCACTTGAGGGAATAGTTCCCATAGGGTGTAAATGGGTCTTTAAGATAAAGACCGACGTGGACGGTAACGTGACTACCTACAAGGCTAGGTTAGGTTAGTGGCAAAAGGTTATAAGCAAAGACAAGGAGTTGACTATGACGAAACCTTTTCGCCTGTTGCCATGTTAAAATCCATTAGAATTTTGCTCGCTATTGCGGCAAAAGATACCATGATTACGTAAATCTGGCGGATGGATGTGAAAACAACTTTCCTTAACGGGAACCGTCTGAGGAAGTGTATATGACACGACTGAGGTTTCACGACCACCAATGACGCTGGGATGGTATGTAAACCGCAAAGATCCATTTATGGATTAAAGCAAGCTTCGGAGTTGGAATCTTCGCTTTGATGAGATAATCAAACAGCTTTGATTTCATCAAGAACGAAGATGAGCCCCTGTGTTTACAAGAAGGTTAGTGGGAGTGCCATTGTGTTCTTAGTGCTTTACGTAGATGACATATTGCTCATAGGGGAATGATGTGCCTATGTTACAATCAGTCAAAGCTTGGTTATCCAAGAACTTCTCAATGAAAGACTTGGGTGATGCAGCCTATATTCTAGGAATAAAGTTCTATAGAGATAGATCTAAAAGGTTGCTTGGTCCATCGCAATCCACCTATATAGACAAGATCTGTGAAGAGATTCAGCATGGAAGGCGCCCAAGAAAGGATTCTTCGCCCATGTCACATGGGGTCTACTGTCGAAAGGAATGAGTCCTAAGACGAGAGGAGGAAAGGGCACAAATGAGTAAAGTCCCTTATGCTTCGGCAATCAGTCTATCATGTATGCCATGCTATGCACAAGACCGGATGTCTCGCACTTTTAGTATGACTAGTAGGTACCTACCAATCCAGGTGATGGTCACCTGGATTGTTGTCAAGAATATCCTTAAGTACTTGAGACGACTAGGGATATGTTCCTGGTTTTCGGGAATGATGATTTAGTATTACGAGGTTACACAGATGCCAGTTTCCAAACCGACAAGGATGACTTTAAGTCAAAATCTGGATTTGTTTTCACGCTTAACGGCGGAGCAGGTGGTGGAAGAGTTCCACGCAGAGACTCACTGCGGACTACAAATGAAGCCGAATACATAGCACCTCGGAGGCGGCAAAGGAAGCGATTTGGATGAAGAAGTTCACATCGAACTTGGTGTGGTTCCCTCCATTGAAGGTCCAGTGCCTCTATACTGTGATAATAATGGAGCGATATCTCAGTCAAAGGAACCAAGGTCTCATCAGAAGTCCAAACATGTGCTACGGCGCTATCACTTGATTAGAGAGATAGTAGATAGAGGAGATGTAAAGATAGAGAAAGTCCACACGGATGATAACATAGCTGATCCGTTAACCAAGGCATTGTCTCAAGCTAAGCATGAGAAACATGTTCACTTGCACGGGCTTAGGCATATGGGTGATTGGCTTTAGGCCAAGTGTGAGATTGTTGGAAAGGTGTCCTAAACCCAATCGGGTTGGACCGGATCCGACCGGTCGGGTCGTTCTGATCTATTTAGTTCATGTAATAACTTTATTATGATTAATAAAAGCACTTATGTTATTATATATTGTTTATCTTCATATTATTTGTTGTGTATATATAGTAACGTCCCTAGTATCAATCTGTGATAGAAAAACCATGATAGTGATTATGGTTGATGAGATCTCTAATCACTATAACAAGGTTGGTACTTAAATGTCTCTAGTCTTATATATTATCAAATGGGACATTGATAGTATAATCAGACTAGCACGTATTGGATGTCTTCTATCTTTTAGAAGATAGGGATAGATCTCGTCTATCGAAGTGTAGGGACACTTGGACTGTACGTGGACGTGTATTAGAGAATGCGTACGTTAGACTGACCCACTTACATTAAGTGTCACACTATGTGGCGGTTGTGTAATTATCCTTTTTGACCGGAGTCTTCATGGCATCACGGTGCGGATTGTCATGCTTTGACACTATTGAGATTTCTCCTAACCACGGGGCGATCATACGGTAGTGATTGGGTGTGATATTGAAGCATGCGGAGTATACATGATTGGTCGTCCGGGAATCGTGTATCCTATGATTGGGATCGAATATCCGAAATGGACTTCTTATAAGGAATGTCTAGCTCTCGAGAATCTTTGCAAAGTGGGAGTAAATGTATTATTCCGAGAGAGCATGATATCCGAATTATAAGATACGATCGTCAATGTATTGACACTCGAGATACGATCGTATGGATATTATTACAGCGATAGGATTGTAAGTTACACGGTAACTGCTTCACATGAAAGGTAGTAGTAATTGCTTTTGACTCTTCCGATAATTGGGGGTCATGGTGTGTTGCTAGACGCTATCCCGTGATCGTTAGGTATGAAGGGCATTTTAGTAAATTGCACTTTGTGTCTATGGCCAACATACTCGGAATCCTATCGGGTCACACACATATGAACATCGAGTCGGATTAAAATGCGGTTATGGTTAATAACCAAATATGGAAAGTTTATCTCTAGTCTATAAAGGTTATAGTGGTAAATTAATATGGTGGTATTTATTTATTATGAATAAATAAAATACAAGATATTATATATATACAAATTAGATTAATTAAAGAATATTCCGGAAGCCAATTTATTGGCATATGGGGCGCCACATTTAAGTGTATGAGATACACTTGGATTGTGCACTTTAATTAATAAGATTACCATAATATTAATATAAGATATTAATTGATTTTGGAAAAATAGATTTATGTAATAAGATAATTATAATCAATATAAGATATTGGCAAAATAAATTATAATTAAAGAGATAAATCAATCTAGTTGATTTTCCTTATTTTATTGGAAAAAGGTTTTCTTCTCTTCCACACCATATAGGGCGCCCCAACCACTATATATAGGAGGTGGGTGTCAAGCTCTTTTGGACATCACAATTGCAAGAGTACATAATTCTTGTGTAAAACAGAGAGCCTTCCATAGTGAGTTTGTGAGGGAAGAAAAGGACCGGTCTAGCAGCCGGAGTTTTTCCGATAGCAATCCAAAGAGGATTCCGGCGAGGAGTTCGTGTGGATTAGCGATAGAGGCTGGATATCTGCAAAGATTGCTCCGGTCCCTTCTGTCTAGAGGGCTTTGCAGCGGCGTAGGAGTTCATGCTAAACCCTTTCTTTCCATGATCGCAAGCAGTTGTTCGTGAGGCCTGTTTAACACCGGGAAGTCTCACGGTTGTAAGGCACTTTTCTTTTCAGATCGGCCCTTGGCTGATCCGACCGAACGATCTCCAGATGACTTCCTTCCCATCTTGGAAGTATCTTCGGCCTTCTCTTTCTTGGACTCCGAAGTTTCCAATTCTCGCTTCAGTCGGTTGGCTTATTCTCCTTGGCAGTGCTTGAATGCTATTTTCATGCACTCTTCCATAGATGCAGGGAGCTTGCTGCTCATCTTAGCATATAGCCTCCCTTCAAGTAGTCCCACCACAAAGGATGTGATACGAACATGATCATCGGCGTCTCACACTTGGAGTGACTCTTGTTGAACCGCTTTATGTATCGGCAGTCATGTTTTGTCTCACTTCTGTTTGAGAGAAAACAAGCGGGTAGCATTCTTTTGAAATGGCTTCGCCGTGATAAAGGCGTTAAGGAACATATTTCCTAGAGTATCAATATTGTTGATCGTCTTGGCCGGTATCTTCTTGCACCATTCTCGAGCTCGGCCGGTGAGCAGTGCTGGAAATGCCTTGCACTTCATCTCATCTGGGGCACAGTCGAGATTCATGTGCGTAAGATACTGGAACAAGTGATCCTGGGGGTCTTTGGTTCCATCGTAGGGCTCCAATATTGAACCTCGTTGGTCAGGGATAATTGTCAATTTGTTCAGAGAAACGAGACTCTAGAGCCAATGGTGCCGCCCACCTTCCAGCTATGGCGTCCAACTCGGCACGGGCTGCCTCCATTGCCTGGGGGTTGACCAATTGTTTTCTCAAATTCGATGAGGTCGATAGATCATCCCTCTTGGCTCTTTTATGCCTAGGAGGAGAAAGAGTTTGTTGCAGGTCCTATCATTGGGGTCATCCTCCTCCAAATCTTGTTCCTGGGAATTTCTCTAGATGGATCTCCCTTCTACAGATCCGGATCCTGTGAATTTTCCACAAGGGGATTCTCTTCCTTTAGACCTTCCAGGTCTTCACCATCCTCGTCCTCCTCTGGAAAGACGCCATTGAGAACAACCTGTTTTGTTGCGTCATCCGGAGCCATGAGTTGATCTACCAACACCTATTGGGTGGTGTTGAGAGAGACTTTTTCGTGTTGCTGAATCTGGTTGTTATCTGATTCTGTCGCATTGTAGGCGTGGCTACCGTTGGCGGCTTGTTGTCATGTGGTCACCATGTCAATTCTGGAGCTTTACATGAGACTGTCAAATAAAGACGCCCTCCTTATAGCGCCAATTGACGATTCCAAAAATCGTCTATATGGATCCTAGGTATTCTGACTCTTACTCATAACCTAATGAAGCTCCTAGAACTCAGAAAACAATGAAAAGGCGGGATGATTTTGAGATGGTTTATACAGCACTTGATAATGATCAAGCTACCTATGTATCCAATGCATGGATTGGAATCAAGTCCTCGTAGTTCCTTAGGGATAGAGGGTCTTGTGCCCTAGAGTTAGCGTTTGGCGAGAGTGAGATGGATTCTGATTGCCTTGGTCCCTAAGGAAAAGATAGAGATTAATTGATCTCCTTGATTTTAAGAGATAATTGTGGTATTTAAATATTCATATTAAATGATAAAGATTAGAGCCTTTATGGCCCGGGATTCCTTCCATAATTATCTGATTCAGAACGTGTCCTAAGGCCTAAGTCCGATGGGGACCTAGTCCGACCTCATAGATCGGATATGAGTAATCTTGAACACAAGTATTGGCCGACCTGTAGGGGTCGGGATAGTATTTGCATCTGTACCTCTCGGGGGTTGGCCCTAAGCATTGCCCGACCCAGAGAGTTTAGGGGAGAGGGGTCGAACTACCCCAGCTCGGTTACTGGGAGTTCCACCACTTTGGACAATCTTTCTCTGTCTTCGGGTACTAAAGGGGGTGCCACGTGGGTGAGTACAATTTTAGGCATTTTCACAATCATTCTGGAATCTTTGAATGTGAGGGAATGTAATTAACTTTCATTCCATTAGAATGAATTTTGGTCATTTTCATTCCATCCGAAATTGGATGGAATGGATGGAATGATTAGATGGAATGAAATTAAAACATAAGTTAGTAATAAAAAAATCAACCACCGTCCACCCCACCACCCACTACCCACCTCCTGCACCACCTGCCTACCCCACCGAAACCAACCACCATCACCTTCCACTGCACCACCACCTCATCACGGCAGCTGCGTACATATCACCACAATTGTCACACCTAACCCTCATACCCCATCACAACCAACCACGCCACAATCCGCCCACTATGACCACCACCTACCGTTACCAACCATTGCACCTCTAACCCTTACCACTACCCACCTTACCACCTTCTTCCTAATTTTTGCATATAACCTACCCCACCACAACCCCTGCCATCATCCTCCACCACAAAAAACTCCATCACCACTAGTATCTACTCATCCACCACCACCCACCTCACAATCACCCATCATACCACACCAGACCACCCTCATCACTGCAACCACCACCACCACCACCACCACTGCTGCCATCGCACACTGATGGCCAAAATAGAGAAAGTCCAACTTTAACCGGCAATGTACCGAGTTGAATGCACTATAGTAGCAAGCAAGGTTGATCCCATGAAGAATCAATCGAGTGCCAAAGTCATTTTCATACTTAGTTTAGGTCAACCAAAAGAGGAACATGTGATAATTAACACTAATAGGTAATATAAACTAAAGAGAATAAGGAAAAAGGCATAGCCAAACCATGAACCAATTGATTAGTTTTGCCCCTCTAATCGATTACTCGGGAATGAGCATAACCAACCTACCAACCAATCAAACTCTCAATGTGTTTGTGGGTGAAATCTCCAAAAGTGGTGTGTAGACGCCAACGCAACAACCTACCACCCTATGCCCAGTTCAATAGTCCGTCTTTAAGGGTTTAACTGACCAAAGCACAATTAACGCTCTAGAGACACTCAACTCACGTTGAAAACCTCACTCAAGAAACCGACTCTAAACAACTTAGTCGGTTTTACATGGTGATTCCAAAACCCATTTTGCCACATCTTCTCGCAAAATACATATACAAAGACAATGTGTGAAATCGTGAATCAAGTTATCAAATCAATTCAAGCATTAAGAACAAGTTTTATAACACAAACCCATCAAAAGATTCAACTTTAACAACTACCCATTCCCCATTTCATCAATTAGAGGTTTGATTTCATCAATTTTCACATAATTTAGATATGAATTAGTTTAGCTACTCATAATCGTGAAAGAAACAAAAGTTAAGCAAGTTATTAAATCCATAAACTGAAAAGCAGCTTGAACAAAGTACCAAAATGCAGGAAATTTGAAGTTGCATCAATCTTCATCCAAACTCACTGTCAATGGGGGAGGAAAACATCAAAACACCAACAAGAAAGAGAGAATCTATACTACATTGTATGTAATCTAAGAGAAAGTGTGAAAGATAAGCTAATATAAGACGGAAAAGAGATGAAAATCAGCCTGAGTGTCTAGGTATGTCTAAGTATGAGTGGATATGGAATGGGGTGAAGAAATCCCTTTAAATCCTTTAAAAAAAATGTAGAAATTTATGTTAGAACCACTTTGTCACGCGCCGGGAAACTTCTGGTGCGCGCCAACTCAAGCAAAATACTCAGCATCGACAACCCTCAGTAATTTAGAGATATCTTTGCGTGTACAACTCTGATTTGAGTGATTCAAGTTGAGTTGGAAAACTCGTTAATTTATATACAACTTTCATTATGACTACAAGTCCTAGAGATGCCTTCAACGTGGATCCAATAGCAGATGAAGTGAGCATAGGGTAAAAACACCAACTATTTTAGATCTATTTTCATTCCCGGGCTTCGGTTACGCCTCTCTAAGCTTCATGGCTCACTGGGCGTTTTAGTGCCTGCCGGAGAATAAACACAGAACCTTCATTGTAAAAATGCCAAAATCACGTATAAGTAGGTCTCCTCAGTCAGATAAAAGCATAATGAGACAAAACGATCTACATGTCTTACCTCAGTTTTTCGGGATAGAGCAGATCAAAGCTTAAGCATAGCCTTGCAACTTAGACGGATAATCTCTTCCTTGCCGGAATTCTCTAATTAGCCACCGGATCTCTAAAACTTGAACTTTCTAATAGTTTTAATTTAAGCCAAGAATCCCTATCCCCTATATATAGGCCGGAATCAAATAGGAACCATATCGATTTTCAAATCATACTGACGCATCTCTTCGAAAACCAAGATCATTACTACAACCGTTGTCATATCATGTCAACCTGTCAAATATTATGGCCTGACCCCACATAATAGTTACACACCAGATATGACAACTAAACGATGACCGCAAGCTCGCCCTCGAATTGAACTCTTTGTAAGCCCATTTACAACACGGCCATATATTCGGAACTCACCCTCGAGCGAGATCTTTGTATGCCTGTTTTCAACATGTCCACATATTTAAAACTCACCTTCGAGCGAAATATTTTTAAGCCCGTTTTCAACATGTCCACATATTTGGAACTCACCCTCGAGCGAATCTTTGTAACCCGTTCCAGCACGGCCACATATTTGGAGCTCACCCTTGAGTGAATCCCCTCTAAGCCCGGCCGCTTTGGCATGGCATTGTGTGGACACGCCCACGAGCGTTCAAGAACCTAAGCCGGGTTGCTTTGACATGGAACTGTGCGGACACGCCCGCAAGTGTTCAAGCACCTAAGACCGGTCGCTTTGGCACGGCACCGTGCAAACACGCCTATGAGCGTAACGCGCCTGAGCCAGTTTTCTCATGGCACCATGCAAACACGCCCTCGAGCGTAACACGCCTAAGCCTGCTTTAACACGGCCCTTCGCAAAGACACATTCGAGCCTAGCGCGTCTAAGCCCATCCTAACACGGCACCGAATGGACACGTCCTCGAGCGTAAAGCACTCAGGCCTTGCTCCCCAGGCACAACACAGCTCGGCATACGGTAAATAAGTAGAAACTTACTCATTGATGTATTCATTAGTGCACCGTGAATAAATCAATGAGTAGGGGGCCAGTGATATGCCAAATCCGAAACACAGTCTGCGAATTTGAAGCCCGGCCCATACGTAAGCCCAGCAAAGGATAAAGCCAGCGGCCCAGCTAGCTCGCCCGTCATAAAGCTGAGTCACACCAAGAGAATAGAGCCCGCCTCATGCCATCACAAGCTTTCACGATCTGTAGAGACAGAAGATGGTCAACTTGCATGCAATACAGCTTAAGTACCGGATGTTAGGTGAAATATCCGAAAGACAATTTATGTAATTGTTTTTATTTAATAAATGACAGCTTTTATTTCGTCTTATTATTTCCTTTGTAATATTTAATACACTGCTGAAAACCCCAAGTCGTATCATATGTAGTCAAATAACTTAGTGTGTGTCACACATGAGGATTAAGTTTATGGTGATACACTTGAACTATTAGTCCGTGGTGAACTTAATCAAAGTATATGGTCTATTGATTAAACCACCATTAATACGCCCTGAAAACTTTATGGTGTGACTGTCCTATCCGGGCCATCGACATTGGTTGTCTAAGTGGGGCATTTATATATGATGAGAGTCATATAGGACTGTACCGATTTAATCTGAGTTTCTCATATAATTCCGTGATTGAGAAATTTTATTAAATCACAAGATGATCATATATAGATTAACCTTAATCCTGGAGTGATTACAGACTCCTACTTGTTTCAGGATAGGGTTTGATGTGTTCGTTAAGGATCGCTAAGAGATGTTGTCCGAATCACTTTCACGTTGGCACTATTATGGAATGAGTGAGAAGTGTGTGTCTCACAGATATGGAATCCATTTCTTCCTGCGGGAAGTAGAAAGATAATCCCCTTATTTGTTGATCCTAGAAACTGATCAATCCCAGGAGTTCGTATTGGTTATGAACTAATTGATCACTAGTGGGTTAATGGTAAATAAGGATAAGATGTAGTGAAGAAGGTTTACGGAAATAATCCTACTTCTGTACGGATAGTCTATGGGGGGTTAGTTTATATGAAATGATTATATTATTGGACACTTATCGACTCGACTCGACGTTTTGAGAATAAGTTATATCTATAATCGATAGAGTTCAGATTCGGATTTATGGTGGCGTAGTTCCGGAATTAATAAGTTGAGTAGAAATATTTTGTTCGATGAATATTTTATTTAATTTATTGTAGCTCATGGTTATAGTCCATGGTTAGGGTTGGCTCCTAACACATTGAGTGTTTTCTCGTTTTATGGAACCTCGAGAACAAATTAAATAGTTGGTTTATTTAATGAATATGCAATATTATATATTTGGTAAATAATATGTAAAATAGAAAAGACATTTTCTATTAAAATTGACTAAAAGTGACACCCCATTTGAGATAATTAGGAGAAGAAATTTTTCTAGATTATGTCACATGTGTAAATGAATTATTTATTTGTTAAATAATTAATGGATAAATTAAGAGATTGATTTTTTGGGAATTATCTCTTATTTTTGTGGGAAAAATATCTTTTCCTTATGGGAATAGGTTTTTGTGGTGTGAAAATGATAACTCTCTTGATTAGTTATTTTCCTATATAAAGAGAGTTCCTCCCAACACAATAGACAATCACAATTTGCGCCACAACCCATTTAAAAGGAAGAAAAATTAGTTTATTGCCTTAGTTATTTAGAGAAGTGCATATTCGAGGAGGTTCTATAGCGATGATCGACGTCCACCAGTCGTCGCTAGAAGACATAATCCGGAAGGCTACGGCATCTCCCTTTGGTCGAATATCTCTTCCTCTCCGATAAGGTAAATCTTCAACCTTCTCGTAGGATTAATTAGTTATATGCCTCATATCAGAATCGCGCCTTCCGCATTTGTGCAAAGATCGAGTGTCTCGATCGGTGCTACTACTTCTAGCATGTGGTATCAGAGAAAGGTTAAATTTTACGATATCGAGAGCATAATTAATTTAGCAGTGGAATTGCATATTAGGTTGCATCTTTTATTTTATTGAATGATTGAATGTTGTGGTTGTGAGATGGATTGAGCAGTCTTGTTTTACCGTTAGATCATTGTTCATTTCGTATAATTAGTATTATACGAGTATATGATACATGTAATTTATTTTTGCAATTTAAATTTCATAGTAGTAGTATTTTTCTCGGATCAGTCGGCCAAAAGAAAAGGGGCGCTGCAAATCTTCAATGGAACTTCCAGGCACTGAACGAGAAGAAGCCAAAAAAAAAAAAAAAAAAAAAAAAAAAAAAAAAAAAAACCCACAGGAAAAGGCGGCTGATGTACATGTGAAGGAAAAAAAAAAAGGGAAAAGGCATCAATTTTTTTTTTCTATTATCCAAGATCAAGATGGGGTCAATTGATGTGGCTATTGGATTTAATTTAATTTTTTTGCTTTTCCTAGTTTAAATAGGTTAGATACGGAGATACTAACGGTCCATCTCAGTAGTTTACTTTTACGCATTTATTTTCATGTTCGATAATTTATATGAAATAACCATGTCATGACATTCATCATATTCATGAATTTCACTCCTAGCATATGCATACATGTAGATAATTAATCGTGATATTAATTGGGCATGTATGAGACGTAATTAATTTAGATTAATTAGGTAATTAAATAAATTAATTAAAACGAACGGAATTTTATCGGGATATAAAATTCACACGATAAACTTAATTTGGGATAATAAATCCTACGGGGTTTAGGTTATGTAGTGTCTACATAAATTTTGAATTTTGAAAATCAAAAATTGAAAAATCCGGAAAAGTTGGACACCAACTGAGCAAAAGGTTCGAAAATTGGTTCCGGCGGTCAACAGGGCTTCGGCTCGACTCGACTTGTCCGTCCAAGTGCGATGTTAGCGGCGGCGATCCGGCAAGGTCAAGCTATCCGGCGAGCTGAGGCTCAATGGGGCAACCTTAGCCCGATTCATCTAGCAGTCGTACATGAACCAACGAAGAGGACGGGTCGGCTTAGCCAATCCCGACACCATTCGGTGAACTCGGTTAAAGCTCAGCTGGGTTTAAAACCGATAAGTTGGTGGTTGCTTTTCTTGATTTATTGTTTTTCAATTTATTCGAAAAATTCAACAATCCCAGAACTTTTATCGTAACATATTAGGATAATAAAATTCATTGTGAATTTTATTTGTGTAGTGTCTACACAAAAGAATTTTAATCCATGAAATTGGAGGATCGTGGATATAGTGACACTAGTTAGACGGTATTTGGAACGGATGAACTAGTGGGAGGATTATATTAAATATTCATGATCTAGTGTTTTTGGAGTATTTGAAAATTCTAAAATCCTAAACAGACTACCTAGTTTTCCAAATATCGAGTGGGAGCGGGGAAGGTGACAACCGACCCCTCGGCCTCTACTATTGACACAAGCACGTGAGAGAAGGGTGACGCCTCAAGCCGCTTTGATTACGGCCCCTTGCGGATGGCTTTCACCCCTATCAAAATTCAAGGCTTGGTCTTCGAAAGGATAGGATTTTAGGTACTCGTCGAGTCACTGACCGACCCTGCGGCGGCATACTCGGGGCGTACATTGAGATCTGAAATAGTAGGTCACACTCAAAAGGATATTTCTTGGAAATATCTTGCCTGAAAAAGGAAAGTAATCAACAGTTAAATAAAAGATGTCTGATTCTTAATGGTTAATTGTTGAGAGAGATTGTCTCAGTTTAATCGTCATTATGCTGATACCGACCCTGCAGCGGCAGCATTATGTGAGGTTAAATCCTTGGAATGGTAGGATAAACTACATGCATAACATCACGTTTATTATTCCTAAAATCATAAATTAGTTGCGGTGTATGATTTGATTTATTTCTATCATTTTTATTCTACAGCATAATGTTTTCTCAAGTAACAAATCTACTAAATGGAAAATAGACCGGAAACAACTTTAACAAGTGGAAAAGAAACATGAATGTTGCGCCATCTTCGAGAACGTTAAGTTTTTCCTGTCTGAGGCTTGTCCGCCGACTCCTCCCATGAACGCTTCACGATCTATCGGCGATGACCATAAGCGATGGGTAGAGGCAGACAATAAGGCTCGTGGCAAAATGCTGGCCTCCATGTCATAAGGACCAAACACGAGAACATAGAGAGTGTGCGAGAAATCATGGACTCTCTTATTTCCATGTTTGGTGCCCGTCTGATCAAGCAAGACACGAGGTCATCAAGTTAGCCATAAACGCCAAAATGAGGAAAGTCGTCGATGGTAATGGTCATGTGATGAACATGATTAGCTACTTTCTTCGATCTTTGAGACTCATGGCTCTAGATTTGACGATGCAACTCAAGTGAGTATGATCTTAGAATCACTTACACCTGAGTTCCTCCAGTTCAAGAGTAACTATGTCATGAACAAACTCAAATTTGATCGACTCGGTTGATTAATGAATCGCAAGTGTTCAAGCTATCTCCTCTCGGGAGAAGCCAAGAAGGGAAGTAAAAAATTTGAGGCCCACGTGGCGAAGCTAAGGCATCGAGCTCTGAGTCAAGGAAAGCAGCAAAATAGCCAAAACGTGAAGAGAATCGTGCAAATCCAATGAAAAAGAAGGCTAAATAGGCAACTTCCAAGCCTAAGAGGAAATGTTTCCACTACCATGAGGTAGGACATTGGAGGCTCCATTGTCCAGCATACCTCAAAGAGGCTAAGGAAGGGAATGGACTTAACAACAAGGGAAAGGACAAGACAAGTAATTCTGAATTACTAGTCTTGGAATCCTATTCAGTAGCTGAAAATGTATCAACTTGGATACTAGATTCTGGAGCTACTAACCATGTTTTTTCTTCTTGGCAGATCCTTAGTTCGTATCAGGAGCTAGAGGAAGGTACGCTGACGATGAGAGTTGGCAACAATGCAGTGGTTTTCATTTAGAGCGAAGTGGGAGTTGTTAGTTTATGTTTTGGCAATAAATTCTTTGTTTTAAACCATGTCTATTTTGTTCCAAATTTCCGTAGAAATTTAATTTCAGTTTCAATTTTGCAAGAACAATCGTATTTTCTTTCTATTGATAGTAATAAAATTGTCATTTCCAGAAATGGTCGTGATATTTGTTCGCAAATTTGGAAACGGATTGTATTTTATTAAACCGATAGCAACTCCAACGCTTAACTGCTTGAAATGTTTAAAGTAGAACATCAGAAATCTGTTAAAAGACAGAAAGTTTCTCACCATGATAAAACATACCTTTGGCATCTAAGACTTGGTCATATTTCCTTGGAAAGAATCAAAAGACTGGCCAATGGTGGTCCCTTGAGTGAGTTATCAGTTGACACACTCCCAGTCTGTGAATCTTGCCTGGAGGGAAAAAAGACTAGACGACCCTTCTCATCAAAGGGACATAGAGCCAAAGAACCTTTGGAATTAATACATTCCGACCTGTGTGGTCCGATGAATGTACAGGCTAGAGGTGGTTTCGAGTATTTTATGACTTTCATCGATGACTACTCGAGATATGGATATGTTTATCTTTTGCACAGGAAGTCCGAAGCTTTTAGTAAGTTTAAGGAATTCCAGGCAGAAGCCGAAAGGCAACTGGGTAAATCATTAAAATGCCTTCGTTCTAATCGAGGAGGCGAGTACTTGGATACTGACTTCACTGATTACCTCTTGGAACATGAGATCTGTTCCCGCTGATTACGCACTAGGACTCCTCGGCCAAAATGGAGTTCTTTGAGAGAAGAAACAGAACATTGATTGACATGGTCAGGTCAATGATGAGCTACGCATCACAGCCAATTTACTTTTGGGGATATGCTCTACAAACAGCGGTTCACATATTGAATGTGGTTCCGTCAAAGTCTGTCGAAAAGCCTCCTCTGGACTTGTGGATGGGGCGGAGCGATAGCATACGCCACTTTCGCATTTGAGGATGTCCTGCACATGTGTTGGAAGACAAGACTAGCAAATTGCAAGCACGTACGAAAGTCTTTCTGTTTGTGGGCTATCCTAAAAGAACGAGAGGAGGTTTGTTTTATGATCCAGAAGACAACAAGGTGATAGTTTCAACTAATGACACGTTTCTCGAGGATCAGTATATGACAGACTTCAAACCTCAAAGTAAAATAGTACTTGAGGAGTTACTTTCTGACACGGTCAGACCACTGGTGACACCTCCTGTCACAAACAACACTGATAATGCCACAGTTAATCCAGAAAATCCTAGACCGCTCAGACGTACCGAAAGGGTGGTTCGGCTACCTACTCGATACGGCATGCAAGAGGAGGCAAATATTTCCGTCTCTGATGGAGTGGAGGATGATCCGCTGTCCTTTCGGAGGACTATGGATTATTCTGATAAGGATAAATGGATTGACGCAATGAACCAAGAATTGGAGTCTATGCACTCTAACTTAGTCTGGAAACTTATGGATTGCCCTGGGGTGTACGACCTATAGGCAGTAAATGGATCTACAAGAGAAAGAGGGGCGTGGATAGGAAGGTTGAAACCAACAAAGCTAGGCTAGTGGCAAAGGGTTACACCCAAAGAGAGGGAGTCAGACTTTCTCGCATGTGGCCATGCTAAAGTCCATTCGTATTCTTCTTTTGATTTCTGCATTCTTAGATTATGAAATCTGGCATATGGATGTTAAGACAGCTTTTCTAAATGGCTATCTTGACGAGGAAATATATATGCAGCAACCAGAAGGTTTCATTGAGAAAGGCCAAGAGCACAAAGTGTGCAAGTTGCTCAAATCCATTTATGGGTTAAAGCAAGCATCTCGGTCTTGGAACCACAGATTTGATGAAACCATCAAGTCTTACGGTTTTGAACAAAATCCTGATGAGCCTTGTGTATACAAGCGCATTGTTAATGAAAATGTGGCATTCTTAGTGTTATATGTTGATGACATCCTGCTAATTGGAAACAATAAGGGGATGTTGTCTGATGTTAAAAGTTGGTTGGCCATGCATTTCCAAATGAAAGATTTAGGAGATGCAAGCTATGTTCTAGGGATCCAGCTCATTCGGGAACGGAAGAACAAGATGTTGGCTTTGTCCTAGGCATCTTACATTGATAAGATGATGCTGCGTTATAGCATGAAGAATGCAAAGAAGGGTTTCCTACCAACCCATCATGGCACAGCTCTCTCTAAGAAACAGTGTCCTTAAACCCCTGAGGAACAAGAGAGCATGGGATGGATTCCTTACGTATCTGCAGTTGGAAGTCTGATGTATGCAATGTTGTGTACAAGACCGGACATCTGCTACGGCGTGGGATTGGTTAGTCGTTTTCAGTCAAATCCAGGCATGGAGCGTTGGACAGCAGTAAAGAATCTCCTCAGGTATCTAAAGAGAATGAGGAATTATATGCTTGTATATTCAGGTACAGACCTGAATATCGTAGGCTACATAGATTCTGACTTTCAGTCAAATAATTAAGGATGATTGTAAGTCGATCTCAGGCTCAGTGTTTACTCTTGGAGGTGGAGCCTTAGTGTGGAGAAGCATAAAGCAACCCAGCATTACGGATTCAACTATGGAAGCCGAGTATATAGCGCCCTCTGAGGCAGCTAAGGAAGCGGTATGGCTCAAGAAGTTTCTTGGTGATTTGGAAGTAATTCCGAATATAAATGATCCAATACCACTTTATTGTGACAACAATGGAGCGGTGTCAAATTCCAAGGAACCGCGAAGTCACAAGAGATCAAAGCATATGGAGAGAAAGTACCATCTAATCAGAGAGATCGTGCACAGGGGCGACATTTCGATTCTAGAGATCGCCTCGGCCGACAACCTAGCTAATCCGTTCACCAAGACGCTGACATCTAATGTCTTCGAAAAGCACTTGGAGAGTATGGGAGTGAGAGACATGTCTCATCTGCTTTAGAGCAAGTGGGATAAATATGTATTAGATAGATAAATGTAATAGGGTGTGCTCTAAAAAAAATTGTTGCTTGTCATTACGGGCAAGTGGGAGATTGTTAGGTGTAGTGCCCGAAAGACAATTTATGTAATTGTTTTTATTTAATAAATGACAGATTTTATTTTGTCTTATTATTTCCTTTGTGCTTATATTTAATACACTGCTGAAAACCCCAAGTCGTATCATATGTAGCCATATAACTTAGTGTGTGTCACACATGAGGATTAAGTTTATGGTGATACACTTGAACTATTAGTCCGTGGTGAACTTAATCAAAGTATGGGGTCTATTGATTAAACCACCATTAATGAGCCTAGAACACTTTATGGTGTGACCGTCATATCTGGGCCGTCGACATTGGTTGTCTAAGTAGGGCATTTATGTATGATGAGAGTCATATAGGACTGGACCGATTTAATATGAGTTTCTCAAATAATTCCGTGATTGATAAATCTTATTAAATCACAAGATGATCATATATGGATTAACCTTATTCCTGAAGTGATTACAGACTCCTACTTGTTTCAGGATAGGGTTTGATGTGTTCGTTAAGGATCGCTAAGAGGTGCGGTCCGAATCACTTTCACGTTGGCACTATTCTGGAATGAGTGAGAAGTGTGTGTCTCATAGATATGGAATCCATTCCTTCCTGCGGGAAGTAGAAAGACAATCCCCTTATTTGTTGATCCTAGAAACTGATCAACCCCAGGAGTTCGTATTGGTTATGAACTAATTGATCACTAGTGGGTTAATGGAAAATAAGGATAAGATGTAGTGAAGAAGGTTTACGGAAATAATCATGCTTCAGTGCGGATAGTCTATGGAGGGTTAGTTTATATGAAATGATTATATCAATGGACACTTATCGACTCGACTAGACGTTTTGAGAATAAGTTATATCTATAATCGATAGAGTTCGGTTTCGGATTTATGGTGGCGTAATTCCGGAATTAATAAGTTGAGTAGAAATATTATGTTCGATGAATATTTTATTTAATTTATTGTAGGTACTGGTTATAGGTCCATGGTCCCCGGGTTGGCTCCTAACACGCGAGTGTTTTCTCGTTTTATGGAACCTCAAGAATAAATTAAATAGTTGGTCTATTTAATGAATATGCAATATTATTTATTTGGTAAATAATATGTAAAATAGAAAAGACATTTTCTATAAAAATTGACTAAAAAAGTGGCGCCCCATTTGAGATAATTAGGAGGAGAAATTTTTCTAGATTATGTCACATGTGTAAATTAATTATTTATTTGTTAAATAATTAATGGATAAATTAAGAGATTGATTTTTTTGGGAATTATCTCTTATTTTTGTGGGAAAAATATATTTTCCTTATGGGAATAGGTTTTTGTGGTGTGAAAAGGATAACTCTCTTGACTAGTTATTTTCCTATATAAAGAGAGTTCCTTCCAACACAATAGACAATCACAATTTGCGCCACAACACATTTAAAAGGAAGAAATATTAGTTTCTTGCCTTAGTCATTTAGAAAAGAAAAACCTAGGGTTTTTCTTGTGCATATTCGAGGAGGTTCTATAGCGAGGATCGACGTCCACCAGTTGTCGCTAGGAGACAAAATCCGGAAGGCTATGGCATCTCCCTTTGGTCGAATATCTCTTCCTCTCCGATAAGGTAAATCTTCAACCTTCTCGTAGGATTAATTAGTTATGTCTCATATCGCAAATCGCATAAGCTTCCGCTGTGCGAAGATCGAGTGTCTCGATCAGTGCTACTACTACTAGCACCGGGGACCGGCCAGCTCGCCCTCACCTCACCACCAGCTCGGACAAAGCTCAAACGACCACCAGCGCAGAGCTCGCAGCAGCCTCAACATAAGCCTGCCTATCAGAGCTCGCCCGCCGACACATATCTTACCACTGTACTGTAAACGCCGTCTAGTCATCTATAAATAGCGGTGTCCCTTCACACACAAGAACTATGTTATTTGACTTGATCCCTTACACTCAATGGTACGTAGGCAGCCATCTCGGCTAAGCCATAATCCTTCCAAAACACCCATTTTTTCTACTGTATTTAATCTTCATATTGTTCTTGAGGCTAAATAAAATTGAAAATACAAATTCTCACCCAATTAGCTAGATATCCACCGTTTGTGATAATTCTGACATTATCAGTTGTAGCACCGGAGACAATGTCATTAGTAGAGAAAAAATCTAAATAATCTTTATTAGCATGATAAACCATAGATTTTGCATCATAAATACTTCCATTAAAGAGCCAATCATTTCTAGAGATCCAGATGTGCCAAAAAATAAAAATAGTTTGTTCCACTTTAGACTTAATAGCATGAAAGATTTTGTCATTCGCGTGAGATGAGCACCAAGAAGCAAGTTCAAAATTCTGATTCTAAAAAGGAAACCAGTTAATAGGACTATGATCCCAGATTTCTTTAGATCCTGGACAAGATCTGAGAATATGTTTAGTGGATTCAACAATAGCACCACAAAAACAACAAGAAGAAGGAACGGAGTAGATCTGCAGCCTTTTTGATACATGAGTCTTACATAGAAGAATATTTTTCATGCATTTTTGGAAGAAATGTTTTAGTTTATTAGGGATCTGCAAAGCCCATATGAGCTTCCAAACATTTCCCTGATCATTAGATGTAGTACAAACTCCAGAAATAAGATCTTGAAAATAAGAAGCATTAAAGAAAAAGAGCCATTGCTAGAGGGCTGTCAAAGGAGACCGTTAGGGCTATTGCAAAGGCTCAAAGGAAGAGACATTATTTGGTGAGCATCAACAGGTCAAAAAAGATTTCTGATCTTCACTTCATCCCAAGTATTATTACTAATAAGGTCTTTTACCCAAAAGGTACTAGGAGAGGAAGAATCAGGGGAGAAATGCCTAAAGTTTGGATTATTGGGTAGCCACATATCCTTCAATATTCTGATGGATTCACGATTTCCCACAGAACAAATGATGCCTTCTTTAAACATAGGTAGGAC
Source organism: Gentiana macrophylla (assembly GCA_026214975.1). NCBI lineage: Eukaryota > Viridiplantae > Streptophyta > Magnoliopsida > Gentianales > Gentianaceae > Gentiana > Gentiana macrophylla. The sequence goes on along the minus strand of CM047809.1, from coordinate 27,986,614 downwards.
AGAGAAGTTAGCACAATTAAAGGATTCTACAAGATTTCCATGATGGAAATATCTAGCCTTAAGAACTTTAGAAACCAAGAGGTTTGGACTTTTAATAATTCTCCAAATTTGCTTGCCTATAATAGCCACATTTAGAGACTCAAGATCCCTAAACAGTAGACCCCCAAGACCTTTAAGAAGACAAATCTTTTTCCAACTAAGCCAGTGAATACCATTTTTTGAGGCAGCCAGATCACCCCATCAGAAATTAGCCAAAAGAGAGGATATCTCATTACAAAGACCCTTGGATAATTTAAAAACCGATATTGGGTAAGACACAAGCATAGTAATAAACGATTTTAACAAAATATCCTTCCCACCCTGACTTAAGAAATTATTCTTCCAAGAGGAAAGCTTTGAGATGATCTTTGATGTAAGAAAACCCCTCTCTCCTTGATCTGCCAAGGCACAATGGAATCCCAAGTGTTGGACATATTTTAAGTTTTAGTGATGAGTGCCAGACTAGCTGTTACAGAGCAAAGGTAAAAAGATGTCTAGATTAAATGTATAGGCTCATTAGAGTTTGATCTTTGTATAGGTTTGATCAAACAAGCATTGTAAAAAGGTGACTTTCATCATTGAGACTGTCCTAGTCGATAAGGTCACCGAGTCAAGTAGACTAGTTTAGGAACCTCAAGACTTTGGAGGTGAAGGCTCAAACTCGATTATTGAAGGCTAAGGGATCAAACTTAGTATTTAAAGTCAAGGATATGGAATCAGAATTTAGGGAAGTCTGTGATGACCTAAACTGATTACATATACCTTGTGTACAAGATCTAAGTTCCATATGTCAAGTGGTGATTGGAACTTAGTTATGTTCAAATTGGTGTAATCTAACTTCACAATCAAAAGTTAGATAAAATACAGCCAGCTGAAGTGCTTTATAAACACAGCAAACTTCAGACAGCTGACTGACAAGCATTTCACCAGACTCACATACAGGAATCTGCTGAATGTAAATTTCGATTTAATTAAAGGTTACATTGGAAGATTACAAGGATAAGGATAGATAACAAGTCTTGATTTTGTCAACAAATCAATGGTCAAGATTAAAGGGACGTTGGAAAGATTCAGAACTTTACCCAATGGAATACAAGTCAAAGGGTGAACAGTCTGAAAACTGACAAAAAGCAAATCGACCTTCATCGAAGACTATGTCTGAGGGACGAATGCAAGTCAAGATGGGGACAAATCTGAAACGGCTATGTTTTGAATTTCAACCATAAGTCACAAGGATTCTCACCTATAAATAGAAGACCCCTGATACAGAAACAAGTGATGAAAATTGATGAAAAACAACAATCAATCTGGAGCTATCAAATTCTTATCAAGAAATCACCATGCTGACATTACTGAACTTAAAGCTACTGATCCAGAATTTCTTCAAGTGTAACCTGCCATCAAGTTACATCAAGTACACACACTTGAAGATTCCAAGCTGCTGATCATTTCATCCTGATCAAGCTGCTGAAAGCTGAATCACTTACTTGATTCAAACTTTCTTTTACATGAAACCTACTGAAGACAGTGAAACATCTTTGGGTGTCAAGGACTGTTGTTTGTGGTGAAGTGGGTGAAGAGGCAATCCTACCCTTCAAGGACCAGTGGAATACTTTGGAGCAGCAATCCTACCTGTTTCAAATATTCAGTTTGTGAAGCCATAGCTATTGGTGAAGGACAGACAATTTACGGATTTTTGTAACTGCAACCTCAAAGATCTCTAGTGAATTACCTCCAGCATCATAGGAGAAGAGTGGACTGACATGATTACACCACCTGGAACCACTATAAAAATTGCCTACTTACTTTCTGCATTTAGTATATTAAGCACATCAACCTACTGAAACTAGAAACTGAATCACACACTCACACTACTGAGTATCTAATACTTGGTATCATATTTTGACAACAAGTAACAAGGCTTAATTTGAATACATTCCGCTGCAATAAATTAAGTAAAATCAACGATCGGCCAGACTATCGAGTGGTCACAGACCACTGGAAATGATCAAGATGCTACTAAACTTGATGAGTTTGTTAACTCCAAAAGTTTTAAGTGTTAAGTTTATTCACCCCCCTAAACTTAACCAAAGCCTTTTCAAGGAACCAACACCAAGATATTTTGCGTTCGGGGCAACTTAGATCCCAGGGGAAAAAGGCAAAATGGACTCCTTGAGATCATCATTCACCATTTTACCAAAAAAGATGCCTGATCTTTTAATATTAATAAGCTCACTAGAGTAGGTTTGATAGATGTCCATAATATCACAAAGGTTTTTAACTTGATTTTGATCAGATTTGCAAAAAAAACATGGCTATCATCTGTAAAACTAATGTGAGACGGGGGGATTGCTTCTAGAAAGCTTAATACCCTGAACAACACCAGAAAATTCAGCATTTTGAAGGAGGCTAAGACCTTCAGCACAAATCAAAAGGATATAAGGTGATAGAGGATCTCCTTGTCTGATACCTCTGGTAGGTTTAATGAAACTAGTCTTGCATCCATTTATGATTTAGGAGAAGGTCTTAGAAGAGATGCACTCAAGAACTCTATTAACACAATCATCCCAAAAGCCCAACTTAAGCATGGAAAATCTAACAAAAGACCATTCAACTCTATCAAAAGCCTTGGCCATGTCTAATTTAAGGGCCATAAAATAAGATCTTTTAGTTTTATCATGCATCAGGAGATTTAGAATTTCACAAGCAAGTAAATAATTATCAGTAAAATAGCTACCACTTAAAAAAGCAAACTGAGAGTGACTAATACATGTAGGCAAGATTTTTTTTTCATTCTGTTAGCCAAAACCTTTGATATAATTCTATAAGAGACATTGCAAAGGCTAATAGGCCTGAAATGAGAGACTTCAAAAGAGTGGTGGTGCTTTGGAATTAAGGAAATGCAAGTATGGTTCAATTCTGTGAGCATTTTGCCAGAGGTAAAGAAACTTTGCACCATGTCAAAAGATCATTTTTGATATGGTGATAAAAAAAATTTGTAGAAAGGAGAAGTCATACCATCAAGCCCTGGTGCTGAATGGGACTTCATACTGAAAACAACTCTTCTAACTTTCTGTGATAGGCAGCATCAATTACTGGTTCATGTGTGAAGATATCCTTCCATTGATGAAACTAGAATGTCTATCCAGATCAGCAATATTACATGAAGAATGAAACAAGAAAGAGTAATAAGTGACAAATTCTTTCAATATATCATCAAAAGACTGGCACTAATCATCCAAACTTGCCATTTTTAGAGCAGAGATATGGCCTCTTCTCCTTCCACTAGAAACAGTGCCATGGAAGTATTTAGTGTTTTTATCACCACTTTTTTGCCACGAAACTCTAGCCTTTTGGGAACAAAATAGTTCTACTTGCCTATAAGCTTATGTTAAATCATCCGTAATAGAAAGAATAACATTAGAGTTGGAAGAGTTCTGATAGCAGAGTCTAATTTAGCCTTAAGATCTTTTATTTTTATGGCAGAATTGAAAACCTTGCTACCTTTCAATCTAAGAATTTGAACTCTAACTGCTTTTATTTTCATCAAGAATTTATACATGTTTGATCCCGTAAAATGAGAACCCCAACTCTGATGAATGACCTTAGAGAAGCCCTTCATACCCACCCATCTTTGGTTAAAAAAACAAAAGATTTATTCCTTTTAGAATTTAAGGGATTAGAATCACCCAAGAGCATGCAATGGTCAAAAGCCACAGAATAGATATGAAGACAAGAAAACTTAGGAAAATGTCTTGCCATATGCTTGAGCACAAAAATCTATCTAATCTTTCTAAGGTTGTAATGTGGCCATCATGAGTTCTTTTCCACGTCCAAAAGTGACCTTGGATGCCAAGATAAAACAAAAGATTACTACTAACAATATTTCTGAAATCCCAAAGAGAGCTTTCAGATCTTTGGTTTCCACCAAGCATTGGTAGACAAAGTATGATAGAAGTCACCTGTAATAACAAAGAAGTCACCCCATAGAGCCTTTCTATTAGTTATAAAGGACCAGCAATTCCTTCTATCAACAGGGTTAGCACTAGCATAAATACCAATAAACCAGCAAGAGAGATTATAGACATAGTCCTCAATCTTAGCTTCAATTGTACATTGTGTGTTGTGGATTGAAGAAACAATTATACCGTGCTGCCAAAAGAGGGCCATTCCACCAGCAAGGCCAATAAGAGCCACATCAGTGAAGTCACTGAAATGAAGCTTTGAACAGACTTTTCTAATGAAAGGAGCTTCGTTCTTATTTTCACAAAGGAAGACAAAATCTGGGGAGTGGAGTATGCACACCTCCTCTAATTGGAAAATACCCAAGGACCCCGCCAGGCCTTGACAATTCCACACCAAAATCCTCATTGTGATGGTGGGAGCCACTCTGGGCTGGCTTCCTCCACCCTATCCAAGACACATAGTTTTCTTAGGTCAGGCTCAATAGAAGAATAAAAAACAAAGCAGTTTATATTAGAGAGTTTCCTCTTTGTCTAGAAGGACTTGGCAGCTTCATCTTGATCCATTGGATACCTTATGGTAAATGGAACAGGTCTCGGGCTAGCAATCAACTCAGAATCACCCATAACAGGGTTTGGTGAGTTGCTACTTTCCAAAGAGAGGCTTGGATTGAGTTTCCACTGTGCTTTCAACAGTATCCATATTGGCTTCAGAATTTTTAGTTCCTCTATTAGGGTTGGTTTTATACTTGATTAATTAAAATCATAATGTGATGCAGAATCTTGCTCCCCAACAACATCAGTAATAGTAATATCATTAGGATGCTCTTCCATTGTCACTTGCCTATTATCATGGTTTGCCTCCTTCCATTCAAGAAGAAGGGGAGCCATTAAAGGAGGAACAACAGTACCTTGGTTTTTCAACAATAGGCCTTGGATAATTACTAGAACTTTTGAGGACTTTGACTAGAAAATCAATGATAATTAGATTACATGTAGCTTCAGAATTGTTAGTAGAACCAGAAGACTGACCAGGCTCCAAAAAAGAAGCATGAGCTCTCCCAAATCTATTTGATTCTGCTAAATTAGGTGAAGGAGTTTTTCTAGAAGTTTTGATATGCTTTTTCTTGAGTCCAATGTCCTTACCAGTAGGTGCTTTGAGCCATATGCCATACTGGTCCTCCTTATGGATATCCCTTTTCAAATCAAGGCCTCTAGCATAACAAGATCTAGATGCATGTCCCAGAATTCCACAGTAAAAGCAGGAAAAAAAAACCCTAGATTTTCATATTTAAAATCAACCCAGATACGACCCTTAACTTTCATATCAAACATACCTTTGAAGAGGGGTTTAGTGATATCGATTTCTGCAAGGCACCTTATGAATAGTTTCCTTCCATGCTGGCTGAGGGAATTATAGTATCAAGTACCTTTCCAAAAGACATGCAAATGTGCCTAGCTGCAAGTTTTGAGCTCCAATCAGCAGGAGGATTCCACGATTGAATCCAGACAGGAGCACAGATGAAGGCTTGGCAATCCGACTCAATACCCTTTTTCTCCATATTTTAATTACCATGAGGAAGTTCTCATAGAACCATGGGCAACCTGCAATCAATCTATCAACATCCTCACGATTGTTGAAGAAAATTTGAAACTTGTTTAACCCCGAGTAAATTCCCAGATAATCTTCAGAAAATTTTCCATTCCCTTGAATTTGAAAGCTTTGTCTGCTAACACCTTGACAACAATACCCCCTTGGCATTCATCTTCCGCCGATTTAGTAATTTCTTTGGAAAGAATGACAACACAACTTTCAATTTCAGAGAAATTAAAATTCTTTAATCAAAATCTTGAATCACTCTTCAAGATCTTCGTCCATAGTGATAAAAGAAGGCAAGGATACTGGAAATGAAGTCTGATTGAAGAAAGACTTAGAAAAATCTAGACATGCAAATGAGAGAAGGATGGGTTGGGTAAGAAGAAGAAGCTCTCAAGGATGAGAGAAACACACTCTCACTCTAGGAGGGAAGAAAAGCAAAGAAATTATTTTTTTTAATAATCCATAAAATATCCTCTATATCCTATATGAAGGATAAAGGATGGAAAGAAATTATAAAAAAAAATAACAATAATGTGTCTGTGGGGGGTGAAGGGTGCTCATATCGAGCCGACATCCTTTAGTGAAGAATTGAGGAACACGGAAATAAAGGCAAATCGTGTTCTTCGTTAATCAACCATAAACCGTATTACACCCTATAAATGGAAGTGATAAAGTTCTAATTGTGCCCAAATGATAAAAAGGACTAATATAAACTTATTGCTAGAAATACATAAAACTTATTATATAAAACTATTATTTCATAATTATATAAAACTATTTTCTGAATTTCTTTATTCCCTTTCCCTTTCTGGAACTCTTCAATGTCGACTCTCTGCCTGCTTCTTCTTCTTATTTAGGTGATAGTCGGGGTTGTTGTTGGTTCTATTCAACATCCCCCCTCAATCTGACGTGAGAGGCTGGCCAGACATGAAGATTGTAATGAAGGAGCAGGAACGGAGCTTTTGGAAAAGCCTTAGTGAAGACATCCACTAAGTTGGAAAAAGAAGATACATGCCGGGTGACCAATTGTTTCACGGCAACCTTCTCACGAACAAAATGGAAATCAAGAGCAAAATTCTTAGATCGTGAGTGGAGAGACAGATTCACAGAGAGATAGACAGCGTTAAGATTGTCACACAGAAGTTGAGGAGGTTGAAACAATCGTATACACAAATCACGCAACAAGTAAGTGACCCAGGTGAGCTCAGCAGTGGCGGAGGCCATTGATTGGTATTCGGCTTCGGTGCTCGATCGGGAAACAGTGGGCTGTTTTTTCGAAGACCAAGAAATGCAATTTGCTCCCAAGAAGACACAGAAACCGCCGGTGCTTCTTCAGGTGACCGGGCATCCAGCCCAGTCAGCATCACTGAATGCGTATAAAGAAGGAGGAGAATGGGCCAGGTAATGCAAACTATAATCTGTAGTTCCATTTACATACCTGAGCAATCTTTTAACTTCCTTGAAATGCTTGACTGTTGGCTGAGAGAAATGCTGATACACCTTGTTTACCACATGAGTTATGTCGAGTCTTGTGAATGTTAAATAGATCTTGTAGGACACCCACAAGGTTTCTGTAAGTATAAGGATCCACTGGATCTGAATCATCTGGGGACTCTTGTACCTTGAGAGCAAGGGGAGTAGATATTGATGCACTATCTACCATTCTAGACCTAGTCAAAACAGAATATGCATATTTTGCTTGACTCAGAAAGATACCATCTTGATTGGGCTTGATCTTCCTCCCTAGAAAATAGTGAAGGGGCCCTAAATATTTAACAGCAAATTCTTTGCTCAAAGTATTGATTAGATTATGGACTGAGTGTGCATGATTTCATGTAAGTAGTATGTCATCAACATAGATGACTAAGACTAGAGTAATGTTAGACCGATGGAAAGTAAATAATGAAGGATCCGCTTTGCTACATAAGAAACCCAAGTGGAGTAAAAGAAAAGATAGTCTGTCAAACCAAGCCCTGAGGGCTTGCTTAAGCCCATATAAGGATTTCTTGAGTGAGCAAACATGATCTGGGAACCTTTGATCCAAAAAACCTGGTGGCTGTTTCATAAAGACAGTTTCCTTAAGTTCACCACGGAGAAAAGCATTTTTGATGTCTAGTTGTCTCATGGGCCACCCTTGTGAAACTGCCACTGCAATAACCAATCTAATGGTTGTAGGTTTAATGACAGGGCTATAGGTCTCCTCAAAGTCAATGCCTTGTACTTGTGAGTACCCTTGAGCCACCAACCTTGCCTTATACCTTTCAATATCTCCATGTTCTGTGGTTTTGACCTTGATCACCTATTTAGATCCAACAATGTTAGCATTGTGAGGTCTGGGAACTAGATTCCATGTCTCATTCTTATATAGGACCTGCATTTCTTCTTCCATAGCCTCTTTCCATTTAGGATCTATTAGAGCCTCATTCTAGTTCTTTGGTTCTGCAACCATGTGAGTGGCCAAGGTTGCATTGTCCTTGAGATATGCAGGGGGCTCCTATTTCTGACTGGTCTTTGGGCTGGTGTAGAGACTGGTTCATTAGATGATGATGATGATGTATCAGGGGCATCATCTCCTTGGTCATCTTGAGGGTCTACATCGCTTTGTTGTTGAATCAAGTCACCATCTATCTGTTCTTGTGTTAGGTCATCAAGGATTGGTTCCTGCACTAGATCAGAAACACAAGTAGTGTCATGTATAGGTTCAGATGTACAGCAATCAGGAGTAAGGGCACTGTGACCAGACTGTTGTGTGAGTCCTTCATCAAAATCTGGGTACTCAAACAAGTCAAAAACACCATCAGTAGTCAGAGCAGAAGTGTTCCCTTTAAAAGGGAAGACTTGTTCATTGAACACAACATGTCTTGAAATGTATACCCTTTTTGAGACAGTGTCCAGGCACATGTATCCCTTGTGAACTGGACTGTACCCTAGGAAGACACAAGGATAACTTCTTTTAGCAAACTTAGATGTTTCATGGTTCCTCAAGGAAGGAAAGCATTGACAACCAAACACCCTTAAGCCAATGTAGTCAGGATGCCGGTTATACAGCTTATAGTAAGGAGTTGTAAACTGTAGTCTGAGAAAGGTAGTCTATTGATGAGGTACATGCTGTGTTAAAAGCTTCAACACACAGATTTAGAAGTGTCCCTGCATCAAACAATAATGTTAATCCAATTTCCACCACATGCATATGCTTTCTCTCAGCCATACCATTCTGTTCTGGTGTATAAGGACAAGATATGTTTAATTCTATTCCACACTCCTTCAAATGATCTAAGAAGGGTGTGGATGCAAACTCTCCACCACAATCACACTGGAAGATCTTGATCTTCTGGTTCAACTGATTCTCAACTGACTTCTGAAATCTAAAAAACACATCAAAGAACTCTGACTTCTTTCTTAATGGATACAACCAAGAAAACCTAGCGAAATCATCAATAAACACAACATAATATTTGTAATTTTGATTAGACAAATGAGAGGCAGGTCCCCAAAGATCACAATGAACCTTTTCCAAAGGCAATTTTGAAACAAAAGTAGTTTTATTGAAAGGTTGTTTACAACTTTTCCCTAATTCACAGCTAGTTCATAGTCTGTCTTTATTTTCCCAAGAACTAAGATTTATTTTTCCTAACTGCTTGAGCTTGGTCAACAAGTTCTGGTGTGGATGTCCCAACCTTTTGTGCCAAATATTTTAAGTGGCTTTCCCTGTTCTGACAGCTGCTAGGGCTTCCTGAACTTCTTGATCCAAAGCATACAGATTGCCCTTCTTATTCCCCTGAGCTATGATCCTTAACAACAAATCCAATTTTGTCAAATTCAAAAGAACAATGATTATCAGCAGTAAACTTTCCAATAGACAACAGATTCTTAGTCAAATCAGGCACAACAAGGACATCATTTAAATGTAGGTTACCAATTTTTGCATCACCAGAGTGAGAGATATCAAGTCATGTGCCATCACCCATAAAAAGCGTATTACAACCAAAGATATGTATTAGCATGTAGAAGGTTACCTTCGAATTTGTCATGTGGGAAGTAGCACCAAGATGATCGCAAAGAAATCTATGTCGGGCCTGAGTCAGTAGTTGTAAGTGCGGCAAATGCCTTCTGATATTCCTTTGACTGATAAGCATAGTCAAACCTATGCCAACAATCTATGGATGCATGGTTAAACTTTCCACAAATCTGACATACTAGAGAATGGGTTGATGTCCTATTTTTCCTGTTGTCTGCTGCATTCCTTTTGTTTTGCACATGGGGTTCAAACCTCTTTGGATTGCTTTATGAATTCGCAGGTCTGCCAGGAGGGGCAAATCCCCTGCCTCTGGAGTTATACTGGCTTCTGGCACCTCCCCTTCTACCTCTACCACGGCCTCTTTGTGTAAAGAAGGCATGTAGTTGATCAGTAACTATTTTTTCCTGAAGTTTCTGAGTTTAGAGAGTCTGTCCATGCCCTTGAAAGGCCATGACAAATTGTGCAAAGGTAGGATATGGAGCCTTTGTAAGCATTGATGTACGGAAACAACTATATTCACTACCTAGTCCATGTACAAACTAGAATACCTTATCCATGTCTGCTACAGGTTTCTTAATAGCTGCTAGGTTATCACAGATTGACTTGAACTCCCTCAGGTACTCATCCACCATTTTTGTACCCTTTTTGATTCCTATCAACATGTTCTTCAGATTTCCTTCCTTCTCCACTGTATGAGGGAGAAGTTGTTGTTCTAGATTTCCCCAAAGTTGGTGTGCAGTGAACTCTTCCTCGTAGATCATGCTGATGATCTCCTCTTTCATGGTGCCAAGCAACCATAAGACTAGGAGGCCATCATTCACCATCCAAGTTAGATAATCTGGATTATCAATCTCGTCCCCAGCTTGGTTTTTTCTCTTCTTTGCAGGATGTTCCCTAGATGAGACATGGTGATATACACCAAGGCTCTTAATCAATGGAATCACCTGTGATCTCCATAGTAGGAAATTCGTAAAATTGAGTTTGATTGAAATCAAACTCGAACATTGATGAAATTGTTGGATAGTTTATCCAGATTCCTTGGCCATAGTTGCGCAACGAAAGTGGAGAAACAAGAATTGGCTTAAGAGTGTTTTATCGCTCTGCTACCATGAAGAATTGAGGAACACAGAAATAAAGGCAAATCGTGTTCTTCGTTAATCAACCATAAACCTTTTTACAACCTTTAAATAGAAGTGATAAAGCCTTAATTGTGCCCTAATGATAAAAAAGACTAATATAACCTTATTGCTAGAAATACATAAAACTTATTATATAAAACTATTATTTCATAATTGTATAATTATTTTCTGAATTTCTTTATTCTCTTTCTTTCTGAAACTCTTCAATGTTGACTCTCCACCTGCTTCTTCTTCTTCTTTAGGTGATAGTCGGGTCATTTGCTGGTTCCGTTCAACAAGCGACCGAGAAATGAGAAATCTATTGATACTAGATGAATATGAAGATTGAGTTTGCTAATTTATTTGAAATCACAATGAGTTTTGGATTATAGTGATAACCTATATTGAATTGCAATGTTCATCCACCTAGGAGCAACTTAATTATCATATAATTCTATAAGTTACTTCATTATCAATTTTGCTCTGGCAATACCACTAACCATGTATATGGACACATGAAAAAGATTAATCGTCATATGATAAATGTCACATATTCAAACGAAAGGAACACCATTCCATAAAAATATAAAATCAAGTTACATACATTATCATGTCCTCTTCAATTTTATTTTTATTTTCTTTGTTTGGGGGTGGGGGGTGGGGGGTGGGGGGTGGGTGAAAGGTGGGGTTATGTGTGTGTTTGTTAAGTTGAAGCTAAGATCTTGAAAAAAACCAAATAGAATTAGGAACATTTTGGTTCATCTTTCCATTAGAATTGCTCAAAACAAGACCAGAGTCACCACCTAATGACTTTTCCCTTGAATCCCTTTTGTTTATAGCACAAGAACTTAGCCCTCCACCTCCATTACTATAAGTTTCTGAGCTCCCTAAATCCATACTGCAAGACTCCATTCGATGATGTGGACCGTTGGATTTCAATCTCTTTTTGCTACTACATCCAATGCTCAATGATAGCTCCACGTCTACTTCTTCCTCATCATTATTTAACATGTTACACTTCTTATTCACATTCTCCAAATCATAGCTAGCTTTGCATGTTTGATTCAAATTCGATTCAATGAATCCATTACGCGTACTTGTCGATGGAGCTTCGTCTCGAGACCCGCCCCCGAAACAACCATGTTCCATTTCTTGCATTGGCATCTGATGCCAAATGTTAATGTCTGAACTTGCCTCCTTTTTGAGCTCATGCATCATCTTTTTTTGGTGTTCATACAACCTGTGTAGCTCAATTACCTAGTAAATAAGCCCGTACACACACGTGTCAGTGTTTAATCATATTGTGACGTTTGTTGTGGTAAAAAAAAAGTTTCGACTATTACATGTACCAAATGAATGAATGAAGAGAATAATTCTGATAGAATAAAGAAAAGTCAATGAAAATGACAAAAAGGAAAAATAATGAAACAAAAAGAAGTAATTTGTTGTGTGCATGTGGGGGACAAAGAATAGCTGGCTTTTTAATGGGATCTCTACTATGTGTGATCTGATCCATCTTGGATTAGGACTGGATAATAATATTAATATAAGTAATATGGACACGTTTTGAAATCATTATCTGGACCTACAAAGCTGTACCAAATATAAAAAACATTAAATTAATGTTTGGCCTACATGAAATTCTTGGATGTATCCTAGATTCCTTAAGCTTTTTTGTATTGGCATTCTTTAGTCTTGACTCACCACCACACTAGACTTATTTTCAGATGACTGTCATGTGTGGAAAAAAAAAAAAACACAAAATCGTGTTGCTTGATTTTATATGTGGCAGTAATCTGACGATCAGTTCTAATAAAAAATAATTACAGTAGAATTACCCTATTTTGTTTGTCCTTTAATGTAATTCGGTTTACAATATCAAGAGACTATTTTCTAACCATTTTCTTCGTCTTACATCTAGCTTATTTCATTCAATTTTACTTTTTATTATTACACCTCAAATTACTTCAACACCATACGGAATGCCTATGAATTTTATTACTATTGACATTCGTTTTGTATAAGAAACGTCATAATAGCGCATATTTTGTAATAGAAAAATGTTAATAGCAATGACGTTTTTTCGCGAAAAATAATCATGATTTTCGAAGTAACTTAAATGTGTTAAACAATCGTGGTTACGAAAATAAAAAGGGTTCGAAAAGAACGCCTTTGCTTTATTGTATCATAAGTTATTTTAGAATTTTCACACTTCAATAAAGTGATTAAATTTCATTATCATTAAAACAATAGCTTTAAAGTAAACAAAGTAAAATTGAATGAAATAAGCTAGATGTAAGACGAAGAAAATGGTTAGAAAATAGTCTCTTGATATTGTAAACCGAATTACATTAAAGGATAAAAAAAATAAAAAAGTGATGGAATAGCTAATGACTCACCTGTTGTTGGAAAATATCATTTTGCATAAGCATCGTCTTCCTGATGGACTCTATTTTTTGCAAATCAAACACTTTACCCTCCATTAATGAAGAACTAGGGTCAATTTGGTCTTTTTGCACTACTTCTTGAGAATATCCACAATCCCCTACTTGATAATTTGCTAAATTTGAGTTTTTTGAAGCACTGGCCACACTATTTATTGCATACCTGAGCTTGGTTCCCATTCCTGAAATACATATACAAATATTATATACAACATTATTATATTTCTCGTTAGATGTGTGACATGTATAAAATGCATAATGTATGTAAGAAGACAATATGTTTGGTGTCTTTTTCCAAACATGCAAGACTTACGTTTCGGGACCTTCAGTTGCACCACACAATGATTTTTTTGGTCAATTTCAGAGTCTATAATGGCACTATATGTACAAAAAAAAAAAAACTGTCATTCATAATATGACACCACATCCGATAAACTAGTTTCACTCTATTTGAGAATCGACTTTTGAAGTGTTGAATCTATAATTGAAATTTCCAAAGCCTCGTTACAGAGTATCAACTTTTAACAAGCCGATCATAAGGTCGACAATATGCGTAAAATCGATTCGAGATATGCTAAAAGAAAATACAATTATCATTTAATAGAAAGCTTTTGGATGTACACTGTATATGAAGTAAAGTGACCCGTAGAATGATCGGAACCACACAGTTTACATCCGGCTCCTATCTTGTCACTTAATTTTAAAGCAATGAACACTTACCAATAAGACTTTTCTTGCTAGGACAAAATGACAAAATCTTCATAGAAAATATGGAATATGGAAAACATCACACAGATATGACCCCAAAAAAGGACATTGCAATAAATGTTCATAGCAAGTGTTCAACAAACGTGGTACATACGATCTTTAATATATATATATATATATATATATATATATATATATATATATATATATATATATATATATATATAAAATTTGATAAAGACTATGATATAGACAAATTATATTCTGATAATTACAAAGAAAGTAAGAAATAGAATGACTTTGAAGTCCTCGAAATTCATGGAATTTGCCGAAAGGCATCCCACTAAATAATGTTTTAAGACAAAGTAGAAGCATCCAACACCAAGAACCATTATAACAAACAAAATCATCACCTTATTATAGCACAAATAAATTTAAAAAATGAAATAGTCAAAAATTACTGCTAGCAAGGACGGAGCCAGAATTTCAAATCGGGTGGGCTAATGAACTATGTCGAGTTCATCGAGTGGGTTGGATTAAGAATATTTTATGGATCTGACTAGACTACATATATTTTTTAATGTAATATTTTTTTATTCGAAATTAATTGAAATTTCTCAATTTATACACACCTCCGTCCTTGACCGCTAGTGGTGGACTCGTGGTGGCTACTTATTCTTGTTTGTTAGGTTGGTGCTATTTGTATAAATTTTTTCCATCAACAAGAATATATATATATATATATATATATATATATATATATATATATATATATATATATATTCACATTTTATTTGGTGTATTCTACATGTATATATTTTATTTATAATTTTTATGCAGATGCATGTCCTTCACAACAACAAGGGTGGACACACATATCAAGTCGTTGTTCGTGGACCCGTTAAAAATAATACTCTATATTTTTTCTATAAGAAAATATTTCGAACTCTGTGAAGTAAATTTTTTTTAAATTTTAAATAAAATATTATGGACCCTTGAACAAAATTTCTTGATCCCGCTTCACAATATGGTAAAGTATACTTTAGAGAATATATTGACGATAAAAAAACATTTGATATCTTCTCTATTTTTTATTTTTGTACACAATAAATTTTGTATATCAAAATCAGAGTGCCATCAGACACCCAGAATTTCAGGAAGAAAAAAAAAGTGAGATGCAACAGGCAAAGCCTAAAATAGCAGTTTAACAAATTTTGTAACAAGAATTAGAACAAATCCTCTTTTGTTTAATTTTTTTTTTTCTTCTTTCGAATCTAACCAAAAACAAACCTAGGAGATTAAAATAAAATAAAAAAGAGAGAATGATGTGAAAAGGAAATGAATTTTGCAGATTGATCAAATGCATAATAATTCTAGAAATTAACTCTCAATCACCAAAGATGAAAATAAATAAATTAACATTCAAAAAAAAAAAAACATCAAATTCTTCTTAAAGGATCTGAAATTCTTCACTCTTTCATAAAAATAACAATTCTCCCTAATAATAATAATAATAATAATAATGACACACCTGAAAAGATCAAATGAAGGATCGGTCAGATGCAGACGGAATCATTGAAGAAATATTGGCTGAAACCTCATTCCCATTACTTATTTAGCAAAAACCCACAACAAATTATGAATTGTTTACCCAAAAAATTCAAGGAATAATGTTTCATGAAGGGTAGACGAAAAAAAGAAAAGAAAGAGAGGTCACCGTACCAGCAAGAAATCTATCTGTGTTGTTTGTTGTATGAGACAATGCAAAATCCTCTGGCTTTTATGCTGTGCAGAGATTTAAAAAGAATATATATATAATTCCACCGCCCTTTTAATTTTGTTCTTCTTCAATTCAATTCTGTGATAAATTAAGGAAATGGCTTTGATAATTGATACTGACAGCCTGGTTATTTTGTATCTGCATGTGTATGTGATAAGAGATTTTTGGGAGAGAAAGAGGGAGCTTTCGCCGTTTTTGCTTAGTTTTTACCTGCGTTTGATTAGCCTTTATTTATACTTTTCTTCGGATTCTTTAACCAATTTTTTATTTGGAAATTGGTGTCCTCAAAACTGTTGTATCATAATATATAGTTGACACAATACTTTTACACCATTGATTATGAATGATAGTAATATCATCACGGTTCTGTTACAATGATTGATACAAAACATGGAACGCCTGGAACTCGAATCTAATGGCGATTTTAACTCATAATGAATCAAGTAACTACGTAGATTCATCTTTCTCTAAATGTCTAAAATGGTTAATCCAAGTTATGGTTGTGTTACAATGAAAGATACCAAACATGGAACGCCCGGAACTCAGGTCCATCATCGCTATTTGATTCATAAATGATATAGTAACAACTTAGGCTTGCCATTTCTCGTTTGTCCTAAAATGATTAATCCAAGTTATCAAGTTCACTATTGTTGTCCTTGTCAGGACCCGCGCGACAAGAGGATTCGAGAGGTGACTCATGCCGCCTCTCACAGGTGACAGGTCGGTCTCTCACGATGTGACATTTAGTTTCATCTGATGGCTTTGATACCGACTGTAACGCCCAGAATTAATGTCATACGGCGTTACTTGAAGCATAATGGATCCAGTAACTATTTAGGTTTGTCGTCATCTTTTGATTTAAAATGGTTAATCTAAATTATCAAATTCATTACATCTAGATCTCATATCTTAGTACCATTTCTCATTTTTTCGATGTGGGATATTACAAAACACATTTGCACCATTCATTATGGTGGTGGTGTACATCACATCACGATCAATTATACAATGAGTGGTGCCATCACTCATTGTTGTATGGCCGTTGAGGTAGTAGTATTTCTCTTGGTAATGATGTTAGACTCAACGATTGATAAAAGCTTCACTGTAATCAAGAAACTAAAAGTGTGTTGTCACAATCCTTGAAGTATAACCATTGTGATAATAACATTGCCTAATTTATTATCTCTTTTTTCATTTCCTTTCTTTCTTTAAGCGTTTGAGGATTTCACAACTATTGTAAGACGATTTTACGAATCGATTAATGAAGCATATCATTTTATTTCTACACTATTTCACATAGTATAAATATATACAATGAAAATGAAAGAAGATATAAATAAAATGATATGACTTATTTCATTTAGTATATGTATATTTATAATTAAAGCCATTATTGTATGGTAATGTTAAATTAGATGTAGCTGGATATGAGGATTATTTAGTGGAAGAGAGGGAAAGGAGGTGTTTCCTCCATTGGCGGGACAGTATCCATTTCTTTCGCACTTCTGTCATTGAAAAGTTTGAACATTGCTTTTTTTTTTCTTTCTGTGTGTGTTTGTATCATTGAAATGTATGAATGATGGTGAACACAACCCTTTGTATTTCCATATTATACCTGTAATTATAAATGGTGTTCATTGTTTTTAGCATTTAAGCAATATAATTTGCACTATCTAATTGAATAAAGTTCAATATATATAAGCCACTAGCATATATAAAACCAATTATATATATGATAAAGCACTTATAGTTGTGGTAACGCTTCACAATAATTTTAAAGTGCTAGTAGAGATGGTAACGTTTTACACTTTTTGTTGCAGTTCTAATGCAAAAAGGTTTTGATTAGAGGTGAATTCATCTTAATCAAACATATTTGCATTAGTTCGATTCGATTTTAGCTCAATATGAAATTACAATTTACTTAAAAGCATGTAAATAGTTTGGCTTACACTGGTTCGGTTAGTATTATTTATAGCCAAAAGTCGAACATGTAAATAGTATTATTTCAATTTATGAAATTACAATTTTCAAAAGCATGTAAATAGTTTGGTTTACACTGGTTCGGTTAGTATTATTATTAATATGTCTTGAATTATTCAATTTATTCAATAATTAATATTTTATTCAATTTCTCATGTAAATAATTTTATTCAATAATTAATTATTTATAGGAAAACTGTCACATATTCATGTGACAAAGCGAGCCTCGTCGATTGACAGCTCGGGCATCGGTCAGATACCCATTGGTTTCGACATCAAGTGTAGTACCTCTTGCAGCAGCATAAGGTTGAGGCCTAGCATTTAGCCTTGACCACTCGTTGCTCAGCTCGACACTCGATTACAAGGTCCCCTTGTCCTATGCCTCATATTTCTTAAATGTAAGCCATGACCTTTATAGGAAAAGTGACTCCTTAGTAGACAGTTCGGTCCTCAACACTCTTCACAGACTAAAGCTCTGGACGATTAGACAGTTTGGAGTGGATGCTTACCTGACCTCTTATCATGTAAGCTTCTACCCAGGGCATTCTTATGGATATTCTCAACCGCACTCTAGACTTCTTGTTATTGAGCTCCAATCACTTGTTGATTAGCTCTGCATATACCTTAAACCTTATTACCTCTCTAAAATATAAGTCTTTATCATCAACAAGACGGACAATTCTTGTCGGTCGCTTTCGATCCCCAGCGCACTTCTATATATTTGGAGTTGGAGTGTGTTGAAGTTTGTAAAAACAAACAAAACGTAAAGAAAAATGCGGAAGGATTATTATTGAATTAAAATCAACAAGTTAAGTTACAATGTTGTTGATCATGGGGTATTTATATCTTCATACACCTCATGAATCAGTTATAAGTAAGTTACAAACGGTTACAACAAACAATAACTCAATAACCATTTCCTGCATTAAACAACTCAGCATCCTGCTGAGACTTCATGTGGTCTACTGAGTTCCTCAGCAGACTGCACTCAGCATTCCCTTCAGCACTTATACTGTAACACCCCCTCAAGATTAGAGTGGTACATGAACAGCTTGCACTCAATATTTCCTTCATCTACTGGAACTCTAAAATATCTTTGAATTTCCCAACTTGTCTAGCAAATAAGTGAAGATGGGTGCATCTAAAGCCTTGGTGAGAATGTCAGTTATTTGTTCTTTTATGTTGACTAGAAGAAGTTTGACAAGTACATATTTGACTTTGTCTATCACAACATGACAGTCAATCTCAATATTCTTTGTTCTTTCATGAAATACTGGATTATGAGCAATGTGCATGGCACTTGCATTGTCACAGAATAATACAGCAGGCCTATGAACATGAACCTTCAAATATTGTAGAATGTAAATTAACCATTGAATTTCACAAACTGCATTTTCCATAGCCTTGTACTCAGCCTCTGATGAGCTCCTTGCTATAGTTGTTTGTTTCTTTGCCTTCCAAGAAATGGGAGCATCTCCTAGAAACATCATGTAACCTGATACTGATTTTCTTGTTTCATGGAAACCTGCCCAATCATCATCTCAGAAACCTTTAGGACAAGATCATTTTCTCTTGAAACAATATTCCTTGGCCTGGATTGCCTTTCAAATATCCCAAAGAACTGTGGGGCGGATCTACCTTATCAAAGGGTGGTCCATGGACCCCGCTAAAACTAAAAATACTCTACATTTTATCTATAGAAAAATATTTCGGACCCCGTGAAAATAATTATTTACTGTGTTAAATATTTACGGACCCCGCTGAAAAAAAATTCTAGGTCCGCCACTGCCAGCAACCTATGTTCTGCCTTCATGTGGTTTTCAGTGGGAGTGTCCAGAAACTGACTCAGCTGCTGAATTGCAAAAGCTATATCTGGTATGGTAAGATTAGTTTACCCACTAGTGATCTATATGTTGTGTTATCTTCCATAAGTGGTAATCAACATGCTGTAGAGTCTACTTTGACTCCATAGGTGTCTTAGCATGTTTAGCCCCCCAAAATTCATATTCTTATAGGAGGTTGAGTGTATACTAATTTGAGAGATGGATGTGCCTGCAGAAGTTCTAGTAGCCTCAATACCTAAGAAATATCTCAATTTTCCAAGGTCCTTAATAGTGAACTGCTGATGTAGGGCATCATTGACTTCATGAATCAAGATGGTAATGTTATGATTGAAAAAATCCTTGTGTTCCCAAAGATTTCGTCAACTTGCAATTCCACTGCCTCTGTTGTCTTGCTTTAGGCCATACAAAGATTTTGTTAGTGTGCAAACTTGATTTGGTTTGGTTGTCGTGAAACCTAAAGGCAAATTGTATATACACTTCTTCATGTAGATCTCTCAGTAGGAAAGCAAAGTGTTAACATCCATCCGATGGAGATGCCAATTATTTGTTGTCTTCTTCTTTGCAAGTAAAGCCCTAATTGTAGTGACCTTGACAACATGGGAAAAAATTTCTTGATAATCAATCCTATAAGTCTGAGTATATCCTTTTGCCCCTAATCTGGCTTTGTATCTCTCCACTGAACCATCAAGATTGTACTTGATTTTATACACCCATTTGCATCCATTAGCCTTCTTTCATGAAGGCAAATCAACTACTTCCCAGATATGAGTTGTCTATAGAGCTTCAATCTCTTTTGCATTGCTTCTTTCCATTCATTATCTTGACGGCTTGACTGTAAGTCTTAGGTTCTTTTGGAATCAATAGCAGTAATGAATCTGGCATATTCTGCTGAAAGTTTTGCTAGATTTATTACCTCACTCAGCAGATGTGGAGTCTGCTGAACTGTATGAGCACCACCTTGATAAAAGGTTGGTGATTTCCTTGTCCTTTTGGATCTTCTCAATTGTGTAGGTACATGTGCATGGCTGACAGGAGCAGGTCCTTCATTGGAAGCATCAGCTGCAGCTGACCTTATGTCTGGTTGGTCTGCTAACTCATTCAGCAGATCATCAAAATTTTCCATGACCGGTAGTGGTACCTGGCATGTCAAGAAAATATATAGCCTTACCTAACTCGTTGAAATAGAGGAAAACAAGTCTCATGAAATTGTGTATTTCTAGCAACAAAGATATCTTTGTTGGTGATGTCCAAAAGAATTGCACCCGTAGAGGTGCTTGAATTTCCAAGATAGACACAAGTCCTACACTGAATCCAATTTTGTCATGTCTTCTTCAAGTGTGCAAGAAACAACTAAGCATCCAAAACTTAAACACAGAATAATAACTGTTTGGTGCCATAAAGCATCTCATATGAGTGCTTTCCTTCAAGAGTATTAATCAATTTTACAACATGTAAAATACAAAACCCTAATACTCAATGGGTAAATTACTTTGGAACCTCATACTGGCAACATTCAAATGAGATGTTGATGTTTCCTTTCAACACCGCCATTTTGCTTAGGTGTGCTAACACAGAGGTCCGATGCCTCACGAGCATAAAAATCAGAAGTGAAACTCGGCTCCATTATCGATCCATTTACTATAATAACTTTATGAAACCGAGTAGAGACAATTTTAAGAAAGGATTTAACAAGATCGGAAGTTTCGGATCTATGCCTCATAAGAAAAACCCAAGTAAATCTAGAAAAGTTATCTACAACAATAAGAAAATAAAGTTGTCTATTCACAAAGATGTTGCTTCAAATGACTCCAAATATCCATATGAATAAGATCAAAAACAGATTTACAACAAGAGTATTAATGGAAATGGATTTTTCTTTAATTTTGCCATAGTAAGGAGATATAACAAAGATCATGAGTACAAAATTTGACATAAGCAATCGTGAACTAATGACTTGCAGTTTTTATCTGGCAAGTGTCCTAGTCTGTAATGCCATAAAAGGTAATCATCTAATCTATCAGACAGAGTGTAGTTTTCTACAACATTAACAGCATAAATTCTGATTTGCTGATCCATCACATATAGTCCTCTGTGTAACTCAGCTGAGCCAATCACTTTCTTGTTCTTGTCCTGCAAAACACACTTGTTAGTGGAAAAAAAAGCTACACATTTTGTATGATTAATGAAGAAAGGTAAAGATAAAAGATTATATTTGAAACCATGAATACAAAATACATCATGTAGGACCAGTTGAGGGTTCACCCTTACTTGTCCTATATGTGTAACAGAAACATTATTTCCATTAGGTAATCTTATTTTTATACCAGATGAAGGCTTGGCATTCCTTAAAAGATCTAATGATCCTACAATGTGATCTGTGGCACCAGAGTCCAAGATCCATTGTACAGATCCTACTAAATTTAGATCACCAGTCCTTATAGCAGGTGAATAATGCGTGACAATCTCAGGATGTTGTCCAACAGCAAATCCTGCATGTCTAGAAGGATCACAACTCAGCAGAGCCATCAACATATCAAGTTGTTGTGCAGTAAGATTGGGAAACCCTGGTCCAGCATACCTATTCTGGGCTTGATCTTCTTCTGCTGATTGTTCATCTTCTACCAAATTAGCCTTCTTTGACTTGAAACCAGAAGGATTGCCATTTTTCTTGTAACAAGTCTCTTCAGTGTGATCATTGAACCCACAAAAACTACACTGTACCTTTTTCGGATTTTTAGGCCTAACATTTGCAGCAGTCACAGATCCTGGTCTGCTGACTGTTTGATAATTCCCATGTCCATT
This sequence comes from Gentiana macrophylla, assembly GCA_026214975.1. Lineage (NCBI taxonomy): Eukaryota > Viridiplantae > Streptophyta > Magnoliopsida > Gentianales > Gentianaceae > Gentiana > Gentiana macrophylla. The sequence continues at coordinate 27,964,319 of CM047809.1, read as the reverse complement.
CTTTTGAGACAAGTGAACCTTAGAATCTTGATTTTTGGCCTTTTTTTTTGCCACATATGATTTATGTCTTTCAAAATTAATGGCCATTGCAAATGCATCATGGATTTCAGGAAAAGGTACCATCAGCATTGTCTGTGAAACCATTAGGTCAATGTCATCCCCCAAACCTTTAAGGAATTTTATGACATGTTCAACCTCTATATGATCCATCATAGTGCTAATTACATTGTAGTGACACTGAGGAACACATGAAAAAACTGGCATAGGCCTGATGGTCTTGATTTCTTCTCGCTGCATCTTACCATTAATTTTGTGAAATATTGATTGACAGAATTTGTGCCTTGCTTCAGCAGATGCATCTCTTCAAGAAGATCTGAAAGCCTCAAGGCATTTACATTAGAAACTTTTGCAGCAAGATTTTTCCAAATTGCATGTGCACTCTTAAAATACATCAAACTCTGTGCAATGGTGTTTTCAACTGAATTTGGAATCCAATACCTCACCATTGTATCACACTGTCTCTATGCATGGAAATCTGTTGAATCTGCTTTTGGCTTCTTGATTGTGCCATCTACGGAGCCAATTTTATTCTTGGTGATCAACACCATCACCATGACATCTTCCATGGGTAATAGTTGTTGCCATTCATCAATGGCTGAACAAGAACCAGAGACTGATTCTCATTAGGATGAACGTAGAATGGACTAGAGGGGCTTAATTCTTGTTTCTTAGTTGCCATGGCTATCAAGAACTCCATAATTTATCAAAGATCAATAACTGATTGAAAAAACGATCAAGAAATGATCAAAAACTCGAGAAGACGATCGTAGTTTACTCTCAAGAAACCGGGAAACAAGGAAAAGATGAAGAATTCTCTCAAGATTCTTCAATAACCGTAGAGAAAACACAGAAAGCATTCATAAATTCTCAAATTTCGCCGCTCGATACCATGTTGAAGTTTGTAAAAGCAAACAAAACGTAAAGAAAAATGCGGAAGGATTATTATTGAACGAAAATCAACAAGTTAAGTTACAATGATTGTGATCATGGGGTACTTATCTTCATACACCTCATGAATCAGTTATAAGTAAGTTACAAACGGTTACAACAAACTATAACTCAATAACCATTTCTCGTGACTAAACCCAAAGAACTGTTGAGTCTTCATGTGTTCTGCTGAGTTCCTCAGCAGACTACACTCAGCATTCCCTTCAACACTTATACTGTAACAAAGTGTAAGAGTTCAATATATTCTATCGATTTCTCTCAGCAGAAAAAATATGTACTAACAGCCTCTTGCAATTTGAACAACTGAAATATAGTCATCGACTTACATTAACCATGAAGACCTCAATTTCTATTATTCACGAAGGTCTAGAGAGGGAGCTCTTTCGGTTAGCCGATTGGGGCTCTACCTCTTATTTCATACTACCTCCGTCCCAAAATGTAAATCCGTTTAGATTTTTGAATTTGTCCCATAATATCAGTCTATTTAGAATACCAATGGAGCATTTATTAAATTTTTCTTTCTTCTACCCTAATTTGTTATACATTCACATATTTTAAAACTATTACATTAATAAGAGTCAATGAGGATTCTAAACTTTCACCATTAAAATTAGTGACACTTAACCGCTTTTACTACTACTCAAAAAAGACCTAAACGGATTTGCATTTTATGAGTAGGGTAGTCTTTTGTTTAGAAATAGGATAAGTGTTTTCCAAATGTTGTTTTCTTACATCATAAAACCAGAACTTCATAGTTGATACCATGCTTTATCTTCATGGAGACACTGATTATTGTCATTTGATCCAACAATAATGTTACTAAAAGCTGAATATTAATAATGTTACTAAAATCTGATAATTAGCACAATCGAATATTAGAAAATACATATATAGTATAAATATTACTACATATATGTAGACCTCCTATATATATATATATATAAAATAAAAACATAAATATACCAAAGTGTATATCATTTGGATTTGACCCATTCCCTCTCAGTTTGAAAATCTTAAGATTTGGCATTGCCTTTTCACATAGAACCGTACAGACAAATCAGAGAATTTATCGAGGTGGATTTTTGGATCTTTCTCTGTGCAGTTGTGAATATGATCACAAGTCCTACATTTATATTCTGCCGTCAGCTGGGTCTATCTATCTATCTTTTGGAGTTTTTGTCCATTTTTTTTTTTGGTCAAACCTATGCATATCTCTATTTAAAAAATAAAAATAAAAACAAAAACATTTATATGTCATTTTGTCTTTAATATAGTGTATGAAAATCAGTAATAATTTAATAAAAATAGAAGAATATATAAAACATATTTTAATTGCATTAGACTCGTATTATTTGACGTTTTCAACCATTTATTTATTTATTTATTTATGTGTAGTTAAAAATAAAAATAAAAACATATTAGTAGGTTTTGGACCATTGTATAACCTGTCCTACAATATTCACTAAGCCTGCAGTTTGCAGACATTGATTTAGATCATCTTAGATCTAACAAGTACATTGGATCTATCAATTTTTCATTCAGATTAAATATGATTATGATAATTAATACAATATTCATATAAAATAGGAGTATGATTAAGAGTAATAATACAAGAATAATGACGGTGTTTCTCAATAAAAAAAGAATAATGACAGCTATTTACATGTTTAAGAACATCATTCCTGGAGCGTTAGGGGAGATGTTTATCCACGTTTTTTTTCCCTTCCTTTTTTCCGTTTTCTTTTGCTTTCTTTTGAGATGTGTGGTGAAATATAAGAAATTCACTCAATAACCTTATAAAAATGGTAAACCCTACCATTAAGGTCCATTCACCCCGATCCCACAAGTGAAAGTCGAAGAGAGTGCTAATCGTGTGAATCCCAAGAGCTTCAATTTGGCTGCTTTAAAAACCTCTGACTGAAAGGTGTTATCAATCGAAATCAACCCCATTACGGAATCGAACCGTGACCTCCAATTTGTGTTAGAGGCCGTGACTACGCACCTACGCCACCACTGCGCCATATCCAGTGATCTCAATAACCTTATAGCTTGTAACGTAGCGGTGGACGCAAATTTTTTTTTGTTTCAGTGGGTCCATAATTTTCTTAAAGTAATTTTTTTCAACTATATCAATAAATATTTTTATAAGTAAAACATAAATAATTTATCATTTTTGTATTACTTTTCATTGTAACCAAAATTTGGCTGAAAGTTTTCTTGTAATTTTCAAGAAAAAATTATATAGACATCTCAAAGAAGAAAAACTTAATTACATTATAAACCCTCATATAAAATCATAGATAAAATGACAATACATATATACTACAACATTAATTATAAATAATGGAGTAATTAGCAACGTTAGATCCTAGAACTTGGATACCGATGATAACAAATCCAATCTATCGAAGAGACATTTTATATAGTTTGTATGACAAAGACATGAGAGAATCGAGCCAAAGGTGGTGGGGCTTTTTTTTTTTTTTTTTGTTTGGTGGGGGGGGGGGGGGGAGGATGATAATAATAATAATAATTGGTGGATCGATCTGCGATAATATTAAAGAACCATTGAGGGGTTTTTTTAGGGGTAAGAACCATTATGATTTGAGACGAAGGAAAGAGAAAGTCTCATATTATAGGACTTTTTAAAGTATAAAATTATTATGAAAAATGAAAGAATATAATAAATTTTAATGACAAAGTATTCTAATTTGAAATAAATTGATATTCTATTGATTTGAGTTGTAGTACAATAAAAGTATTTATAGGTACATCATGACTTGGGAACAAGTAACTAAAAATAATAATAATACAAGAAATAAATAATTATTAAGTGAGAGGACATAGAGAATAGTCGTCAAGGTAGTATAGCGAGGATTTCCCAAGGGCTTGGTAAGTAAATGTGCAAGTTGCTCCTTGGAAGTAATAAAGGCTATGATTAGACGTTTGGCAGCCACAAGTTCACGGACATGGTTGAAGTCGATTTCGATGTGTTTAGTGTGCGCATGAAAGACATGATTGTGAGCTAGGTAGGTGACGCCAATATTATCACACCAAAGTGTATGCGGGGCATGCAAAGGAACAGACATTTTGACAAGAAAACTACGTGACCGTTGAATTTCCGCAGCGGTGTTTGAGAGAGTATTGTATTTAGCTTTGGTACTACTCTTGAAAACAATGAGATGTTGTTTAGTGCACCAACTAATGAGAATTTGACCGAGAAAGATACAATAAGAGCCAACATAATGCCGGTTGTCCGTATCAACAACCCAGACTGAATCAGAAAAAGCATGTAAGATAGGTTGAGACGTGCGGGAGAAGAATAAATTGTCTGAAATAGTGTGTTTTAAGTCACGAATATGCGTTTGGCCGCTATCCAGTGCTCATCAGTAGGGGAGTGCATGCATTTACAACTTTATGAACAACAAAAGCAATATCTAGACGCGTAAAGATGAGGTACTAGAGGCCTCCAACAACTATGCGATATACACTATGGTCGGAGAACAAAGGACCTGAATCATGAGATAGACGAGTAGTTTACAGCCATAGGGGTTTGACAAGGCTTAGCCTTATCCATATTGTCTTTCTGCAACAGTTGGAGAATATATTTGTGTTGACTCAAGTAGAGCCCATTATAGATAGGGGTAACCTCAATGCCAAGAAAGTAGGAGCGGGAGCCAAGATCCTTAACAAGAAAGTGAGTCTTGAGAAACATAATCACCTGCTCAACAAGAGAAGAAGAAGTCCCCGTCATGATGACATCATCCACATCGATAAGTATACAGGCATGGGCACATGCACAAGAGTAAATGAACAGAGAAGTGTCCGCCTTGAAGGCAAAAAACCAAACTGAGAGAGGACAACCGTCAAAACGAAAACCCCTTGACGGGAGCCAGCGGAGACCATGTGTTTGAGGCGACATAAATCATGAGGAAAGTCGGGATGAACTAAACCCCGAGGTTGCTCCATATAAACCGGCTCGGATAAATGACCATGTAATAAGGCATTTTGGATATCCATCGAAGAGACCAACCTCGTGAAATAGCAAGAGAAAGCAGCAAACAAGCAAGGGTGGCGGTTTAACAACCTCGACTAAAAGTATAAGAAAAATCAACACTCTCACCCTAATGAAAACCCTCAAACTACAAGACGCGCGCTTTCAGCACTCAAACCGACCATCTGCAAGTTGTTTAGTTCGAAAACCCATTTATTACCGACAATATTCATAGACGAGCGATAGGGAACAAGGTCCCAAGTGTTATTTCTCATAAGCGCATTAATTTTCCCTCTCATTGCATCACGCCAAAATTGATGTTTGGAGGCTTCAGTAAAGGAGCTAGGGTTGAAAGTGGTGGATAGAAGTGCTTTGGGAAGAGGCATCTAATTATTGCACCATCTGTTATAGCATATTTTGTTATTGCATCTTTTGTAACTGCATATTCTGGATCTTGTCTGCATATTCTGGATCTTTTGTAACTGCATATTCTGGATGTTTGGAAGAGGATTTTTAAAAATAATCGTAATATTCGATTCTCGTGAAAGGGCAAACGTGTCAATTTATAGAACGAAATATTATATTTATTTATTTTATGGAATTAAAGTTTTATAAATAGTTATACATGTATATATATATTTAAATACATATATATATATATATATATATATATACATATATATATATATATATATATATATATATATATATATATATATTTAAATACATACATACATATATATATATATATATATGTATGTATATCACTAACAATTGCAAAATAACCCCAATATATATATATATATATATATATATATATATGTATATATATCACAAGCAATTGCAAAATAACCCCCAATATATATATATATATATATATATATATATATATATATATATATATATATATATATATATATATATATATATATATACTAAAATACATATCATAATAATTGCAAAATAACCCCCAATATATATATATATATATATATATATATAGATATATTTAAATACATACATACATATATATATATATATATATATATATATATATATATATATATATATATATATATATATATATATATATATATATATATATATATATATGTATGTATGTATTATATATATATATATATATATATATATATATATATATATATATATATATATATATATATATATATATATATATATATATTGGGGTTATTTTGCAATTAAGATTTTATAAAGGGAATTTTGGTAATTAAGGGAGAGGTTTTATTTGAGGAGAATAAAACTTCCCACTAATCGAAGTTGTGAGAAAAGAAATAACATTCAAGTTCAAATTGAGAGCAAAAAGGAAGAAGACAAAGAGGCTTTCTCAAAATCCTCGACTAGTTACTACTCCGTTTCGAGATTCAACTAGAGCGGGAGCATCATCGGGAAGGCAAGGATCGTGATTGATACTAAAATTTCTAGGTTTTATCAAGGTATGAAAATAGCCCTAATCGTGGATTCATCACGCTTTGATCATGTTTGGTCAAGAGAGTTATGTAAACGTAGTTCGAGTAGTTAGAAACCTTGATCCTAATTAGTTTGTGAATTGGTTATGGATCAAATAGGTTTTTGTTGGAGTTTCGAAGTGCCTGCATAATTTCAAGTTTTTCTTGGAGTTGTGCTTTGATCAAGTAAGGAAATCTTCTCTATTGTGTTAATTATGAGTTTGTGAAGTTAGGGCTTTGTTTTGGGGTGTTTTGATGTTGAAATCATGTTTAAATGTGGTCATGCAATTGCTTGGTGATATGTGGTGTTAAAGTAAATATTTTATGTTCTTATGATGTTTAGAATGATGTTAAACTTGGTTGGTTTTGAGTAGAACTCGATAGAGTGCAGAAAATTATATGTAGTGCAGTCTGTTCAGTTTTGGCGCCCCCAACCTCTTTGGCGCCCCCTTGACCTGTTTCAGAGAGTTCGGTGAACTCTCTGATGCATTTTTGGCGCGCCCCAAAGGCTTTGGCGCCCCCAAACCTGAACATAGAGTTTAGTGAAGTCTCTGATGCAATTTTAGCGCACGCCAAAGGTGTTGGCGCCCAACACTGTCTAATTGTTATTTTGAGTGTTTTAAGCTACGAGATGAGTTCTAGATGTTATCTCTTGATCTAATAACACTAAATGAACATGAACAAGCCTAGATTAAGCTTCTGATGCGTTTAGTTCAGGCACCGAATGTACTCTTCCATAGAGTTGAAGTTCGGGACCATCGGAAGGGTATGAATGGCTTGTGCTTGATGAATTAGTATTCATCAATGTCTGTGCACGTGATTAGGGTGTTGTGTCTAAAGTCTAAGCGAGGGAGTAGAATTGTTAAGTGAGTTCTTACCTTGAAAACACTTAGGTGGCTAGTTAATGATTAATAATTTACATAAGTGTGTCGTAAATTACTAAACATCGTAACACTCTTGGTAAGGCACTTGTCTATATCGCGATGTGTGGGTGGTCAGATAAAGTGAATAACTCTACTGGCCTATAAACGGCTAAATGGTAGAGGGACTTCGCCGAACATGTACACTATCGGATCTTAACCCATGGCTATTGGTGTGATCCACTAATAGGTTGCAAACGATACCTCGGGGTGGGTAGCACCATGCGTAGTGCCCCTAAATACCGGTGTAACAAACTTGAGTTAAGTTAGAAACATTTAGTCACAACGTGTTGTTGATCATGATGTGAACCCTAGAATTGAGTCGGTCAAATAAAGATAACTTAATAACAATGTAAGTCCTTCTTTGTGAAATCTAGTTAATGTAATAGCTTATGTTTCTTGCTAAGTACCTTTGTACTTACCTCAAATGCATGTTTGTTGTGTTTGGGGTTGAGAAGACGAACAGGTGGAACTGGAGTTCGATGAGGACTTCGAGGATGATGTTTGATGACTTGTCATGCTAGGCTTTTATCATATTTTATTGTTACAAGACTTACGTTGTAATTTCATTTCTAGACATGTTGCATTTCTTTGATATTTTCTTGTAAGATACTTGTTGTATTTCTTTCCTTTCTTTGAACATCATACGGTTGTAAGATTTGAAGTTCGTTGTTGTAAGATATCTTTTCTATCTTTAGTATGGTTGTATTTCTATTCTTACCTTGTACACAAAAAAAATACACCCGAGTCTTTTAGCTTCCGTAAATGCGAAACTCGACATTGATTTGAAGAGAGGCTTACATATAATATAGATTTTATTTTATATTATACGTGCCGAACGTTCTATTTCCATGTAAGGACTCGGTATCCTGGAACGGGGCGTTACAGTTGGTATCAGAGCAAAGCTTCCTTTGGGCTTCCTTTCTTGAGATAAGTTTCTTTAGATCACTTAGTAACATTTTGATCTTCTTGATCTTTCAGAATGGTGAAAACTAGGAGAGGTGTTCATGGGGCTGAGGGTTCAGGAGTCAGACCAGAGGCAGGCAGTTCTACACCAGTGGTAGGGAGCGGAGCTTTGAGACCTTACGTACCATCTCGACTGAATCAGCCACCACGGGCTCAACAGGAGCAACCTCCACAGTGGCATGTGAGAGGATCGGTTCAGGTTACTTTGGTAAGTGACATCCCATCATATTTTGTACCACCAGTGATAGAATTTTATCCTCCACCACCACCAGTAAGCTATCCTCCAACCTCAGTCTACCCTCCACAACAACAGACCTTCCACCCTCCACCCGCAAGTCAACCACCTCGGCCTAGAATTCCCTTATCACCACGGTTTGACCATCACTATGGTTTCGGATACTCACCCTACGGACTACACCAGCCATACCATACTCCACCACACCATCCAAGATATCATCCTTATCAACAAGCACCACATGTGACCCTACCTCAACAGCCATATCCACCATCTTATCCACCTCAAGCACCCCACCTTATCCACTTCAAGCACCCCAGTTGATGCAATTAAGAGCAGCCGAGGTAAGATTACAGATTGGAAAGAATTCAAGGAACTTTTTGATCGCGTGCAAAACACTTACTAGCAATAGGACTAGGTCTATCGTAGTAGAGTACTAGCGAGTCAAGGTCGATCCCACAGAAACTCGTAAGAACGTCAAATTATCAAGATTGAGCTTGTCACAAATATGGTCTACGACCAACTATAATCTAGATAGTAGTAAAGTTGGTGCCACAAACTAACAAGGTTACGCTAGTTCACACGGAACAAACAAGAGTTTCTAAGGTATTAGTTCAGTTATGAGTAACTAGTTATTCCCCCCACACATGCATCAGTCCTCCCCATTGGTGAATTTTAATTCATTGTTTAGCTACGGGTACAACTCCTAACCCTATCTACTCCGACCATGGTAGTAGACAATCTATACATAAGCTACCCTCCTTAATTGGTCCGTAATAGCCCATACGCATAAATAACTAGAGCTGTCAATTTTGAGCGCTAACTCATACCGCAAACCCTCCTAGACAGTTGTCGACACTGATCGGCACGTTCCTATGATCCATCAAGATAATGTCCAAACTAGCACTTCACTATCAATACTTCATGCTAATTTATGATGACATGTAAATAGGTGATCAGGCAACTAACATGTAAATTAAATCTATCGATCAACGTAGCTGGCGCCGATTATCATGAACTAGTAATTTACTAGGTATGCAGATCTAGCGATATAGACCGTCGCAGTTATGAAGAGCACTACCACTATTTCATGATTTCTTCACCAATGAATTAGATCTATAACACATAGGGTAAAATAAACTAACTACTACATAATTAAACTAAATAAACAATTAGCACATACTAGTCGAATAGAACAACGACATATTTACTTCTTGGAAAAGACAGAAAATCATACCCTCGAAAACGAGCGTAGATCTCCTCGGATCTCTCCCTAGGCGGCGACTCCATCGTCTCTCCGACCAGAACTCATAAAATAATAAAATAAAGAACAAATAACTTTTATTGCATAATACTTGTAATAGTTGTGTGGTACATCAATTTCGAAGCGAGGCCTCTTATTTATAGCTACATAAACCGACTTAGAAACACCTAGATCTACCTCTCGTCCAAGAAAACGCGTTTCAGAAGATTCTGGACCTCAGTAAGTCGGTGCCCACTCTCGGTAAACCGGGGGTACTTTTGTCTTTTTTCTTCTACCGACTTAGCTATACCCTATGCCCAATCCTTTCGTTCAGTCCACTCCAGATTCATCCATGATACTCAGCCCAATATTCCGTATCCTGAAAATAATCAAATAACGCACGAAATAATATTGAAATAAGGAAAATAAACGTTAAGTGCAATTTCTCGACTCACGAACCCGACATATGATATTCAACTTAAATGGTTCATATTTACAGGTCGAAACAACTATTTTTAGCTCATAATGGATAGAATGATGATGCCGTAGGATAGACTATTTTAAGCGTCATCAACTTCCCCCTACTAACCTTTTGCTCGTACTCGAGCAGAGTATCAAAGGCGGAATGTACCCCCAAGAACAATCTCCATCAATTACCACATATTCAATAAAGATTTCCGGCAGAACATATTATCAATCCACAATCCATAAGCTGCCAATTAATCACTACTTACCACGCACCAATGTGTCGTGTGATGAATCAGTCGTGATAGTGCGTTTGTGAGGAGAATCAAGTTGTATTAACCCCACAATCTTAACTTACCTGTGCATACACTCGCTCATCTTGCCTTCAGACTTGGTTACACAACCTGGTACCTTAATCGGGCCGGGCGGACTCGGGGACTGAGTCTTGCTCTTAAGTCCCTGTTTGTTCCTTTTTATGCAAGGGTCGTGCCCTTTTTACACGAGTTCGCTTCCCTCACTGCCTTTATTGCATATATTTTTTCATTTTTTTTCTTGGCTGATTTCCTCACTTTTTTCTCTCTATCTCTCTCACAAGCCCGTTTTGTCCCGGTTACCTTTTGTGGCATTCAAGTTGCTTCCCTTGTCTTACAACAATTTGTTAAAGTATATAGACAGACAAATAATGATTCCCGGTTAAAGCAACTCATCATCTGATCTTAAACACTTCTCACTCAGATTATGTGCTCAAATATTGATTGCAAAGATAGAATAATAATTAATAAGTTACTACTTCATGCAACATAACATATGCTCATTCTTCCATACTAAATTGAATATGCTATAGCTAACTTCAAATTGAACTTGGGATCCTTTTGTACCGATTCCTTACTTGGAAACGTGCAATAAGCAAGCTAAAAACAGTATTAAATTTTCGAAATTTTTCCCTCTCGATCGATTACCCAAACCTAACACCGTTTACTCCCACTTATTATAGACATTGTCCTCAATGACTAATAATAAAGAAAAGAAGAGGTACTTAGCTCTGGAATTGGTCGGCTGAGTCAAAGCGAATCCTGGAGTAGAATCATTAGCTCCTAGGTCATTCCTCTTCCAAATTGTTACCTGCGTTCCAAAATACTTCCGAAAACTATGAGTAACATGCAAAGGGCAACAAGAAAATAAGGTGGCGGTAATTGTGCATACTGGAGGAATGCCAAAAACAGTTTAAGCCACTTTATTCTTTTATTGGCCTAAGCAAGACGCGAAAACTTTTACGAGGATATCACATGAGAATCGTGAAGGAAAAAACCACATATATCCCTAGTCAGACGACTATAGATATATGTGATGAAAAAACCTTGAGATTGTCATGCTACTTTGTTGGTCCCTTGGAAAGGCTAACACAAGTTTAGAGAGGGGGGGGGGGGGTGAATAAACTTGTCACCAAAAACTTCCCCAAAATTGGAAGTACCCCAGGAACTGAGTTTCTACTCAAACTGAACTATCAAACTGATGTACAATATGACTCAGTTCAGTTTCGTTCCAGCCCTTTAATCCTGTGCAGGAGTTAGCTAATTCAGTTTAGCTGATGCTATAACTGAACTAACTTGCAGCGGATAAGATCAAGCCTTTTGTGCAATAGATGTGTCAATAAAGATCTAAGTCTCCTATGTATCAGTTCTTTGCCAACTCAGTGTCTAATATTTGTTGAGTGTAGTAATAAAATGATTATGCAATAAATATAAATGCGTAAAGTAAATCAACGTACAAAATTTGTTTATGGAAGTTCCGGGTGGTGTAATCCCGTATGTCTCCCCTTCTCCTGTGGTGTAGGAGGTATCACTAGAATCTTGAGATAACTGTTACAAAATCCTAGCTCAATGACAGTCCTTCATGACACCCTAGTTTCACTGTCTACACATAATGAAGAAAGGTAAGATTGCTCCTTCACTGCACAATCGATCCTTCGGAGGTGGAATGACTCTTCACCACTCACCACTAACACAAACACATCCAGATCGCACCAACAATTGTGGCAATCAAGTTGCAAATCAGATGAGGAAAGGTGGAGTTGCTCTCTCAAACTATGCATAGCCAACCCTTCTTCACAAAGGTTAGGTTAAGAATTAATCAAAAGATTAATTCAAAGTGAGTCATCTCGATTCTTTTGGATATGGCGTTGTAGTTATGGGTTACTGGATCTTTCTTTGTAATCTTCAAGGCAATTCCATTGGCTTCCCCTTTTCTAGATATGAAATCTGATTTTCTGAATCTGGATCTTTAGATATATGCTTTTTAAAGCTTCTTCCAGATCTCTCTCTTTTTCACGCACTTCTTTTTGAGTATTTATAGGGATGATGTAACGGTCAAATGAATCTTATAGCCGTTACATATGTCGTTTAGCCAACGTTCATATGTACGACCTTTTGTCGTTATGTTATTTCAAATTAAACAAGGCCTTAACTCAGTTTTCTACTCTTCTTCAAAACTGAGTACCTCGTATACTTGACATCTGACCTTAATTGACTAAGTCAGGGTACACCATTCGGGATTCGCTTTTCGTTAATCGCTAATCTTTGTCCTTAAGATTATTCAGCTTTACATGCTCAATAGTTCAGTTTCAGGTCACCACAGACTTGCATGAATCCTGTCTTATAGTCACGACTTATTCAAATTTTCTAATCGAAGTTTTCCACGCAGCTTCTTCATCTTCAATAATCGAGTCTGCGGTTCGACCTCGCTTTTTGGGTCTTCTTAGACAAGCCAACGGAGTCTGTGTCCTCAAATAACTTATCTTTTCGATTTTCTTATGACCGAGTCTCGATCCTCACTTGGAAAGGTGTCCTAAACCCAATCGGGTTGGACCGGATCCGACCGGGTCGGGTCATTTACAGTCTATTTGGTTCATGTAATAACTTTATTATGATTAATAAAAGCACTTATTTTATTATATATTGTTTGTCTTCATATTATTTGTTTTATATATATAGTAACGTCCCTAGTATCAATCTATGATAGAGAAACCATGATAGTGATTATGGTTGATGAGATCTCTTATCACTATAACGAGGTTGGTACTTAAATGTCTCTAGTCTTACATATTATCAAATGGCACATTGATAGTATAATCGACTAGCACGTATTGGATGTCTTCTATCTTTTAGAAGATAGGGATAGATCTCGCTCATCAAGTGTAGGGACAATTGGACCGTGACGTGGACGTGTATTAGAGAATGCGTGACGTTAGGATCGAACCACTTACATTAAGTGTCACACTATGTGGCGGTTGTGTAATTATCCTTTGACCGAGTCTTCATGGCATCACGGTGTGGATTGTCATGCTTTGACACTATTGAGATTTCTCCTAACCACGGGGCGATCATGCGGTAGTGATTGGGTATGATATTGAAGCATGCGAAGTATACATGATTGGTCGTCCGGGAATCACGTATCCTATGATTGGGATCGAATATCCGAAATGGCCTTCTTATAAGGAATGTCTAGCTCTCGAGAATCTTTGCAAAGTGGGAGTAAATGTGTTATTCCGAGAGAGCATGATATCCAGATTATAAGATACGACCGTTAATGTATCGAGACTCGAGATACGATCGTGGGGATATTATTACAGCGATAGGATTGTAAGTTACACGGTAACTGCTTCACATGAAAGGTAGTAGTCATTGCTTTTGACTCTTCCGATAATTGGGGGTCACGGTGTGTTGCTAGACGCTATCCCGTGATTGTTAGGCATGAAGGGCATTTTAGTAATTTGCACTTTGTGTCTACGGCCAACATATTCGGAAGCCTATCGGGTCACACACATATGAACATCGAGTCGGATTAAAATGCGGTTATAGTTGATAACCAAATAAGGAAAGTTTATCTCTAGACTATAAAGGTTATAGTGGTAAATTAATATGGTGGTATTTATTTATTGTGAATAAATAAAAAACAAGCTATTAAGTATATTAATTATATTAATTAAAGAATATTCCGGAAGCCAATTAATTGGCATATGGGGAGCCACATCTAGGGTATAAGGATACACTTGGATTGTGCACTTTAATTAATAAGATTGCCATAATATTAATATAAGATATTAATTGATTTTGGAAAAATAGATTTATGGTAATAAGATACTTATAATCAATATATGATATTGGCAAAATAAATTATAATTAAATAGATAAATCAATCTAGTTGATTTTCCTTATTTTATTGGGAAAAGGTTTTCTTCTCTTCCACTCATGTTTGGGGCGCCACTTTGCCTATAAAAAGGAAGTTGGTGTCAAGCTCTTTTATACATCACAATTGCAAGAGCTCATAGTTCTTGTGTAAAATAGAGAGCAACCCATAGTGAGTTTGTGAGGGAGGAAAAAGGCCGGTCTAGCAACCGGAGTTTTCCAATAGCTATCCAAAGAGGATTCCGGCGAGGGGTTCGTGTGGATTAGCGATAGAGGCCGGACGCGTGGACGGCTTGCGCACTGAACTACTCTCCGTTGACGGTCAAAGCGACGATTTATAGATCATCAAGGTATGACCGTCAAACTACTTAACGTGTTTATTGCATTAAACGAAGAACGATCTAGTAAAAGGAAATCAAATTTTAAATTCATTTGCGTTAAACTAGTGATTTCCTAACAAGTGGTATCGAGCGGACTTTGAGCTTAAGCAATAAGCATAATATTTGATTTGTAAAGGCTTAGCTTTACGCCACTTCCAAAATTTTGATTTTAGAAAGTGGCAGTGCCTAAGCCAAATTTGGTTTTGGAAAGGAAACAAATAGGAGACTTTATAATTTTAATTTATTTTGAAAAGTTCAAATTTAATTGAAATTAAAATCGATTTAATATTAAATGTTAATTTTAATTTTCGATTAAGTCATATAATTAATTAAATTTTATTTAATTATTTGATGTGATAAAATAAAGACGCATGAGTAGTTAAAATTAGAATTTAATCTTTTTCATAAGATAAAATTGTATGGATTAGATTTGTAGATATAATGTGATTATATGGACCCCGATTGATCATGGACTCGACCAATAGGATAGATGAGAATGTTTTCTTTATGTTGGTTTTTGAAAAATTGTCCTAGGCCGTTATCAAGAACGTGACCTAGTTTACTTTTTGTATTTATCCCATTCCCGTAAGATCCCTCCCGTGTGCGGCGGGTGTAAGTATTAGATAAATTATTATGTAACAAGAATGGAGCAAGAAGTTGAAGACCAAGGAAAGATAAAGAACCCATTGTCGTACAGCAATAAAGATCCTATTGGCGGTTGCAGATAACCTTAGTGTGTGACCCATTGTTTAGCTCGCTTTGTATTCAAACCGCACTCTAGGAAAAGTCCATGATCATACCGGTTATTTTATGCGCGGAATGTTGTGTATGTTTTACTTTATAAGATATCGTAGTAATATGCACATAGTAGATGAGACCATAATTAAACCAAATTAATTAAGTGAATTAATTTAAAATTATTCCCATGCCAAAAATCAAGCCAAAATTGTCTCCCAATATTATAATGACGGTGAAGAGCCTTTGTTCGGATCCAACTGATCGACCACCTTCGGGAGTTGACCTACCACGGGTATATCATTATTATCGAGTTATGATCGTTATGAGATCTCATGAATATTGGGTTACGACTCGACTAAAGTCTTTCGGTGATTGGCCACCGTCAGGGCCGTCTGACTTTAGAGACAAGGGGTTGACTACCATATAGAGATGCGGACTGTCAAAGAGTTGACTAGTCAACCACTGGGAGTCGCATGTGATGCGACTGGTAGGAGTACCTACCTTTCGAAATTGCCGAGATTGATCGACCACCGTCGGGAATTAAGGCGACTAGATTGGATCCCAGCCACTAAAGAATTAATCAAATTCTTGAAAGCCAATTGGGAATAGTTGGCTAGTGGGAGTAAAACCTTATAAAAATTTTAAGTGCAAATTTAGGGTTTTTATACATGAGCTTTTACTTATTCTATCTTTATTTATTGTTGTAGAAAATGTCAAACAAATTGAACCTTCGTTTTGTCATCGAAAACAAGCTTGATTTAAACTAATTTTCTCGATTGGGAAAGAAACCTCAAAATCGTTTTGAGGCACGAGAAGATTGGCTATGTCTTGGACGAGGCCCTACCGGAAAAGCCCGCCGAGGGTTTGGTCACGATTCGTCGAGAAGTATAACAAGCATTGTTCTGACAGTACTGATGCTACATGTATCATGCTTGCTTCTATGACACCTGAACTGCAGAAACAGCATCAGTCCATGGACGCCTACTCAATCATAGTCCACCTAAAGGAACTCTATGCTTCTCAGTCTCGCACTGAGAGGTACGAGGTCTCGAAGGCCCTGTTTGATTGTAAGATGGCATCTGGGACTGCTGTGGGGTCACACGTGCTTAAGATGATCGGGTACATAGAGAGGCTTGGGAAGCTAGGCCACAAGTTGGAACGAGAGTTAAGTATTGACTTGATTCTGCAATCTCTACCTGATTCATTCTCGCACTTTGTGATGAACTATCACATGAACAAGATAGATTGCTTCCAAGCGGAGTTATTGAACATGTTGAAAATCGAGAGGGCTTCGTGGGAAGCGGAACGCAAGTGTTTTCGGTCACTTCAAGCAAGGGCAAAGCAAAAGCCCGAGAAGAAGTCCAAGAAGGCGAAGGTGCACCTAAGCCAACGCCTAAGATAGCAAAAGACAAATCCAAGGATGCTTGCTTCCATTTGCGGCGAGACCGGACATTGGAGGAGAAAGCGCAAAGGCTTCTTGAGTACCAAGAAGAAGCATTCTCGATGCTTCGACTTTGTGTATATTTATGATTGAGATCAACATTACTTCTTCTAAGTCTAACTACTGGGTATTAGATACTGGTTGTGGTTCTCATATTTTTCCGAATATGCACTGGCACTAAGAAGAACTAGAGATCCGAGGAAAGGAGAGGTGGACCCACGCGTTGGAAATGGAGCAGTGTGTCGTTGCTACCGGCCGTAGGAGTTTATTTTCTTTCATTGCCCAAGTGGGCTAGTACTAGAACTCAATAACTGTTATTTTGTTCCTGCTCTTACGAAGAGCATTATTTCTATTTCTGCATTAGATGTTGATGGATTTTCTTTTACGTTTGAGAATAAATGTTGTTCTTTTTCACGTGATGGAATCTTTTATGGTACTGGCATACTTAGCAATGGTCTCTATATATTAGATATGAATGTTGACGTACTTAATATAAACAACAAGAAAGCCAAAACAAATGACTTGAATGAATCCTATTTATAGCATTGTAGACTTGGCCATATAAATAAGAACCGCATTTCCAAACTTCATAAAGATGGAATGTTGGATCAATTCAATTACGAATCGTTTGATACATGCGAAGCTTGTTTACTTGGCAAGATGACAAAGTCACCTTTTAGTGGCAAAGGGATAAGATCCAATGAATTGCTTGAGCTCATACATACTGATGTATGTGGCCCAATGTCAATTCAAGCCAAATGAGGATACTCTTATTTTATCACTTTCACTGATGACCATTCTCGCTATGGTTATATATACTTAATGAAGTATAAGTCTGAAGCCTTTGAAAAGTTGAAGGAATTCAGAAGTGAAGTGGAGAAACAACTGGGTAAAGAAATCAAAACGCTTCGATCCGATCGAGGCGGAGAATACCTGGATGGAGAGTTTCAAAGTTATTTAAAGGAGAATGGGATTCTACCTGAATGGACCCCTCCAGGTGCGCCTCAAATGAATGGCATATCTGAGAGGAGGAACCGTACTTTGTTAGACATGGTACGATCCATGATGAGCTACGTAGTTCTTCCAAAATCGTTTTGGGGGTATGCTCTAGAAACCGCATCCTATACACTCGAACCGAGTTCCATCAAAGACGGTTGAGTCCACTCCCTATGAAGTGTTCAAAGGAAGAAACCAACACTAGGTTACATGAAACCTTTGGGGATGTCCAATTTATGTGAAACGGACCATGCCTGACAAATTGGAACCTAGATCTGACAAATGTCTGTTTGTGGGTTATCCTAGGAAACCAAAGGTACCAATTTTATCACCCCGAGGAACAAAAGGTGTTTGTTGTCGGGGTGGCCACTTTCGGAGAAAGAGTTTATTCTGGATAGGGTCAGTGGGAGTAAAATTGATATTGAAGAAATTCGAGAACCACTTACAGATAACAGTCCGTTAATGGAAGTAGAGGAGACACCACATGCAAATGTGGGGACGCCCTCTACCGTAGACACACTAGCACCTCGAAGATCCACCAGGGAACGCCGTGAACCCGAAAGGTACACTGGCGTGTATCTCATGGAAGATGAGGACCCTAGAACTTATGAGGAAGTGCTATTAAGGCATGACAAAGAGAAATGGTTGTAAGCCATGAATTCTGAAATGGAATCCATGAAAGACAACCAAGTTTGGAACTTAGTGATCCACCTGAAGGAATAGTTCTTATAGGGTGTAAATGGGTCTTTAAGAGAAAGACAAGGAGTTTACTATGACGAAACCTTTTCGCCTGTTGCCATGTTAAAATCCATTAGAATTTTGCTCGCTATTGCAGCATACCATGATTACGAAAACGGGCGGATGGATGTGAAAACAGCTTTCCTTAACGGGAACTGTCGAGGAAGTGTATATGACACACCGAGGGTTTCACAACCAATGACGCCTTGAGGATGTGTGTAAACCGCAAAGATCCATTTATGGGTTAAAGCGAGCTTCGGAGTTGGAATCTTCGCTTTGATGAAATAATCAAACAGTTTGATTTCATCAAGAACGAAGATGAGCCCTGTGTTTACAAGAATGTTAGTGGGAGTGCCATTGTGTTCTTAGTGCTTTATGTAGATGACATATTGCTCCTAGGGAATGATGTGCCTATGTTACAATCAGTCAAAGCTTGGTTATCCAAGAACTTCTCAATGAAGGACTTGGGTGATGCAGCCTATATTCTAGGAATAAAGATCTATAGAGATAGATCTAAAAGGTTGCTTGGTATGTCGCAATCCACCTACATAGACAAGATGCTGAAGAGATTCAGCATGGAGCAGTCCAAGAAAGGATTGCTACCCATATCACATGGGGTCTACCTGTCAAAGGGAATGAGTCCTAAGACATAGGAGGAAAGGGAACAAATGAGTAAAGTCCCTTATGCTTCGGCAATCGGGTCTATCATGTATGCCATGTTATGCACAAGACCGGATGTCTCGTACCCTCTTAGTATGACTAGCAGGTACCAGTCCAATCCAGGTGAGGGTCACTGGATTGCTGTCAAGAATATCCTTAAGTACATGAGACGTACAAGGGATATGTTCCTGGTTTTCGGGTACACAGATGCCAGTTTCCAAACTGACAAGGACGACTTTAAGTAGCAATATGGATTTGTTTTCACGCTTAATGGCGGAGCAGTGAGCTGGAAGAGTTCAAAGCAGGAGACTACTACAGACTCTACAACGGAAGCCGAATACATAGAGCCTCGGAGGCGGCAAAGGAAGCAGTTTGGATGAAGAAGTTCATTACTGAACTTGGTGTGGTTCCCTCCATTGAAGGTCCAGTGCCTCAGATCGTGATAATAATGGAGCGATATCTCGATCAAAGGAACCAAGGCCTCACTGAAGTCCAAACATGTGCTACGGCGCTATCACTTGATTAGAGATAGTAGATAGAGGAGATGTAAAGATAGAGAAAGTCCACACGGATGATAACATAGCTGATCCGTTAACCAAGGCATTGTCTCAAGCTAAGCATGAGAAACATGTTCACTTGCACGGGTTTAGGCATATGGGTAATTGGCTTTAGGCCAAGTGGGAGATTGTTGGAAAGGTGTCCTAAACCCAATCGGGTTGGACCGGATCCGACCGGGTCGGGTCATTTACAGTCTATTTGGTTCATGTAATAACTTTATTATGATTAATAAAAGAACTTATGTTAATATATATTGTTTGTCTTCATATTATTTGTTGTATATATATAGTAACGTCCCTAGTATAAATCTGTGATAGAGAAACCATGATAGTGATTATGGTTGATGAGATCTCTAATCACTATAACGAGGTTGGTACTTAAATGTCTCTAGTCTTACATATTATCAAATGGCACATTGATAGTATAATGAGACTAGCACGTATTGGATGTCTTCTATCTTTTAGAAGATAGGATAGATCTCGTCTATCGAAGTGTAGGGACACTTGGACCGTGACGTGGGACGTGTATTAGAGAATGTGTACGTTAGATCGACCCACTTACATTAAGTGTCACACTATGTGGCGGTTGTGTAATTATCCTTTTGACCGAGTCCTCATGGCATCACGGTGTGGATTGTCATGCTTTGACACTATTGAGATTTCTCCTAACCACGGGGCGATCATGCGGTAGTGATTGGGTATGATATTGAAGCATGCGGAGTATACATGATTGGTCGTCCGGGAATCGCGTATCCTCTGATTGGGATCGAATATCCGAAATGGCCTTCTTATAAGGAATGTCTAGCTCTCGAGACTCTTTGCAAAGTGGGAGTAAATGTGTTATTCCGAGAGAGCATGATATCCAGATTATAAGATACGATCGTTAATGTATCGACACTCGAGATACGAATGTGGGGATATTATTACAGCGATAGGATTGTAAGTTACACGGTAACTGCTTCACATGAAAGGTAGTAGTCATTGCTTTTGACTCTTCCGATAATTGGGGGTCACGGTGTGTTGCTAGACGCTATCCCGTGATCGTTAGGCATGAAGGGCATTTTAGTAATTTGCACTTTGTGTCTACGGCCAACATATTCGGAAGCCTATCGGGTCACACACATATGAACATCGAGTCGGATTAAAATGCGGTTATAGTTGATAACCAAATAAGGAAAGTTTATCTCTAGACTATAAATGTTATAGTGGTAAATTAATATGGTGGTATTTATTTATTGTGAATAAATAAAATACAAGATATTAATTATATTAATTAAAGAATATTCCGGAAGCCAATTAATTGGCATATGGGGCGCCACATCTAGGGTATAAGGATACACTTGGATTGTGCACTTTAATTAATAAGATTGCCATAATATTAATATAAGATATTAATTGATTTTGGAAAAATAGATTTATGGTAATAAGATAATTATAATCAATATATAATATTGGCAAAATAAATTATAATTAAAGAGATAAATCAATCTAGTTGATTTTCCTTATTTTATTGGGAAAAGGTTTTCTTCTCTTCCACTCATGTTTGGGGCGCCATTTTGCCTATAAAAAGGAAGTGGGTGTCAAGCTCTTTTATACATCACAATTGCCAGAGCTCATAGTTCTTGTGTAAAATAGAGAGCAACCCATAGTGAGTTTGTGAGGGAGGAAAAAGGCCGGTCTAGCAACCGGAGTTTTCCAATAGCTATCCAAGGAGGATTCCGGCGAGGGGTTCGTGTGGATTAGCGATAGAGGCCGGACGCATGGACGGCTTGCGCACTGAACTACTCTCCGTTGACGGTCAAAGCGACTATCTTATAGATCATCAAGGAGTAACCGTCAAACTACTTAACGTGTTTATTGCATTAAACGAAGAACGATCTAGTAAAAGGAAATCAAATTTTAAATTCCGCTGCGTTAAACTAGTGATTTCCTAACAAGTTCTTCATATGTATACTCAGTTTGCTTGCTGTGACTCAGCTGTTCGCCTAGTCCTATCTATTACAATGCTTGTCTGAAACAACCTTTACAAAGTTCAGACTCTAGATGGAACTTATACATTTTTCTCTAGACAATTTCTTGCTTCTTATTTCATTATGCACTATAACAGTGAGTTATGACTTCATCATCATGGGTTGTAAGTGATCTTACTAAGTACGTGACAAATCATCATCAAAACAAAGATATTATTTCCAACAATTTCCCACTTTTTGATGATGTATCATAACCCTCCCTAAAAGCAATAATAAGAGAATAATGCAAGAAATCATAACAAATTAAAAATAACAAACTAAAACAGCTGGGTTCATTACAAAACAAACTGAGTTACTAGATTGATTACAACTTTTCTTTTTCCAAAGACAACATCTTTTCACCAAGAAAAATACTTCTTTTTGTTTCTAGAAGCCTTCTTGTCTTCCCTTCTTCTCTTGATTCATTATCTCTGGGCTTGATATCCAAGTATTCATTGATCAACCGATTGGCTTCTTCGTTATCTTGATTCTTGAGTTTTATCAAAATCTCTTTAATCTCCTCATCCATTGTCTTCTCTTCTTCTTTTGATATCAAGTTATGTCTTTCTTTTTCAGCTTTTCCCGCTGGTTCATTTCAGCTTCCCCCTCAGTATTTGCTTCTTTGTCTCCAACTCATTTTAATTCGATTTGCAATCTAGCACAAATTGCAATCTTCTTTCTGATGTTTAACACAGCTTTAACTGAGGCTTCTTCATCTTCCTCAGTTCTTGTTTCTACAAAAGTTTCTTCTGCAATTAGCTCCTCGATTAGATTATCAACTACTTCTCCATTTTGTTGAATAGCAAGTAGATCAGATCTACCTGTCATCTTGTTCATTAACCAACGATTTGGTAAGGATTTCTTCAAACTTTGTCAACTCTTTCGTTTTATCAAGATCAAGATCACCTTGATTTTATCTTCCCCTTGTTTGAAGATATGCAAAAGCTTTCTTCAAATAATTTGTGCAAGGTGATGATGTTGGAGTATTTGTTCGCACTGAGTAATGTGCTTTTGAAATAAATTCATGTAGGTTGTAGAGCTTCATTGTAGAAGTGCAGATCGAGCTTTCGATGATCATTTTTAATCCTTCCAATTTCTCCTCGGTTTGGTGCTCAGACCTTTTAGTTTCGTCCTTCAATATGGATTTGCTTGTAGACGTATTTTGAACTCGAGATGAAGAATCGGCTTCATGATAATGAGAGTCATGACTTGATAATTCTTTCTCATACTTAGTCGCTAAAATTCAAGATCTTCCAAAGCTTCTCTTTGCTACTCAGTATATCCTTCATGCATCTCAGTTGGAAGTTCACTTTCTTCAGTTTCATCTTCAATTAGAATAGTGTCTATAGTTTCAGTTTTCTTTGCAAGATATTTGTTCCATGTCCTTCTTTGTCTCCTTAAAGTTCTTTCATCCAGATTTACAGTTTCACTTGAGCTAGAGTTTGAAGTTTCTCTGCTGTCTTCCTCATCGAGTTTCCTTTTCTTCGCTCCACTGGACACTGATTTCCGTATTACTTCTGTTTCTATGGATTTTGAGATGGAGAAATAGTCTAGTATACTTTGAACCAGATATGTAAATCCCTTTTTCAATAAGAACTTTTCTCCAACAGCCTTTCTTCCTTGGCCTTTCGCTTTTTCATCTGAAACTTGTTTGATCAAGTGCTTGAGAACAAACTTGTTCCAATCCAGTTTTTCTTCAAACCAAATAGCATAGATAAGTTTCAGTTTCTCTGTTGACAGAGTGTAAAGATTCCAGGTGTGTCCAATGACATTTTTGGTCAAAAGAATTGTCAAAAACACAAATTCTCGTTTTTGTTGATGAATGGATCCAATGAAATTCTTCTTATCTTTGTTGAGTGCTGTGACATTCCAAAGTTTGTCTTTTTCTTCATTTCCAAAAGTGAGAGATGAAGATCCTCCAAATATGTTCAAACCAAAGACTAGGGAAAGCAGATGTTCATTAACAGTAATGCTTTTATCTTGTATCTTCTTTGTCCTGAAACTCTTTCCATCATCAGCTATTACGGCATTTCTATAGAAATCTTTAATATTTTCTGGGTACAGAGTATTGACCTTTGCATCAAACAGATTTTCAAGTCCTCGAACCTTTTTGATTTTGTTTGCAATCTGATTTGATAGGATGGATTTTGAAAATTTTTGACTGAATGACCACACTCATGGTAATTCCTTCATCAATATTATATCGCTCCATGGATTTAAGTTAAGAATTATTGGGGGAATTGAAAACTTTTGTGACTACTTGTGGTCCATACCATCTAGACTTCAACTTCCCAGGAATAAGATGAAGACGCGAATTATATACCAGCACCTTATCTCCAACTTGAAATGTGCGGTTCAGAATCCTTTTATCGTGCAGGCGTTTCGTTCTTTCCTTGTAAATCTTGGCATTCTCATACGCTTGAAGTCTAAACTCTTCCAATCTATTCAACTCTAGCATTCTCTTTTCACCGGCTAAACCTTCATCCATGTTTAGAAATCTCAGTAGTCACAAAGCCGCTCGGTGCTCGAGTTCTACCGGTAAATGACACGCTTTTCCAAACACTATCATATATGGTGACATCCCAATCGTGGTCCTATAAGCGGTTATGTACGTCCAAAGAGCATCATCTAATTTCAAAGACCAACTTTCCTCGTGGGATTCACAGTCTTCTCCAAGATTCTCTTAATCTCTCTATTCATGACTTCGACTTGTCCACTCGTCTTAGGGTGATATGCTACTGCAATCTTATGTCTAACCCCATATCTCAACATCAATTTCTCAAACAACCTATTGCATAAATAACTCCCTCCGTCACTAATTATGGCTCTGGGCACTCCAAACCTTGTCAAAATGTTTTTCTTAAGAAACCTCATGACAACCCTGGCATCATTAGTAGGTGGGGCCACTGCCTCCACCCATTTGGAAACATAATCAACTGCTACCAGGATGTAATGATTTGATTCTGACGATGTGAAAGGCCTAAAAAATCAATTCCCCAATCATCACATAACTCCACTTCTAAGATACTCTGCAGTGGCATCTCATTCCGCTTTGAAACGTTACAGTCATTTGACAGAATGACAGGCTCTTGTAAACTCGTAGTGATTTATGAATTGTTGGCCAATATAATCCACACGCAGATACCTTTGTTGATGTCTTGTCCGCCCATAGTGACCTCTAGCTTCCCTAGAATGACATAGGATCAAAATACTTGGAATCTCATCGTCATGGACGCATCTCCTAAGAATGGCATCAGGGCACAACTTATATAGGTAGGGATCGTCCCAATGATAATGCTTCAGATCCGGAAAGAACTTCTTCTTATTAGCATTTGTGAATTCTGGTGGTAGGTACCTTCCTGCTAGATAATTGACAATGTTGGTAAACCAAGGGTATACCTTGCCCACTCTTGATGTACTTTGTCGGGGCTGAGATTCAACTCGAGCTACCATTGAGACGGAAAAAAATTGTTCATCAGGAAATCTCTCCATGATCTCAATCGGTTGCTCTTCTTCTAGAAAAGTTAATCTCGACAGGTGATCAGCCACCTGTTTCTCAGATCCCTTTTTATCTTTAATCTCAACATCAAACTCTTGCAAGAGTAGAATCCATCTCAATAATCTCAGCTTGGAGTCTTGCTTGGTTAGAAGGTATTTCAGAGCAGCATGGTCAGTGAATACAGTGACTTTCGATCCTATCAAGTATGGTCGAAACTTGTCAAATGCAAAGATGACAGCTAAGAGCTCCTTCTCTGTAGTCACATAGTTCCTCTAGGCACTGTTAAGGGTACGACTGGCATAATAGATAGGCTTAAAGATTTTATCCTCCCTTTGTCCCAGGGTTTCTCCAACAGCCATGTCGCTTGCATCACACATAAGCTCAAAAGGTTTATTCCAATCTGGGGCTACCAGAATTGGGGCAGTTATAAACATTTGCTTCAATGTGTTGAATGCTTTTGTGCATTCCTCTCCAAACACAAAAGGTACATCCTTTGCAAGTAATTCCGTCAAAGTTCTAGAAACTTTAGAGAAATCCTTAATAAATATCCTATAAAATCCTATGTGGCCAAGAAAGGCTCGCAACGTCTTTAAGTTCGTTGGAGGGGGTAACTTCTCTATTACCTCTATCTTTGCCTTATCAACCTCCATTCCTTTCCCCGAAATCTTATGACCTAACACTATTCCTTCCGTAACCATGAAATGGCATTTCTCCCAGTTAAGTACAAGGTTGGTCTCTTCACATCTCCTCAGCACTTTACTCAAATTGTCCAAGCATTTATCAAAGCTATCTCAAAATACAAAAAAATCATCCATGAAAATCTCTAGAAAATCCTCCACCATGTCCCAAATAATGAGATCATGCACCTTTGGAATGTTGCTGGTGCATTAGAAAGTCCAAAAGGCATGCGATTGTATGCAAAAGTTCCATAGGTACATGTGAAAGTGGTCTTCTCTCTCTCTGTCCTCGGGGCAATATGGATCCGATAGTAACTAATATCCATCTAAGAAACAATAAAATGCATGAGCGCTTAATCTTTCTAACATCTGGTCAATGAATGGTAGGGGAAAATGATCTTTACGAGTTGTGTCATTCAGTTTCCTGAAATCAATGCAAACTCGATGTCCAGTAATTAGTCTCATAGGGATTAACTCATCAAACTTATTAGGTTGGACAGTGAATCCTCCTTTCTTGGGCACCAGGCTCAGCGATTCACTGTCTGCAATGGGGAAAGTGATTCCCATTTCCAACATCTTTATAATCTCTTCCTTCACAACATCCTTCAGTTGTGGCGTCAACCTCCTTTGAGGTTGTATCGCCACTTTCTTCTCGGGATCTACAGAGATCTTATGCATGTACACCGATGGGCTTATTCCTTTGATATCTCGCAATCGCCCACCCAAACGCTCCCTTATGCTCTCTCGGTACTCTTAAAAGTTTCTCCTCCTCTAAAGGTGATAACAACGATGAAATTATAAGGGGAAGAGTATCATCTTGTAAGTATACATACTTCTGGTGAGATGGCAAAGGTTTCAACGTTAAGTTCCTTGGTGGCTCTTCTAGTGATGATCTTAATGACTTACCACAATTGTAAGTCAAAGAACTTGTGCCACGAAGGTGTATGAATGGTTCCTCCTAAATCCATAGAAGATATAGGCTCTACTTCTCGCACTTGACCTTCGCTACACCCAAGCCATGTTTCCTCATAACTTTCTTCTTCCTTCAAGAGTAAAATCTCTGCTACTTTAGGGTCTAGTGCCACTTGCTGATATAATTCCAAAACAAGATCATCTATGGCATCTAGCATGTAGAATGCTTCTTCTTTGTCTTGTGCATACCTCATCGAATTCATTACATTGAACACTATGTCATCATTCACTCGTAATCAGCCACCCTTATGGACATCTATCAATGTCTTACTCTTCGCTAGGAAAGGTCTTCCTAAGATCAATGGAACATCATGGTTAGCCTCCGTGTCTAGCACCACAAAGTCTACGTGGAATACAAACTTATCAACTTTTACCAAAACATCCTCCACCACTCCACATGGTTGCTTCATAGACCTATCCGCTAATTGAAGGGTTATAGATGTTTCATTCAACTCTTTCATGCCTAACTTATGAAAGATGGAGAGTGGCATTAGATTGACACTGGCTCCAAGATCACACAATGCTTTGTTTAGGCACACTCCTCCAATTGTGCAAGGTTGAAGAAGCTCCCAGGATCTTTACACTTGGGAGGAAGTTTGTGTTGCAAAACTGCCGAGCATTCCTCTTTAAGGCAAATAGTCTCAAGGTCTAACAACTTCCTTTTGGTAAAGATTGCTTCCTTCAAGAACTTCGCATACTCTGGCATTCCGGCCAGAGCTTCCACCAAAGGTATATTCACTTGCAAATTCTTAAACATTTCTATGAACTTTTTACAACGAGCATCGTCATTATTTGGTTTATATTTCCTAGGGGTATTGGGTAAGGTAGCAGGATTAATAGTTACAGTTCGTGAAGACTTACCTGCCGACTGCTACTGCTCTGCCTACTTGTCTGTTGAGTTGTCAGACTCCCGGTTTACCGGAGTCGTTTCCCGGTTTACTGGCCCCTTTTTTTTCTCTCGATTTCGCATTGCGCTCGCTCGGGCCGATCGCTTCGATTCTTCCTGGACAGTTGGTATAACTGGTCCATGTAGTTCCTTTCAATTCTAGTCATGATTACATTCACGCCCTTCGATTCTTCTCGTGATACTTGGCAATCCTCCGGAGGACGGGCTGACACTTGTTCGGTGATCTGCCCCACTCGGTGCAACAGATGCCGCACTAAGGCTTCTTGATTGGTCAGTCTTGTATCAATCTTCTGACAATATGTGGTGAAGTTTGTATTCAGATCAGTCATGAATTTTGTAAGTTGATTGACCGTGTCGGTCACAGATTGAGCTCATTTTATCCATTGCTGCTTCCTAACCTCCGGGCTTGTTGAATTGAGGCACGAATCCACCAGTTTGTCTTGGTCTCTCTTCACCGTTATAATCACTTTGTCTAAAACCCCCAGTAAGGTCACTCGGTATCAAACCAGGGTGGTCGTGAGAACCTTGGCGATATCCGCCCCCATAAGGATTTCCTTGCCTCCCTATATAGTTCACGTCCTCAGTGTTGGTTGCTTCGATTTCTTGAACTTTCTCAACCTTGGAAATGCGATATTGCATGCCATCTATCTTCTCATTCATCGCCATTAGCTGGTATAATATCTTTTGAGAAGTATCTTCTCCAAATATGCATTCACTACTTTGGCTCAATTTGATCGCTCCCATTGACTTGTAAGTGCGATTTGCTCCAATTTCTCTTGACTTCTTCGTGTGATAGCAATGCGAAACATCCGTTGCTCGACGCATCAACTCTCATTTGTTCACTTGGCCGTAATCCATGATGAAAACTATGCATTCGTATGGGCAAAGTGATATAATGGTGAGGACATCTCCTCTGTGCTTCCTTAAATCATTCTCAAGCTTCTTCGAACGTTTCAGTGGATTTCTACTTGAAATTCATAATGTCTTGTCTCATCTGTAGTGACTTCCCAGGCAGGCAATACTTATTCATAAATTTCTGCAGTAGATCGGTCCAAGTTTGGATCGATCCTGGTGCTAAAGACAATAACCATATCTTTGCTTTGTCCTTCAGAGTGAATGGAAACAACTTCAGCTTAATGTTATCTTCAGGCACTCCTGCGGGTTTGATCAGACCGACTATCTCCAAGAAGTTGGTGACGTGTACACTAGGATCTTCATTCGGTACTCCATGAAAGGTAGTGTAATAGTCACCATCTCAGATCACATTTGGTTTTCGATGGAAGATCTCAGCCGCATTCTCAGGCTGAACAATTGCTGGCACGAATTGCTCAATCGTCGGCATTGTATAACTCTGTAGAGTTCTCCTATTTTTTATACCACAACTCCTCCGCTCATGTTTTGGTATCTAAAGGTGGAATCTCTTCCATTCTCGTGCGAACCCAGAAACTCGGATGACTTTTTTTTCTCTAGCAAAATTTTCAATCTTATGAATCTCTCGAGTTTTGTCGAACTCTGACTGGCGCACGACTCGATATAAGGTTAGTGACTTGCCTATAAATGCTTTGCAGACTTAATTAAACACTGGGACGGTTGAAGATATACCACGACACTCAATCTTAAATAAAAAGTATTCTTGACACGAGTCCTGGTAACGACGCCTGAGACACTCAAAATCTTGATCGTCCTGGCAACGACTTTAAAGCACTTACTAGCAATATGACTAGGTCTATCGTAGTAGAGTACTGGCGAGTCAAGGTCAATCCCACAGAGACTCGTAAGAACGTCAAATTATCAAGATTGAGCTTGTCACAAATATGGTCTACGACCAGCTATAATCCAGACATTAGTAAAGTTGGTGCCACAAACTAACAAGGTTACGCTAGTTCACACGGAACAAACAAGAGTTTCTAATATATTAGTTCAATTATGAGTAATTAGTTATTCCCCCCACACATGCAACAGTCCTCCCCGTTGGTGAATTTTAATTTATTGTTCAGCTACGGGTACAACTCCTAACCTTATCTACTCCGACCATGGTAGTAGACAATCTATACGCAAGCTACCCTCCTTAATTGTTTCGTAATAGCCCATACGCATAAAGAACTAGAGTCATCGATATTGATCACTAACTCATACCCCAAACCCGCTAAACAAATTGTCAACACCGATCAAAGACATTCCTAGGGTCCATCAAGATAATGTCAAAACTAGCACTTCACTATCAATACTTCATGCTAATTTACGATGACATGCAAATAGGTGATCAGGATACTAACATGTAAATTAAATCTATCGATCAACGTAGCTGGCACCGATTATCATGAACAAGTAATTTACTAGGTATTCAGTTCTAGCGATATAGACCGTCGCAGATCTGAAGAGCGCAACCACTATTTCATGATTTCTTCACCAACGAATTAGATCTATAACACATGAGGTAAAATAAAATAACTACTACATAATTAAACTAAATAAACAATTAGCACATACTAGTCGAATAGAACAATTACAGATCTACGTCTTGGAAAAGACAGAAAATCATACCCTCGAAGACGAGTGTAGATCACCCTGATAACGGTCATTTTATGCCCGTTATTCTATGACCTTTATCCCCGATTCTAGTTTAAAGGGGCTATAATAGAGTAATAAAAAGTCGTAATACGCTTAATTTACATATGCCGATAGTTACGATTCATTATTATGTATTAAGGGGTTTTATTATATTATTTGATGTTACAGACTGTGTTTCATGATATATTTGTAGTAACTCATTTGGGAGCACAAGGATGGACTTCGAGAAGCTTTGATGGATCATGACGAGTTCGTAAAGCCAGGACATAAAAGAGGAAGAAAGCCCGAGAGCATGTAAGGCTCGGTCGACCGAGCCTATGCATTCGGTCGACCGAGTGGGCCTACAAATTCACAGAGTCCGGCACAATGTTTGAGGCGGTTAGGGTTCAGTAGTGTCGGCATTTAAGTCGGTTTCCCATGTCGGCTGAGACTCTATATAAACACAAGTCCTTTGTATTTTTTTAGACCTTCACTAATATTAATTCATATCCACATATAAGCAAATAAGGATTCATTTAGATTTTGGAGGTTGCTAGGGTTGCAAACATGTAAGCCCTAGTTTATCTTCTTGTTTTCTTTTAAGTAATCAATTCCCAATTATGCTTTGATTGTTTGAGTAGTTATGCATATCTAGATGATGTAGATCTAGGATATGACGTTAGGGCAGTGGTGATACCTTGTCTATGAGGATCCCATACCCTACGTCCTCTACCTAATATCTACGGATGAATCTGCGTGTTTAATTTACGTGTATTTAGATTAGTTTATATGATGTCCTGATGATTCGCTATATAATCCGATTCGTATATGAAACGCTGAGAAATATATTCGGGGATGTAAATCTGGGGAGTTAAGCACTCGGGTGACCGAGAGGTGTCACTCGGTCGACCGAGAGCATCTATTCGGTCGACCGAGAGCTGTCAAACCTGTTTCATCCGTTAATCAGTCACGTCTTCATGATTAGGTTAGCTTAATTGAATCTGTTATCTCAGTAGGTATGGCTATGGCTACGTCACTCGCTTAATTTAATTAAAACGTGTAAAAAGGAAATACCGATATAAAACTCTTAGGTAGGCTCATGAATTGATCTTCGGACGTTCAGCGTTATCTAGGTAGGTTTATATTAGGGAATTGCGCGCACCTTGTTATGCGTAGATCGTAAACTAGCATGAGACTATAACTTGGTAATTGTTAGTTGGACGAGAGTTTGAGTGATCGTTTAGGAAGTACGCCTAACCATAGGAATGTTGCCTAGACGAGGTGTACGGTTAATATCGGCATCCTTAGAGTCATAAGCGTGTGAGTTATATGAGATGGAGGCACCAAAAGGCGAAGTCACGTAACAATACCACAGTGATATAGTGACCTACCGGTGCTACATCAAGTTTAGAGGATGACTCCCGTAGCCAATCTAAAATAGATATGAATGGATTAATAGTTGATGAGTCTTGTTGTTATATAAATTTTCTAGATCCAAATAATTACGGTTATAATTGGGCAGTTGATTACGTTATTTGTTTACATGTTATTTGTTTATATGTTTGAGTGTGTCTTTCTTTTCTCGTATTCTATGTTGGTCGTAGACCGTCTTTGTCAAACGAAATAAATGGGTTGACTATTTAAGTTAGGATCCACAAATTGATTCTCTGTGGGATCGACCTCGACTCTATCTAGCTATACTGCGATTGAACCTAGTTCACTTGCTAGTGGTTATTTAGGCATCGAGTTAGTAATTTAACTTGACCTCAATCAAGTTTTTGGCGCCGTTCCGGGAATCAATGGTCCAACTGCTTAAATGATCTACTTAAATATTTCATTTTTTTTCGCTTTCACATAAAAAAAAAAAAAAAAAAAAAAAAAAAAAAGAGAAAATTGTTCGGTCGACCGAACGATGTGACTCGGTCGACCGAACCCTCTAATTGTTTTGTATTATCCGATAGTATTGTTTTCCTCCGCTTCGCTATTTTTCCCGCCAAGAGGTTGTAAGTCTAGCAACAAAGATGAGCAATCGTGATCGATCGTTAGTTTACTAACCGCTTGTTGTTTTTTCTCATGTTGCGTATAATCGAATCGAATCGCCAAGTAAGATTGTTCGTGATAAGCAATATGTCATCAAAGCAAATTTCCAAGGTTAAGGAAGAGGATGTCAACGTTTAACGAACTAAGACAACACCAATGAAGCCGATGACGCAAAAGCTAAAGGAAAGAATAGCAAAAATGAAAGGACGAATTCAAGAACCCAGAAAGTCAAGGGAAGCGAGTGAAGCGTATGTAAAAAGAGGTATGTGTGCTTTAAATCCCGAAGTAATTTCTTCGGATTCGCATTCGGATTCGGATTCGGATTCATATATTGATTATATGGATTACATGTCAGAGATAGAGTCTGGTTCTGAGGGTAGCATAGATATAGAACGACCTATAGTCATTTGTGCTAAAGAGGCAAAATATGTTGAAGATGAATCTCGGTTAATGCCCAAGTTAGGTGACCCTGGAGCATTCCTTGTAGATGTTACCCTAGAACAAGCACACTTGGGATTAGCTTTAATTGACTCTGGATCAAGCTTAAACATTTTCCCTAAGAGCCTTTGCGATATGAATATGATTCTGACTCCCACAAACACCCCGCTGAAAGTGAGATTCACGGATAGTACTAGAACTATCATGTATGGACAAATGAATAACATGATCATTGGCATCGGACAACTTCGGTTTAAGATCGATTTGGTTGTGATGGACATAGAGGAGCATCCGTATAGCCCAATTATCTTGGGTAGGTCCTTTATTAATACCTCTAGAGCCCTCATTCGTATGACTAGGCATGAGATCACATTGTTTGATGCTAAGGGTTCTGAGACTTTTGGTATAAAGAGTCCTGAGTTCCCTATTCCGGTAAGTGTTAATATCATAGAAGTCGTTGGTTCTAAACCGGATGTGATCCCAAGTTCAGAGGAGTGTGATGATGACAATGTTGAAGATAGAGATGAGAAAGAGATCCTGACAATCCTAAGCCGAGATAGAGCTGCTCAGCCCGCGCCTGTTGTCAATAATAAGGATGATGAAGCCTCGCCTATTTCAAAACCTAAGGATAGAAGGAGGAGAGTCAAGCGAAGAACTCGTAGAGTTCGCATTCAAGAAAGCTCATCAAAGTCTGAAGCGATCCCGAAAGTCGGTGCCTGTTTAGATGGGACAGATTCGATTGTTTTTCGCCGACGCACATCCCACGGAAAGGCAGGCACTCGCGGAGAAATGGCAAGATGTTTCGGTGTGAAGGTTAGTCGGGTGAAGACTGGCAAGTCAAGAACAATCCTTAGAGAGTGATATTTTTGGAAAGTCGAGCTACCGACTTAAACTGTAGAACTATTTCTATCCTTCGTTATTCTTATTTTTATTTTTATTTTTTTTAAAAAATAAAAGTAGCGTGAAACGATAAGAAGTTTTTTTTTTTCTATTTTGCCGTGTTCCGACGACTGCTGAGTTAAGGATGTGCAAAATAATTTTTTTATTCGAATCGTTTTTACGTGAAGTGAAGTGTAGTAAATGAATCTTTGTAAAAAATTGTTGATTAAGGAAATGGGAATGCGTTATTTTATAAATGCTTAGACCAGATTGTTTTATTTATTTATGATAAGAATAAGGTTGCTTTTGTGCTTAAAACAACGTGCTGGTTGGTTAGAGAAAAATTTAGCGGTAGGAATTGCAAAAGTGAAGTAATAAATTTTGGCATGGTTATTTGTTGTAGTTAATTTACGGTGTGTCAAAATAATTAAAATGGTTTACACCATTAATTTCTACATATCCCCATTCACCTTTCCCTCTTCCCAACCATTCACCTTTTTCTCTTCCCAATTTCTTTATTCTTCCAATTCAAATTTTCAAATTCCACCTGTACACCTCATCAATCCCCAAAAACTTTTATCCACCAATCACATTCCACTTTTCAACCTCCATTTTTCTATTTAACCCACTCATCCTCTCTTTCATTTTCCTCATCCTTTTCTCCATCTTCTTCATCAAAATTCTTCCATCTACCTTTTCCCCAAACCCCTGTAGAAATCAAATGGAAATGTCTTGAAAATCTTCATCCCTTTCACCATTTTTACTCACTTTTGAAAATCCTGTCGAAATATTTTTCTGATCGACCAAATCAGTCACTGGGACGATACAGGGCCGGAAACCCACCATTTCAGGCGGAATCAACACTCGGTCAACCGAGTGATTGCTCTCGGTCGACCGAGAGCCACCTTGCTCCCTCCGTCCGCTGCCGCTGCTTATCCGCCAGGATGCCACCTAGAAGACGCAGAGCCGCTCGGTTCATGGTCGTTGATGGCACATTCCATTAATCAACGGGTACCACAATTCGCGAAGTCGGGAGATATATTCTTCATTTGTTAATCATTTTGTTAATGCCCTGCACATCGGGCTCGAGGACCGGATTTGGGGAATTGTGGAGATGAGCTTTTGGAATTGGTGGAACGTTATCAATGGCGTGATGTCGTAGCACCCTAGGCCGAGTCAACGCCAATTGGGTAAGGGAATTTTATGCTTATTTACTCAGACACCCCGACACCAATATCGTAAATATTCGTGGGACGACCAATTGTAATTTCTCCGGTACGATTAATGCTTATTTTGGGGTGGATATCTCGGAGGACGGGCCGGAGTATATTGCGACATTTGACGGGTCCGATGCTTGGTTGGAGGAAGTTGGTGCCTATCTGGGAATAGAATGGACTATAGGGGAGGTTGCCCGCACATTTGCGGAACCGGACTTCAGGAGATGGGAGGATAAATGCCTTCATCGGCTGATCCGATCTAATATCTTTCTGGCTAAGCATGTATCTACGGTCTACTATGCCCATGCCACTTTGCTTTATTGGTTGTACATGGGATGGCCTGTGAATGTGGGGGTATTGCTACGCAAGGAAATGACAGACGATGCTGTCAAGCCTCGGCACACCTTACCTTTTGGTTCACTGATCACTACATTCTGTGAGGGAGCCGAGTGCCCAGTGTTAGGCGGCGATTCCTATGTGGGGCCAATGCCTATTCTATCTTTAAGTAGTGTCACACCGCCTGTCGTTCACGGTCACGATCAAGAACAAGAAGGGGAACCCGAGGATGATGCTGACGAAGCCGGCCCGAACTATTTGCAACTAGCACCATTCAATCCAGGATTTTAGGATTAAGGATTTTAATTTGAGTGTTTGCATTTCCTTTAATTAACAAGTTTTTATTTTGACTCAATTCTACTAGTATGTCGTGTTATATAGAGCAAGTTTCTCTGTTTCTTAAATTCGAACTCATGTAATGTTTTGGACTCGCAGAAATGTATTGAAATGTAATCATTAATTTATGGACTTAAAAATGTTTAAGGAAATTGTTATCCCTTTTACGGTCCCTTTTACTGATTATTACTGTTTGGACTAATCCTGTAACGAATGTCGAGCTTTGTTTAAGATGTGTGTTACAGTGATTCTTCTTCGGCCTTGCTATGGAGCCAATGCCTGTGCCTGTTGAACTTTGCCGAATTTCCAAGACTTGTTCGACTACCACCTTTATCAAGAGCTAAGTTCCTTTTCTGAGCTTGTTATTTCAATTTTTATACATTGGGGACAATGCATGGTTTAAGTGGGGGGTACAAGTCACTTAGCTCAAATGAGTAATTCCATATATCAAATAATAAATAAAATGAGTAAAAAATTAAAACTTTTAAACTTAGAATCACATTTACTTTTGTGAGTCCCTGATAATTATATCTAATAAGAAATAACCCATATTTCATGAGTACGTGATCACTTTATACTTCTGCGATTTATTGATTGGTAAACTTAATGATATTCATATTGTCCATTGCGAGTAGTTGTTTATTATTCGATTATTCAATAACTGAATCGAGTTGTACTACGCTTATTATAAAAAGAAAAATTATTATGTGTACATTGCATAGATAATTGATTATGCTTACCTAGTGTCAAATTTATCGTCTGATGTGTTCCTAAAAATTCTAGCCACAAAAGCTGAGTAATAAGCTTGAGACGTACCTGTGTTTGATAATGTTAAACACTGGGCTTGTAGTAAGTTACCAAAGTAGCCTCGCGCTTGTGGTAATATTCGATGCTAATATTTGATCTAGGATAGAGGGATGCTCTAAAAAGTTTTCCTTCTTGAGATTGATAGTATCTGAAAAATATGAAGATATGAAAAGAATATTCAACTCTTTAAGAGGCTTTGAGTAGTACTCGGTCTCCAAGTCCAAAAACCCTATAGATACGCTCTTGCTTATTATTCTAGTGCTTCAAAAATTAAAAGGCTTAAGAAGTGGGAATACCAAGTTGGTAGGTTAAGACTACTAAGTTTGCATAAGCTCTAATCTTGCTACGAATGTTTAAAACTCAATGCACATGCACACAACACACCGATTCATGATGAATAAGTGGATAATGGATATCCGATGAGCATATAGAATATGAGTTGATTCGAGTTTCTTGTGTCAGTATACTGTGACCACTGGAAAGTAGTTTATGGGGAATAACTTATTGATATTTTGATCGGGACGATCAAAGGGAAAGTGGGGGGTAGTTGATAACGGTCATTTTATGCCCGTTATTCTATGACCTTTATCCCCGATTCTAGTTTAAAGGGGCTATAATAGAGTAATAATAAGTCGTAATACGCTTAATTTGCATATGCCGAGAGTTACGATTCATTATTATGTATTAAGGGGTTTTATTATATTATTTGATGTTACAGACTGTGTTTCATGATATATTTGTAGTAACTCATTTGGGAGCACAAGGATGGACTTTGAGAAGCTTTGATGGATCATGACGAGTTCGTAAAGCCCAGGACATAAAAGAGGAAGAAAGCCCAGGAGCATGTAAGGCTCGGTCGACCGAGCCTATGCATTCGGTCGACCGAGTGGGCCTACATTCCAGCAGGAGTCTGGCACAATGTTTGAGGCGGTTAGGGTTCAGTAGTGTCGGCATTTAAGTCGGTTTCCCATGTCGGCTGAGGCTCTATATAAACACAAGTCCTTTGTATTTTTTTAGACATTCACAAATATTAATTCATAACTACATATAAGCAAATAAGGATTCATTTAGGATTTTGGAGGTTGCTGGGGTTGCAAACATGTAAGCCCTAGTTTACCTTCTTGTTTTCTTTTAAGTAATCAATTCCCAATTATGCTTTGATTGTTTGAGTAGTTATGCATATCTAGATGATGTAGATCTAGGATATGACGTTAGAGGCAAGTGGTGATACCTTGTCTACATGAGGATCCCATACCCTACGCCCTCTACCTAATATCTACGGATGAATCTGCGTGTTTAATTTACGTGTATTTAGATTAGTTTATATGATGTCCGATGATTCGCTATATAATCCGATTCGTATATGAAACGCGAGAAATATATTCGGGATGTAAATCTGGGAGTTAAGCACTCGGGTGACCGAGAGGTGTCACTCGGTCGACCGAGAGCATCTATTCGGTCGACCGAGTCGCCAAACCTGTTTCATCCGTTAATCACCACGTCTTTATGATTAGGTTAGCTTAATTGAATCATTATCTCAAAGAGGTATGGCTATGGCTACGCCACTCGCTTAATTTAATTAAAACGTGTAAAAAGGAAATACCGATATAAAATTCTTAGGTAGGCTCATGAATTGATCTTCGGACGTTCAGCGTTATTTAGGTAGGTTTATATTAGGGAATTGCGCGCACCTTTTTATGCGTAGATCGTAAACTAGCATGAGACTATAACTTGGTAATTGTTAGTTGGACGAGAGTTTGAGTGATCGTTTAGGAAGTACGCCTAACCATAGGAATGTTTCCTAGACGAGGTGTACGGTTAATATCGGCATCCTTAGAGTCGTAAGCGTGTGAGTTATATGAGATGGAGGCATCAAAAGTCGAAGTCACGTAACAATACCACAGTGATATAGTGACCTACCGGTGCTACATCAAGTTTAGAGGATGACTCCCGTAGCCAATCTAAAATAGATATGAACGGATTAATAGTTGATGAGTCTTGTTGTTATATAAATTGTCTAGATCCAAATAATTACGGTTATAATTGGGCAGTTGATTACGTTATTTGTTTACATGTTATTTGTTTATATGTTTGAGTGTGTCTTTATTTTCTCGTATTCTATGTTGGTCGTAGACCGCCTTTGTCAAATGAAATAAATGGGTTGACTATTTAAGTTAGGATCCACAAATTGATTCTCTCGTGGATCGAATTTCTAACTCTATCTAGCTATACTGCGATTGAACCTAGTTCACTTGCTAGTGGTTATTTAGGCATCGAGTTAGTAATTTAACTTGACCTCAATCACTCCCTCGAGATCTCTCCTTAGCGCGACTCCGCTGCGTCTCTCCGACTAGA
Organism: Gentiana macrophylla; assembly: GCA_026214975.1. Classification (NCBI taxonomy): domain Eukaryota; kingdom Viridiplantae; phylum Streptophyta; class Magnoliopsida; order Gentianales; family Gentianaceae; genus Gentiana; species Gentiana macrophylla. The sequence continues at coordinate 27,925,285 of CM047809.1, read as the reverse complement.
GCTCATAAAATAATAAAATAAAGAACAAAGAATTTTTATTGCATAATACTTTGTAATAGTTGTGGTACATCGAATTCGACGTGTTGCCTCTTATTTATAGCTAAATAAACTGACTTAGAAACACCTAGATCTACCTTCGCCCAAGAAAATGCATTTTGTAAGATTTCGGACCTTGGTAAGTCGGTGCCCACTCTCGGTAAACCAGGGTACTTTTGTCATTTTTCTTTGCCGACTTAGCATGGAAAGTTCTGAATACCCTAGGCCCAATCATTTCGCTCACCCACTCCAGATTCGCCCATGATTCTCAGCCCAATATTTCAGTATCCCTGAAAATAATCAAATAACGCACTAAATAATATCGAAATAAAGAAATTAAACATTAAGTGTATATTTCTTGACTCACTTAACCCGACATATGATATTCAACTTAAATGGTTCATATTTATAGGTCAAAACAACTATTTTTAGTTCATAATGGATAGAATGATGATGCCGTAGATAGACTATTTTAAGCGCCATCACTTTTCTATAATGAGTACTATACACCAAATAGATTGAAGCAAATCAAACAAGTTTGTTTTTGAGACAAAGTCAAGGTCAACAGACATCCGTATCTCAATACACTAACCGTTTCAATGAGTTGGGAAGGTTCTATCCTCGAAATCATGAAAGTTGAGGAGAAGAAAATGGCCCTTTGTAAGAACGGTTTATCTCGTGAGATCCAAGCTGGTATGATGGGAGCTTCACCGAGGAATATGGCAAAATTGTTGAACAAGGCCATAGAAGTGGAGAATTTTAAGAACAGACCTTCAGTGATAGTTGGTGCTAAGAGAACATTTGGGACGAGTCAAGAGAGTAGTCGGGCAACACCTCAAAGAGAATGTAAAAGGGACGTCTATCCAAGAGCACCTTCAAACAAATGCACCCTTTGTCGTAAAATGCAAGAGGCATCATTCGGGTGAGTGCATGGCTAGCACGGGAAGCTGTTACTACTGTGGGGATCCTGGACACTTTGCAAGGAATTTTCCAACCAAGGGAGGCAAAGAAAATCAGATTCAAGCAAGTGGAAAAGGAAGTTCAAGCCGACCGGTTTGAGTTTTTGCTATGAAGTCAAAGGTTGTGGAGCCAGATGACAATGTTATCTCAGGTACTTTTAATTTTTGTTCATTCTATGTTATTAAAGTACTATTATAGCACGTTAAATAATGTTATAGTTGTATTTAAATAAACGAATCTACTTTTTTAGGTACAATAATATTAGACGATCTAGCAGTTAAGGCTTTGTTTGATACCGAGGCGTCTAGCTCTTTTGTGTCTTCTAAGGTTGCTACGAAATTAAACATACCTATGGAATCATTAAGGAATACATTGGAAATAACTACACCATTAGGAAGAGTTACTAAAGTGACGAAGTTGATACCCCAGGTAGACATTCGTGTAGGATCTTACCGTTGAAAGAGTGACCTTACAGTGTTGGACTTTACGGACTTTGATGTGATCTTAGGAATAGATTGGTTGTCCAAGAACTATGTACACTTGGACTGTAGGGAAACGAGAGTAACCTTTAAGGTATCCGGAAAATCTTCTAAGACCTTTCAAGGTAACGTGTACAAGCCAAGTAAGAAGCGTCATCCGATAATCTCAGCGGTTAAGGCTATAACATGTCAGAAAGATTGTGAGGGCTACTTGTTGTATGCAATGGATGTAGAGCAAGTTAAGCCTAAGTTGGAAGAAACCCTTATAGCAAGAGAATACCCGAGGTATTTCCGGATGAGTTAGTAGGCAATATGCCGGATAGGAAATTGAGTTTGAGATCAAGTTAAGACTGGGGCAAGCACCAAGAGAGCAAAAGCACCTTATAGGATGGCACCGCTGAATTAAAGGAATTGAAGGCTCATTAAAGGATATGTTAGAAAAGAATATAATTCAGCCAAGTACTTCACCGTGGGGAGCCTCTGTGTTGTTTCTAAAAAGAAGGACGGTAGCATGAGGATGTGTATATAGACTATAGAATTTTAAACAACCTCACCATCAAGAACAAATATCCACTACCAAGGATTGATGACTTGATTAATCAGTTTCATGGAAAGAGTGTTTTCTAAGATTGATCTTAGGTCCGGTTATCATCAGTTGAAAATTAAGGTGGTGTATATACCTAAGACAACTTTTAGTACAAGGTATGGACATTACGAGTTCTTGGTTATGCCTTTTGGACTCACTAATTCTCTTTCAACATTCATGGATTTGATGCAAGGTGTTTTCATGCCTTATTTGGTTAAGTTTGTGATAGTATTCATAGATGATGTCCTTATCTAGTCAAAGGATGAGAAAGAGCATGAAGAACACTTAAGAACCATGTTGAAGACTTTGAAAGAAAAACAGTTGTTTGCTAAGTTTTCAAAATGTGAGTTTTGGTTGAAGCAAGTCAGTTTTCTGGGGCATGTGATATCTGGGGATGGTATACAAGTAGACCCTGCAAAGATAGAAGCGGTTGAGAAGTGGCCAAGACCTACCACAGTTTCAGAGGTAAGAAGTTTTCTAGGGTTAGCTGGGTACTTCATAAAGTTTGTGCATGACTTTTTCCAAGATAGCCACACCACTCACCAAACTCACACAAAAGAATGTGAAGTTTGAATGGACTTGTGAGTGTGAGACAGCTTTTCAGACTTTGAAGGATAGATTGACTACATCACCAGTTTTGGCAGTTCCGGAGATCTTTGATAATTATGATGTGTACACCGATGCTTCGGGACAAGGTTTAGGTTGTGTGTTGATGCAAGAGGGCAAGGTAATAGCCTATGCCTCTAGATTGTTAAAGGTACACGAGAAGAATGATTACAGTCAAATTATACCCGTAAAAGTCATCAACGTTGACCTTAAATCGAGAGTAATAATATGTATTTTATATTAAATCACATGTTTATATTGATTATTTAATGTTATGTGATTTATAAGACATAATTTGGTATTTATCCATTTTTATTATATAATTTGGTATTTATCTGTTTTTTATTTATATTTTGGCATTTATCCGTTTTTATTATTTTATTATTTACTTTGGGATAAGTATCTATTTTATAGATTGAGATAATTTTGGACGATAAATACAAGTGGAAGAATTAAATCTCAAGATAAATCAAAGGAAATTCAAGATAAAGATCGGATAAGCACGAAAAGAGGAGTAAAGCATGACAAGAGCAAGCGAGCCAATCCGAAACTTGGATGGATAAATGCGGCGGCTCTCCAATGTGCTTGGGGCGCATTTTGCATTTTATTTTGGAGATCGGCCAAGAGTTATCTCTTATTTGTTTTGACATTTTAAAGTATATCTCTTAATTAGCTTGAACCCCTATAAATAGGGATGTACTCTACACGCCATACACACCTCAGACACTTCTCTCAAATTATAATAAAGTTCTCGATTTTTCTTAGAGCAGTTTTTATGCAAGTTCTGCAATAATGTAAGTTCTTGTATTTATTTGTTCTTAGTTCTTTGTAATTAAGTCCCCAATTATTTTTTATCGTTTGAGGTTGTTCGTTCTTCACCGGACGATGTAGATTTAAGGATACGATATGAGGCAGTGGGGATTCCTTGTCTATGAGGATCCACACGCCCAGATCTATTATCCGGTGACCTATAGATGACTTTGGTATGATCGACAACCGTGTTTTTAGTAGATCTATATAATTGCTTTATGAGCTTCTATTTTATCCGATAAGTATAGAGAAACGCTAAGATTTAGTTTTTCGCCGAGACAATCTAGCCACGTCTTTATGGTGTGATTGTCCACCTAGAATTTCTCATCTTAGTAGGTATGGCTACGGCTACGTTGCTCGTCTGTTTTAATCAGCGTATTATTATGAAATACCAATATAGGGCTCCTAGGTCGGCTCATGAATTGATCTTCCGGGACTTTCAAATGAGATCTAGATCATTCAGATTTGGGAATTGTCGACACCTAGTTATACGTAAATCGTAGATTAACATGAGACCGCCTGTAATTGTTAATGGGACCAGACTCGATGCGATCATCTAGGAAATACGCTGAACAAAGGAATGTTTCCTAGGTGAGGAATACGGTTAATATCGGCATCCCTAGCTTTGTAAGCGTGCGAGTCATATGAGATGGAGGCCGAAAAAACAAAGTCACGTGATGTAGCATAGTGATCTGGATGGCCTACCCGGAGCTAGATCTAGTTTAGGGGATGACTCCCGTAGCCAATATAAAAGAAATATGGATCGGAATAATAGTTGTCGAGTCTAGCTTAATTATATAGAATCTTTGGATCCAAACGATAACATGATAATTGGGGAGGTTAATTACGTGTCTTTATTTGTGTTGTGTCGAGTTGTGTTACTTATCTTTTCTTGTCTTTTGTTGGTCGTAGACCGCCTTTGTGTCCTTGACATGAATGATTAGTTGTTTGTATATAAATGATCCACAATTGGTTCCCTGTGGGATCGACCTTGATTCGCTATAGCTATACTACAATGGGCCTAGTCCTCTTGCTAGTATTGGTTTATGGTGGTCAAGTATTTTAATTTTACTTGATCTACGTCATCAAGTTTTTAGCGCCGTTGCCGGGGAACCAACGGTCAATTTTATATATAAATAATTTTTATTCATGTCAAGTTTTTCGCTTTAGAGTCCGCTTTTACGCTTTTTGAGTCCCTACGTTGTATCGCTTCTGTGAAAAAAATTCCGAATCTGAATATTTGGCTTCGCTCCCCAAGGCGATCTCGCCGCGCAAATGAGCCTGGTTCTGTTTTCTGGGATTTCGCGTGTCTGTTTATCTCCGTATGTTTAATCCGTAGGTCTGATAGCAGCATGGGAAACCATGTTAAAATCGGTCTACGGTTCGTTTTGTTCTTCTTCTGTTTGCAGAAACCTGGGAAGCAATAATCCGAGTCAGTAATTTTTCGCGGGCGCTGAGAAAATAACCCAGCGACATGTGGAACTACGAATCTACGATGGAAAAGAAATGGAAGCAACACCTTTAAAGAAACAAGATGGCTCCGAGAAAATAAATATTAAAGGTTCGAATTATTCGTGGTACAATGTTGAAGGCAAGGTACTACCTTTTTTGCTTTTGTTTTACTATCTTTTGGTTTTTTGAACATAAGTTAGTCTTTACATGAACCTGAATGAGAATCTTAGCCCGGAGTGAGTTTTAAGATTAATTTTATTAGTGTTGAAGGTTCTGCCCCAAATCTGTCTCATCTAGAGGGTGTAAGGAAACATGTAGTAGTTGAAGGAAGCAGTGAATAAAGAGTTCCTCGTAGTTCTGTCAAAATCTCATTGTCCTATGCATGAGATTGCTTCTACTGGCCATGGAAGCAAAAATTTGTGTAGTTTCGCAATCAAAAGAAGACGTTGAGTTTTGAGAGAGCATAATGAAGCAGCATTATAGAGGATGTTATTAAAATAAGTCCCTAGGACTAAATCTCCTTAGAATTCACTAGTTCCTAAAACGTGAGCCGAGGTAAGAGCTTTGTATAAATGGTATGGATAGATGTCGTTTCCTAGGTCTCACAACCAAGGGAAGGGTATTAATCCACGAAAGCGACGAGCCCACCTCATATATTGCTCAAGGGGTCAACATCTGGCGATCCAAGAAAGATGACTGACGAGGATAATTTTTGGAAAGTCGAGCTGAGGACTTTAAACTCAGAACTACTTCTTTAAAACTGTAATATACCGACTTTTCGAAAAAGGGCGGGCGTGTCTTTTTAAGAAAAATGGAATATTATAATTTACGGATTTAAAGTATTTTAAGTGTATTTATATATATTTGGCGATATATATAAATAATTTGGAGATAAATCCGATTTGAAGTAAAAGGGCAATTAAGGAAAATAAAGGATTAGGTTAATTATTTGGATTTTCCTATTTAAGGAGAAATTAACTTGATAGTTTCCCTAACCTTTTAAATCAGAAATTTCCTCCTTAGAAGCTTCCTCTTGCGTGTGAGAGTTGGAAGAAAAACGCGCCGAGAGCGTATGAAGAGCCAACGAGAGTTTCGCGATATCTCATGGAGTTTTCAACCGCTTTTAGATCCGCGAGAAGCGTTGGAATCGTCGTGAAAGGAGCGTCAGTTTCAACACTCAAAGATCAGAGCTTTGTTGAGGTTATCTGCAAGAAAATATCAAGGTTTTGCTGCAGCTCGAGTTTGAAGTTGGTTTATCTTGCTAAAAAGGTAAGAGGCTCTTCCTACAAATTAATTATGGTTTTAGAGGTTAGATCGTGTTTATGATTTTGGAGATGAAGTAAATGGATGTTAAAAATTGAATAATGGTGCTTATAGAGTTTGGGTTGCGCTAATTTATGACAAATTGCTATAGGATGAATTCGATTAGTTTTGTATTTGTTTATTCTTATATTTCCTTCCTTTCTTCTATTTATTTTTATGTTTTTTTCCTGTTAATTGTACAGGTACGTGAGTCTACTTTTGTTTAGTTCTTAGTGTATGTAAATATTTTAGTATATATAATTTACGGAATAGTCTTTCTTCCTTTTGATTATTTCATAGTAGTCTATTATTATATTTTGTTTTGGTGTTGTTTAATGTTTAGCTATTGACTAGTGCTGTAAGACTATCGAAACAAAAAAGAAAAGGAGAGGCATTAGAAAGAGAAAAAAAAAAAAGAACATGTGTATTTAATATGAAAAAAAGGGCAACAGTATAATATTAAAGAAGCAGGCGTATTAAGGAAAAAGAAGAGTTGATTTAATAATTATATTATGTATAGTTGTTTAGTGTTATTGCGTTGCGTTGTATTGTGTTATCTTTTCTCTTCCGAAAAATATCAGTGTATGATTTGGTAGACAATGAATTTAGTGCCTAGTGTTATTTTGATACTTAGCTTGAAGTGTAATTTTGTTAATGATCTTAAATAAGATTAAATGAAAATGAACAAGCCATGATTGAGCTTCGGATGCGTTTGGTTCCGGCACCAGACATACTCTTAAAGGGAGTTGAAGTTCGGGACCATCGGAAGAGCATGAATGGCTTGTGCTTTGAGAGTTAGCATTCCTCAATGTATGTGTAATTGCTATGCCTTGTCCGTGTCTAGAGGTCTAGGAATGATAGTTGAGTTGTGAGGGAGCTTACTTGAAAATACTAGGTGGCTAGTTAACAACATAATAATAAACATACATGTATAGCTAAAAGATTAAACATCATGTCATTCTTGGTATGGCACAAGTTATATCGCAATGTGTAGGCTTTCGGATAGAGCGAGTAAACTTGCTGGCCTTTCTAGAGGCACCAGGAGTAGAGGGTACTCGTTGTGGATAACTCTTCTGGCCCAAGGGCACTAGGAGTAGAGGGACTTCACAGGTTAATAACTTTGCTGGCCATTAGAGGGCACCAGGAGCAGAGGGACTTTACAATTGAATAACTCCGTAGGTTCATAAGACCCCAAGTACGGAAGGACTTCGCCGAACGTGTATACTATCGGGACTAGCCCGTGGCTATTGGGGAGACACACCAATAGGTTGCACCCAGATGTCTCGTGGTGGGCAGCACCATGCGTAGTGCCTTTGAGTGCGGATGTAACAAAGATAAGCTAACTTAGAAACAGTTAGTCATGACATGTTAATGGACATGAAGTGAACCCTAGATTGAGTCGCTCTCATAACGATAACTATTAGAATAAAACTTGTTAAAGAGCCTTAATTAAATTGTAGCTTCTACTTCTTACTATGTACAATGTACTTACCTCAAATGCATGTTTATTTATGTGTTTGGGGGAGAGAAGACGAACAGGTAATCCCGTAGTTCGAGGAGGACTTTGTTGACGACGTTTAAGGACGCCGAAGTTGAAGACTTTATTTATTTATATTTATATTCACTAGACTTGTTGTCGTTGGGGAATTTCTTGTAATTATCTTTAGTACTTGCTTTCATAGGATTTCGTACGTTGTTACGTTTCGTTTGGTTTTCCAATGTAATAAATGTTACATTTCTATCTTTAGTATGTCGATTTCTATTCTTAGTACCATTTATGATGTTTTGCCGAGTCTTTTGAGCTTCCGTTTTGCTAAACTCGATACGACGTAGTAGAGGCTTACGTGTAATATTAGATTTATTTAATATTATACGTGCCGAGCGTTTCGTTTCCGGATAAGGACTCGGTATCCGGGAGCGGGGCGTTACAGTTGGTATCAGAGAGAAACGTCTTCTAGGCTTCCTTTCATCTAAGATAAGATTTCCTTAGATCTTGTTGAACCTTTCTGATCTCTCTTGATCTTGGTGGTAAATCCTCGTAAGACTAAGAAGAGTCTCCTTAAGCGAAGGACCAAGTGAAGAGTCTCCTTAAGCGAAGCTCTTACGTGATTCCCTCGAGTTCATTCCTCGAGGATCCTTAATAGAATACCTCTCTTCTTTTGGAACTTTCAGACTTCCCTCACATGTTCTTTCTCTTGGTGGGTTTAAAATATAAAAAAAAAATTATTTGTTACGTTTGGTACTAATCATTTCTTTTTGTAACTTGGTGTTATGCAAAACGAGTAAACGATTTTGTTCACCTTTCTCTATGCCTTGTAATATCATTTCTAAAATACCAAAAATTCTGTAAATTTTCAGCCACTTAGAAAGTTGTCTTATCTACAACTTCTCTCTTTACATCAACTCAGTTTTCAAATTGGATTGTTCATAAAGTTCATGACAAGGATGAGCACTTTGTACAGAAAATTCTGCAGTGGTACTATTACTTATAAATCTGTTTTGAATAATCTAAACACCTCCAAATGACTTGGATTTTTTATATGTTGTAGAAATCATCCTGAACTAAAATTTCTGTTTTGAAGTCAAGTGCAAATTCTTTCTGGTTTGAGTACAATCTGCAACACAACATAGATTTTAAATTTCTGAAATTTTTGACAGCTTGCAGCAGTCAACGAAATAAATTATTTTAACCAACCTATGATTTTCAAAAAATGTTGGTTTTTGGGTAGCACATGTAAAACTTGTATACCTACAACTTTACTTTTTACATCATGTTCAAAATCAGTTCGGTTTGTATTGTACAAATCAATTATTCCATGGCTTGCACCGAATTTTTCAAAACCTTTTAAGTCTTTTGGTCACTTAAAGAATAGATGCCTTTCTTTCACCCTAGAAGTTTGGTAGGTAGAGACTAGGTGTTGTTGTTCTAGGGCTCAAGAAGAAGCGAGTGATTTAGGTCGATAGGTTGTGAGTCGCTTGGAACGAGTTGATCGGTTTTTAATCAAAAATTCTACATCGGTTCGAGAAGAGTAATCTCAAGGATCTCATGGTTGTTACAACGGCTTTGGATAGAGTAATCAAGGTTGCTAGGGTGTTACTACAAGTTGCTGGCTATGTTGGAATCTACCATGGCAAGAGTAAAGTTACAGTTTTGGATACTACGGACTTGGTGTGTTTCTTGGCATAGGTTGCAACCCAAGGATTTTTCTACTTGGACGGTTGAACTAGTAAAGTGTCCTTCCTAAGAAGGGAAGACGAGTACAAGATTGGTTGGTGCAGTTTCAGTGGTTCAAGTTATGGTTGGACAGTTTTTGGTTGAGTGTGCAAGGTTTGAATAGTCTGGGAATCAGTAGCGTGTTGGTTCAGGGGTTAGCAAGATTGGAATCGGTTAGAGGTTGACTGTGGGAAAACAAGTGAGCTTCGGTTTGGTTTGTGTTGAAGGAAGAGTGCTAAGGAAGGTCAACGGTTTGACCACGCTCGAGTTTCGAGGATGAAACTCCTTTTAAGGGGGAAGGAATGTAATATCCCGACTTTTCGAAAAAGGGCAGACGTGTCTTTTGCAAAAATGGAATATTATAATTTACTTGATTTAAAGTATTTTAAGTGTATTTATATATATTTGGCCGATATATATAAATAATTTGGAGATAAATCCGATTTGAAGTAAAAAAGGGCAATTAAGGAAAATAAGTGGATTAGGTTAATTATTGGGATTTTCCTATTTAAGGAGAAATTAACTTGATGAGTTTCCTAACCTTTTAAATCGAAATTTCCTCCTTAGAAGCCTCTCTCTTGCGTGAGAGTTGGAAGAAAACGCGCCGAGAGCGTATGAAGAGCCAACGAGAGTTTCTGCGATATCTCATGGAGTTTTCAACCGCTTTTTGATCCGCGAGAAGCGTTGGAATCGTCGTGAAAGGAGCGTCAGTTTCAACACTCAAAGATCAGAGCTTTGTTGACGTTGGTCCCTTGAAAAGGCTTTGGTTAAGTTTAGAGGGGGGGTGAATAAACTTAACACTTAAAACTTTTGGAGTTAACAAATTCTACAACTTCAAGAATCACGATACTTCAAGAATCTGTTGAGACTTCGATGAGTTCGCCGATAACCAAGAGTCTCATCGATAGTTCTGCTTCTTTGAATTTGTGCAAATGGAATTATATCAAAATTAAGCCTAATTACTTGTTGTTAAATATGATACTAAGTATTAGATACTTAGTAGTGCAGGTGTGTGATTTCAGTTGCTAGATTCAGTAGGTTGATGAGTGAAATAAACTAAGTGCAGAAAGTAAAATGCTGAAAAATAAATGGCCAGATTTTATAGTGGTTCCGAGGTGATATAATCCTCGTCACCCACTCTTTCTCCGTGATGTTGGAGGAATTCACTAGAGATCTTTGATGTAGCTTTTACAAAGATTCCTAAGTTGCTTGTCCTTCACCAATAACTATGGCTTCACAAATGCAAAATCGGGAACAGTAGAATTGTTGCCCTGAGTCTTCCCACTGGTCCTTGAAGGGTAGGATTGCCTCTTCACCAGCTCCACCATAAACAACAGTCTTTCACACCCAACAGATGCTTCACTGTCTTCAGCAGATTCTTTATAAAATAAAGATTGAATCAAATAAATGATTCAGTTGCAGCAGCTTGATTAGGATGATGTAATCAGCAGCTTGCAGTCTTCAAGTGTTTAATCTTGATGTAGCTTGGATACAGAATGCACTTGAAGAAATTTACTGGATCAGCAGGTTTATGCTCAGTAAGTTCAGCAGGGTGTTTTTCAGCTCAGAGTTAGCACTTAAAGTTTATCCCAAAAATTCATCATCTTTTCTTGAGTTGAAAGTCTTCTATTTATAGGCAAGAATGCATGTGACTTGTATTTGAATTTCAAATGTGACCGTTCCTTGTATTTGTCCCATCTCGATCAGATTCGCATCTCTCGACACATCGTCGTAATTTCTTTTGACAAATCTGATCTGTCCACCCTTTGACTTGTATCCAATGGATAAAAATAAAAGTCATCCCAACGTCTTTTTTAATCTCAACCTTTGATTTCCTTGATAAGTCAGAGGTAGTTGGCTGTCCTTATCCATGTAGTCTTCCAAGATAATCTTGAATTAAAAGGAGGTAATACATCAAGCGAGTTCATGAGTCTCATTGAGATACCTATCATCATTGATCATTATATAATCAGTATATAAAATACAATGCGGTGATTACTTCTATCTAACTTTTATTTGTGTAGTTAGATTACATCATTTTAATTGTAACTAAGTTCCAAACATCATCCAACTTATGGAACTTAGACCTTTCTACACAAGGTATATGTAATCGTTTAGGTCATCACAGACTTGCCTAAATTCGATTCCATATCCTTGACTTAAATTACTAAGTTTGATCCCTTAGCCTTCATTTCATCGAGTTTGAACCTCGGCCTTCGGTCTTCGATCTTCAAGAGTTCCCGACTAGTCTCATCGACCTATCTACCCCATCGACCTAGACCATCTCTTTGAGACAAGTCAGAGATTTCTTTACAAAGGCTTGTTTGATCAAACCTATTTATGAATCAAACTCTAATAAACCTATACATTTAATCTAGACATCTTTTTGCCTTTGCACTATAACAGCTAGTATGGCACTCATCATCAAAACCGAGGAATAAGTCCAACAATTTCCCCCCTTTTGGTGATGATGCCACTACCTCACCTAATCAAAGAAAGCAAAAGATAAAACACAAAAATAGAAACAGATTCAGGTCAATTCTCATTATAAACATTGTTCGGCTTATTACAAGCTAGATGCAGCAAGGATAAAGAATAATAAATATGCTGATCTATTGTCTCTTCTCTCTTTCTCTTCTAGCCTTCTCAGCTTGTTCTTGATAGGCTCTGATCTGTTCTATCATATCCCTCATCCATTCATTTTCAATAAGTGTAAAATCAATGTAGGGATTGACTTGCTTCCACCAATTCCAAGCTTCAGGCATGATAAGATTAATCTGATTCACCCTGAATCCAAACTTCATGTATAACTCTTTAAACTCATCAAGTGAATCCTTTGCTTTTGTGATAGGCAAGCTCCTATCACCTCTCCCACCTTTTCCTCCTCTTCCACCTCTGTTGCTTGCCCTTAAGGCTTTAACCCTTGCTTCCCAAAATTTCAATCCCAAGAAAGATTCTAGACCTTCATGAAATCCTTTGTCATGATAAGGTTTCCTCCTGTTGTAATACTCTTTCTTGTACTGCCTCAGAAGATCATCAGTGAGTTGCACTCTGCCAGGTGCAGGTTGCCTGAAAGCATTTGTATCATCTGTCCATCTCTTCTGTGCAAAGAGTCTTGCAGCCTCCTTTGCTGCAGCTGATTGGCCCTCTTCCCCCTTAGTGACATCATCAACAAAACGGGATATAAGGCCATGAATAGCCTCCTGTGATACTATCACTCTATGCAAATGACCTTCCATAGTTCCAGTTCTAGTATCAAGAGCAGTAATCCTGGATTGCAATGTCTCCTCCAGTCTGTTGATCCTTTCATTGAGTTTGGGGTCAGGCACAGTAGGTTGTTGTGCAACAACAGGTTCAGTAGGTTCAGATGTTGCAGCAAGGTTGTCAAGTTTCTGATGAATAGAAATAAGTTGTTCTTTCAAAAATTTATCTTTTGCAGTGTTTCCAACCTTGATGCCTCTCACATCTAGCATCATATCGCTGATAAAGATTTTGAGTGGATGTAAAATTTGAAGCAATCAGATCAATAGATTGTATGTTTTCATTCACCATCTTCATCGCTTCTTCAAATCTCTCATTCTCGTCTGTTCAGCTTGTGTCCTTAATCGTTGTATATCATGCCTTACAGTCCTCAACTCATTGAACACTTCAACTGCACTTCACTCCTCATTCTACTATATCAGTAGATCCATCAGCGAGCTCCTCAACTCTATATTGTGCCTGTTGTCTGCTGATGACCATTGCCTTACTCATATCTCTCCCAGCAGGGGGAGGTCCTTCCTCAACCATTGCACCAAGAATATCTTCCATGATAGGATCTTGTGCGTGTTCTTCAAAGAACTTCTTCTTCTCCAAAATTTGAAATTCTTCATCATCAGAGTCATAGTCCAAACAAATAGCTCTTCCGGATTAACAATATCACCGCCGACTATCCTTCCCTACAGTGGCCTTGGCTCCAGTAGGCTCCACTACAGCAGCCTCATCAACAACAGGGGTTTTCTCCAAACCCAAATCAGTTCCAACCTTTGTCCAGTGTCGCTTGAGACTCAAAGCACTGCACCTCCTGTTCCAACCTTTGTCCAGTCTTTGTTTGTACCTCAAAGAAACTGCACCTCCTCTTCAACTTCCTCGTGGATTGAATGTAGCCTCATTATCCACTTGGAAACCTTCAAAGATTACCAATCTTGTGCGTGATGATGGCGCTTTAGTAAGAATGCTCTCAAAGTCAAATCCATCCTGATATTCAATGGATTCTTCTGAGCTGGCACTAGGTTCACTGTGATCAATAACCTTTTCTCCATCAAAATCCTCACCCTGTTCAGCTTCATGTTGTGCAGTAGGCTCTACAACAAAAAATGTAGCAGATTCATCAACCAGCCTACCAGCACTCAATGTAATTCCCTCATTGATCAATGTTTCCAGATCATCCATGGTGAGATCCTGTAGATCCTCATCCATCTCTCCATCTCATTGGCCCTCGCAGACTTACCGAGCCTCGAGAACTTCTTGACCGGTGGCTTCAGCTTGTTGTTTCTCGAGCCACTCCAACCGGTCTTCCCAGAAACATAGGGGTATCATCATCGTAATCGATGAATCACTATCCTGAGTGAACTTTGGATCTCTCGAACATAATAGCTCCACTTTTCTTTCCTTCATCCAAAAGATCCATCACCTGGATTGCAACATGCTAGTGTCTATCAAACACAAAGAGACTATCCACACCTAGTCGCTCAAATGCCCATTCTTCAAATCCACTCATTGGATCAACAAATGTTTCTCGTCTCATGTAGAATCCGAACTTCCACCGAAAATAGTTTTGCACCTTTTTGAAGTTAGGATCTATTTTGTTCTTTTTGGATGCCTTCTCATATGGCATAGATGGCCTCTTAATGGCAGGTTCAGCAGCTTGCTGACCTCCAAAAGCCTCAACAATTAAGCTTATGGTTTCTTCAATGCTTGTTCTAAAGTCAAGAGGTTCTTGAGACTGTACATTTGTACCTACTCACGCCATCTGTATTTACACTTGGTTCCCCCGACTTACATGCTCATCAAGCCAGGTTAGCAAAGCAGATCGCTTCTTCCCCCGAGTTCTTGCCACACTTGCGCAGGTCTTCAACCAAGTCTTCAATTATCTTTTCAACTACCACAAAGAGTTCAGATTCGGTGGTTTGTTGTGGTTCTTCAAAGGATATCACAAAGAAGCTCAGGGTCGTAGATCACAGATATCCAAAACAGATTGCTCAAGAATAATCATTCAAAGATCAAGAGACTTGACACCTCTTGGTGAGGAGTCAAGAATCACCACAAAGGAATGATAGTTAAGGGCTCGGCCTCAATGGCCTCTTCTTCTTCTTCTACTGGTGCTTCTTTTGGATTCTTTGAGCTTCCAAGTTTTTCAACTCTTTCCCTTGCCATATTTCTTCTTTTGGCAATTTCCTTCCTTCTCTTGGAGAGGGTTTCATCATCTTTCTCAACCACAGTAGACTTTTCTCTTTCTATCGGCCCTCTTTCGTTGTTCCTCGAATTTCAACAACAGCTTTTTCTTGTTTCAACAACAGCAGGTCAAGAACCTCCACTTGACCTCAGCGCAGACTCAAAGAAATTGCAGATCGTTTGCTTTCTTGTTTTCTTTGAAGGCTTTAACACTTCGCTTATCTTCCTTGTGTCTCCACTCTTTCTTTTCTTAGCAAACTTTCTTTGGTGCAAAGAGTTTGATGGTTATCTTCTTAGTTTGCTGAACCTGCTCACCACCAGCATCACCATCATCATTATCATTATCATCGACAACCACTAAAGTGTACTTCTTTCCTGTTACACTTGCTGGAGTTATTGGTCCAAAAAGATCCATATGCATTAGCTCCAACACTCTATTAGTTGATTGTTTGGTCTTTGATTTGAAGCTTGACTTTATCTGCTTACCTTGTTGACAAGCATCACATATGGCATCCTTCTTGAATGTGATCTCGTAAACCAACCACTAGTTTCTTCTTCACCAACCGATTGATGTCATCAAAGTTCAAGTGATTCAATTTCTTGTGCCATAGCCAATTTAGTTCTCGATTTGGTATGCACAATCAGCAGAGTTCTCGAATCGCAGAGACCAATCCACAATATACATATTTCGTTGTCTTCGCCAAAGAAGCACAACTTGATCACCTTTTTCACTAATGACAATGCAGCTTGTCTTTGTCAAAAGTGACCTTGTAACCCTTGTCACAGAACTGTCCAAAGGCTCGCAAGTTGTATTCAATCCTTCAACATATGCAACATCCTTGATTGTAAGTCCATTTCTCACAAGTGTGCCATATCCTCTTGTGTATCCAGTGTATTCTTGTTGCCAAAATTCACCTTGGACCATCTTTTGCCACAAAGTTTGATAGACAAGTGCTTATTCTTTGTCATATGTCCGGAACATCCATCGTCAAAGTACCGCACACCTACTACAAAACAAAGTTAATGCATTAAACCTGCTTTGGGTCCATAATGGTCAATGGTAAGCATGACCTTGGCATGTCTCCATAAGGTCTTCTTCGAATGTGTCATACTTTGGTTCATACTTTGTTCATACATGTATTCCACACATCCATAAGTTCTAACAAAGAGGTTGTGTAGAAATCACATATGTTTTCTCGGCCTTTTGGTTTGTAATGTTGTTTGAAGTGATTCTTGTTGTTAGAAACATTTGGATAACCATAGGTGTGCTGTCTGTTAGTAGAAATGCCTATAATAAGGAGTCTCATTGAGGTCTCGCGAGGTCTTGAAAAGTCCTCTCACGAGCCCTTTGTCGATTCCATTGCATAGGTTTTACCCTAGCAAGATGGTTATACTTACATGCTTTTAACAAAGAAAGTGTGAATATTCCAATCATCATCAAGCGGGAAGAATCTACCTTTCCCCGAGATAAGTATCCCTTGAATGATTAACATTTTTGGGTTTAGGATTCTTATCCTTGGAATATTTCTGTTTCTTACCCTTTTGTGGTCCACAGCAGACTTGGTAGCAGGTCTGCTATCAGCAGGCTTAGAAGGCACAATGTCCTATTTTTAGATTTACTCTTTTTATTAGGAGCTGTTGACTTCTTTGACTTCTGATTTTGCTTCCTTGAAGCATTCTCGATGAGGTTTTATCGCCTCAAAGAACCTTCCATGGGAGTTGGATCTAGTGCAAGGTGTACAAATTTAGGACCACCTCGGAACTAGGTTCGGTGACCTTACTGGATCCACTCTTGTTGGATTGTTTGAGTTCCAAATCCAAGCCCTGTTTCTATCTCCATAAGGCTTTCCTAATTTGTATGCAATGAGTGGAACAAGATGGTTCAAATAGATTCAGAGGTCAGCTGGATGTTCAAGCAGACTTATGTTGATTCTGGCCCAACATCTTTTCTTTACCTTTGAGAACCCTTAATTCAAATTTTTTCAATCTTCCAACTTCTAGTTCAAGAGCTTTTTTTCAGCCTTCACAACCTCATAACTGCATTGTATTGTCCTCGTTGATTAAGGATGGCATCCAAAGTCTCATTGTTGTCGTAATTTTTAGGATTTGAACCACAAGTTGATTCACAATCACTTTCAAAGCAGGAGTATTGATAGATACAGTTGTTGTATACCTCCTCGGTTTCATCCATATTGGCCATCAAAGCATAATCCTCCATATATCAACAACTGATTCATTTGTTGTATCATCCGATTCATTTCCATTTTCTTGATTCCACATCATATCCGACAATCGATTCATCTTCAAAGATAACCATAGCCTTTGTTTTTCTTGCCATGTCTTCTTTGTTGACTCTTGGTCTTCTTTCCTTCAAGCAGGTGAGTTCATCCAGATTGCATTGAATCTTGATTCCATTTTCTCAATGGTTTCATTTGGCAAAGATCTTGAACTTTTGGAACCTCTTTCTCGCCACAATCGATTTTATTCTTCTTTATTGCATCTGCCTTCACAGATCAAGTGAATCTTGTCCCAAAGTTCCTTTGCAGCCTTGCAATCTTTAACCTTCATGTACATATTGCTATCCAAGGTTCTCAGATGATATCAATAGCAATGTTGTTGAGGTTTGCCTCTTTCCCGCCTTTCTCTCAGATTCCATTCTCTTTTGGCTTAGAATGTATTCAGCTCACACCCATCACTATCGCTTTGTAATCTCCAAAGTGGTCCATCGCTTAATACATCCATCATCTCATCATGAGTAGCAAAGCAAGATATGCCTCGCATTCGCTGCTTATACTCATCAAATCTATCAAGAGAACACATCAACATAGTTCTAGCATACCGTGTGTGTTATCCATGATGCAAATCTTGAAAATCAAGAATTTGAAAGAAAGTTTTAAAGAGTTTTCACAAGCACAACAAGTAGGATTCCTTCGTAATGTAAGCACGCCTCCGATACCAATTGTTGGTCCTTGAAAAGGCTTTGGTTAAGTTTAGAGGGGGTGAATAAACTTAACACTTAAAACTTTTGGAGTTAATAAATTCTACAACTTCAAAGAATCAATGAGACTTCAAGAGTCTGGCCGAGACTTCAAAGAGCCTCGGCCGATAACCGTGAGTCTCACTGATAGTTGGGCTTTGTTGAATTTGTGCAAATGGAATTATATCAAAATTAAGCCTTATTACTTGTTGTTAAATATGATACTAAGTATTAGATACTTAGTAGTGCAGTGTGTGATTTCAGCTTGCTAGATTCAGAGGGTTGACGAGTGAAATAAACCAAGTGCGTAAAGTAAAATGTCAAAGTAAATGGCCGATTTTATAGTGGTTCCAGTGATGTAATCCTCGCTACCCACTCTTCTCCCCGTGATATTGAGGAATTCACCAGAGATCTTTGATGTAGCTTTTACAAAGATTCCTAAGTTGCTTGTCCTTCACCAATAACTATGGCTTCACAAACCTAAAACTCGGGAACAGTAGAATTGTCGCTCCCGAGTCTTCCACTGGTCCTTGAAGGGTAGGATTGCCTCTTCACCACCTCCACCACAAACAACAGCTTTTCACACCCAAATGATGCTTCACTCGTCTTCAAGAGATTCTTTATAAAATAAAGATTGAATCAAATAAATGATTCATTGGCAAAGCAGCCTTGATTAGATGATGTAATCAAGCAGCCTGCGCCTTTCAAGTGTTTAATCTTGATGTAGCTTGATACGTAACGCACTTGAAGAAATTTATCGGATCAAGCAGTTTATGCTCAAGAAGTTCGGCAGGTGTTTTTCAAATTTCAGAGTTAGCACTTAAAGTTTATACCAAAATTCATCATCTTTTCTTGAGTTGAAAGTCTTCTATTTATAGGCAAGAATGCATGTGACTTGTATTTGAATTTCAAATGTGACCGCTCTTGTATTTGTCCCATCCGACCAGATTCGCCTCTCGACACTCGCTGTAATTCCTTTTTGACGGTGCAAATTGGCCCACCCTTTGACTTGTATCCAATGGATAAAAATAAAAGTCATCCCAACGCTTTTTTAATCTCAACCTTTGATTTACTTGATAAGTCGAGGTAGTTGGCTGTCCTTATCCATGTAGTCTTCCAAGATAATCTTGAATTAAAAGGAGGTAATACATCAAAGAGTTCATGAGTCTCATTGAGATACCTATCATCATGATTGATCATCATATAATCAGATATAAAATACAATGCAAATGAATACTTCTATCTAACTTTTATTTGTGTAGTTAGATTACATCATTTTAATTGTAACTAAGTTCCAAACATCATCCAACTTATGGAACTTAGATTCTTCTATTATTAAGGTATATGTAATCGGTTTAGATCATCACTGACTTGCCTAAATTTCGATTCCATATCCTTGACTTAAATTACTAAGTTTGATCCCTTAGCCTTCATTTACTAAGTTTGAACCCTCACCTTCCTTCGCCTTCAATGTGTTCCTGACTAGCCTATCGACTCTAGACCATCATTGAGATAAGTCAAGAAATTCTTTACAAAGGCTTGTTTGATCAAACCTATTTATGAATCAAACTCTAATAAACCTATACATTTAATCTAGACATCTTTTTGCCTTTGCACTATAATGCCTAGTATGGCACTCATCATCAAAACCGAGGAATAAATCCAATAGCTTGAGGTTATCTCGCAAGAAAATATCAAGGTTTTGTCATAGCTTTTTCGAGTTTGAAGTTGGTTTATCTTGCTAAAAAGGTAAGAGGCTCTTCCTACAAATTAATTATGGTTTAGAGAGGTTAGATCGTGTTTATGATTTTGGAGATGAAGTAAATGGATGTTAAAAATTGAATAACAAAGGCTTATAGAGTTTGGGTTGCGCTAATTTATGACAAATTGCTATAGGATGAATTCGATTAGTTTTGTATTTGTTTATTCTTATATTTCCTTCCTTTCTTCTATTTATTTATATGTTTTTTCCGTTGATTGTACAGTACGTGAGTCTACTTTTGTTTAGTTCTTAGTGTATGTAAATTTTTAGTAAATATAATTTACGGTATAGTCTTTCTTCCTTTTGATTATTTCGTAGTAGTCTATTATTATATTTTGTTTCGGTGTTGTTTAATGTTTAGCTATTGACTAGTGTTGTAAGACTATCAAAACAAAAAGAAAAGGAGAGGCATTAGAAAGAGAAAAAAAGGACATGTGTATTTAATATGAAAAAGTGGCAACAAGATAATATTAAAGAAGCAGCGTATTAAGGAAAAAGAAGAGTTGATTTAATAATTATATTATGTATAGTTGTTTAGTGTTATTATGCTATGCTGTATTGTGTTATCTTTTTCTTCCGAAAATATCAGTGTATGATTTGGTAGACAATGAATTTAGTGTCTAGTGTTATTTTGATACTTAGCTTGAAGTGTAATTTTGTTAATGATCTTAAATAAGATTAAATGAAAATGAATAAGCCATGATTGAGCTTCGATGCGCTTTTGGTTCCGCACCGTACATACTCTTAAAGCGGAGTTGAAGTTCGGGACCGCCGGAAGAGCATGAATGGCTTGTGCTTTGAGAGTTAGCATTCCTCAATGTATGTGTAATTGCTATGCCTTGTCCGTGTTCAGAGGTCTAGAAAGATAGTTGAGTTGTGAGGAGCTTACTTGAAAATACTAGGTGGCTAGTTAACAACATAATAATAAACATACATGTATAGCTAAAAGATTAAACATCATGTCATTCTTGGTAAGGCACAAGTTATATCGCAATGTGTAGGCTTTCGGATGAGAGCAGTAAACTTGTCTGGCCTTTCTAGAGGCACCCAGGAGTAGATGGTACTCGCTGTGGATAACTCTTCCGCCCAAGGGCACTAGGAGTAGAGGACTTCACAGTGAATAACTTTGCTGGGCCATTAGAGGGCACCAGGAGCAGAGGACTTTACAATTGAATAACTCCGTAGGTTCATAAGACCCTGGCACGGAGGGACTTCACGAACGTATACTATCGGGACTAGCCTGTGGCTATTGGTGAGACACACCAATAGGTTGCACCCAGATGTCTCGTGGTGGGCAAGACTACATGCGTAGTGCCTTTGAGTGCGGATGTAACAAAGATAAGCTAAGTTAGAAAAGCTTAGTCATGACATGTTGATTGACATGAAGTGAACCCTAAATTTAGTCGGTCTCATAACGATAACTATTATAATAAAACTTGTTAAAGAGCCTTAATTAAATTGTAGCTTTACTACTTACTATGTACAATGTACTTACCTCAAATGCATGTTTATTTATGTGTTTGGGGGAGAGAAGATGAACAGGTAATCCCGCAGTTCGAGGAGGACTTTTTTGACAACGTTTAAGGACGCCGAAGTTGAAGATTTTATTTATTTATATTTATATTCACTAGACTTGTTGTCGTTGGGGAATTTCTTGTAATTTTCTTTAGTACTTGCTTTCATAGGATTTCGTATGTTGTTACGTTTCGTTTGGTTTTCCAATGTAATAAATGTTACATTTCTATCTTTAGTATGTCGATTTCTATTCTTAGTACCATTTATGATGTTTTGCCGAGTCTTTTGAGCTTCCGCTTTATTAAACTCGAGCATACGATTTAGTAGAGGCTTACGTGTAATATTAGATTTATTTAAAATTATACGTGCGCCGAGCATTTCGCTTCCGGATAAGGACTCGTATCCGGAGCGGGGCGTTATGCTTGGTATCGAGAGAAACGCCTTCTAGGCTTCCTTTCATCTAAGATAAGATTTCCTTAGATCTTGTTGAACCTTTCGATCTCTCTTGATCTTGGTGGTAAACCGTGAAGACTAAGAATCCTTAAACCGTGGTTAAGTTGCAAGAGGACCAAGTGAAGAGTCTCCTAAGTGAAGCTCTTATGTGATTCCTCGAGTTCGCTCGAGGATCCTTAATAGAATACTCTCTTCTTTGGAACTTCCAGACTTCCTCACATGTTCTTTCTCTTGGTGGGTTTAAAATATAAAAAAATTATTTGTTACGCTTTGGTACTAATCATTTCTTTTGTAACTTGGTGTTATGCAAAACTAGTAAACGATTTTGTTCACCTTTCTATGCCTTGTAATATCATTTCTAAAATACCAAAAATTCTGTAAATTTTCAGCCACTTAGAAAGTTGTCTTATCTACAACTTCTCTTTACATCAACTCAGTTTTCAAATTGGATTGTTCATAAAGTTCATGACAAGGATGAGCACTTTGTTCAGAAAATTCTGCAGTGGTACTTTACTTATAAATCTGTTTTGAATAATCTAAACACCTCCAAATGACTTGGATTTTTTATATGTTGTAGAAATCATCCTGAACTAAAATTTCTGTTTTGAAGTCAAGTGCAAATTCTTTTCTGGTTTGAGTACAATCTGCAACACAACATAGATTTTAAATTTCTGAAATTTTTGACAGCTTGCATCAGTCAACTAAATAAATTATTTTAACCAACCTATGATTTTCAAAAATGTTGGTTTTTGGGTAGCGTATGTAAAACTTGTATACCTACAACTTTACTTTTTACATCATGTTCAAAATCAGTTCGGTTTGTATTGTACAAATCAATTATTTCATGGCTTGCACCGAATTTTTCTAAACCTTTTAAGTCTTTTGGTCACTTAAAGAATAGATGCCTTTCTTTCACCCTAGAAGTTTGGTAGGTAGAGACTAGGTGTTGTTGTTCTAGGGCTCAGCAAGAAGCGAGTGATTTAGGTCGATAGCTTGTGAGTCGCTTGGAACGAGTTGATCGGTTTCAAAATCAAAAACCCTACATCGGTTCAAGAAGAGTAATCTCAAGGATCTCATGGTTGTTACAACGGCTTTGGATAGAGTAATCAAGGTTGCTAGGTGTTACTACAAGTTGATGGCTATGTTGGAATCTACCGTGGCAAGAGTAAAGTTACGCTTTGGATACTACGGACTTGGTGTGTTTCTTGGCATAGGTTGCAACCCAAGGATTTTTCTACTTGGACGGTTGAACTAAGAAAGTGTCCTTCCTAAGAAGGAAGACGAGTACAAGATTGGTTGGTGCGCTTCAAAGTGGTTCAAGTTATGGTTGGACGCTTTTGGTCGAGTGTGCAAGGTTGAATAGTGGGTAGCGTGTTGGTTCAGGGTTAGCAAGATTGGAATCGGTTAAAGGTTACCGTGGGAAAACAAGTGAGCTTCGGTTTGGTTTGTGTTGAAGGAAGAGTGCTAAGGAAGGTCAACGGTTTGATCACGCCGAGTTTCGAGGACTAAACTCCTTTTGCTGGAAGGAATGTAATATCCCGACTTTTCGAAAAAGGGCAGACGTGTCTTTTTGCGAAAAATGGAATATTATAATTTACGGATTTAAAGTATTTTAAGTGTATTTATATATATTTGGCCGATATATATAAATAATTTGGTGATAAATCCGATTTGAAGTAAAAAAAGGGCAATTAAGGAAAATAAAGGATTAGGTTAATTATTGGGATTTTCCTATTTAAGGAGAAATTAACCCCAAAGAGTTTCCCTAACCTTTAAATCGAAATTTCCTCCTTAGAAGCCTCTCTGCGTGTGAGAGTTGGAAGAAAACGCGGCCGAGAGCGTATTTAAGAGCCAACGAGAGTTTTCGCGATATCTCATGGAGTTTTCAACCGCTTTTTGATCCGCGAGAAGCGCTGGAATCGCCGTGAAATGAGCGCCGGCTTCAACACTCAAAGATCAGAGCTTTGTTGAGGTTATCTGCAAGAAAATATCAAGGTTTTGCTGCAGTTTTCTGAGTTTGAAGTTGGTTTATCTTGCTAAAAAGGTAAGAGGCTCTTCCTACAAATTAATTATGGTTTAGAGAGGTTAGATCGTGTTTATGATTTTGGAATGAAGTAAATGGATGTTAAAAATTGAATAATAGTGCTTATAGAGTTTGGGTTGTGCTAATTTATGACAAATTGCTATAGGATGAATTCGATTAGTTTTGTATTTGTTTATTCTTATATTTCCTTCCTTTCTTCTATTTATTTATATGTTTTTTTCATGTTGATTGTACAGGTACGTGAGTCTACTTTTGTTTAGTTCTTAGTGTATGTAAATTTTTTAGTAAATATAATTTACTTGTATAGTCTTTCTTCCTTTGATTATTTCAGTAGTAGTCTATTATTATATTTTGTTTCGGTGTTGTTTAATGTTTAGCTATTGACTAGTGTTGTAAGACTATCAAACAAAAAGAAAAGGAGAGGCATTAGAAAGAGAAAAAGAACATGTGTATTTAATATGAAAAAGGGCAAAAGATAATATTAAAGAAGCAAAGTATTAATGAAAAAAGACGAGTTGATTTAATAATTATATTATGTATAGTTGTTTAGTGTTATTATGCTATGTTGTATTTTGTTATCTTTTCACTCCAAAAATATCGTTGTATGATTTGGTAGACAATGAATTTAGTGCCTAGTGTTATTTTGATACTTAGCTTGAAGTGTAATTTTGTTAATGATCTTAAATAAGATTAAATGAAAATGAACAAGCCATGATTGAGCTTCGATGCGCTTGGTTCCGCACCGCATATACTCTTAAAGCGGAGTTGAAGTTCGGGACCGCTCGGAAGAGCATGAATGGCTTGTGCTTTGAGAGTTAGCATTCCTCAATGTATGTGTAATTGCTATGCCTTGTCCGTGTTCAGAGGTCTAGGAAAGATAGTTGAGTTGTGAGGGAGCTTACTTGAAAATACTAGGTGGCTAGTTAACAACATAATAATAAACATACATGTATAGCTAAAAGATTAAACAAAGATGTCATTCTTGGTAAGGCACAAGTTATATCGCAATGTGTAGGCTTTCGGATAGAGCGAGTAAACTTGTCGCCTTTCTAGAGGCAACCGTGAGTAGATGGTACTGCTGTGGATAACTCTTCCGCCCAAGGGCACTAGGAGTAGGACTTCACAGTGAATAACTTTGTCTGGCCATTAGAGGGCACCAGGAGCAGAGGACTTTACAATTGAATAACTCCGCAGTTCATAAGACCCAAGCACGGAGGACTTCGCCGAACGTATACTATCGGGACTAGCCTGTGGCTATTGGTGAGACACACCAATAGGTTGCACCTGATGTCTCGTGGTGGGCAAAGACCATGCGTAGTGCCTTTGAGTGGATGTAACAAAGATAAGCTAAGTTAGAAACAGTTAGTCATGACATGTTGATTGACATGAAGTGAACCCTAAATTTAGTCGGTCTCATAACGATAACTATTATAATAAAACTTGTTAAAGAGCCTTAATTAAATTGTAGCTTCTACTTCTTACTATGTACAATGTACTTACCTCAAATGCATGTTTATTTATGTGTTTGGGGGAGAGAAGATGAACAGGTAATCCCGCAGTTCGAGGAGGACTTTGTTGACGACGTTTAAGGACGCCGAAGTTGAAGACTTTATTTATTTATATTTATATTCACTACACTTGTTGTCGTTGGGGAATTTCTTGTAATTTTCTTTAGTACTTGCTTTCATAGGATTTTCAGACGTTGTTACGCTTTCGCTTGGTTTTCCAATGTAATAAATGTAACATTTCTATCTTTAGTATGTCGATTTCTATTCTTAGTACCATTTATGATGTTTTGCCGAGTCTTTTGAGCTTCGATACGACGTAGTAGAGGCTTACGGTAATATTAGATTTATTTAAAATTATACGAGCCGAAGCCGCTTTCGCTTCCTCGGATAAGGACTCGTATCCGGAGCGGGCGCATAGCTTGGTATCGTAGAGAAACGCCTTCTAGGCTTCCTTTCATCTAAGATAAGATTTCCTTAGATCTTGTTGAACCTTCTCGATCTCTCTTGATCTTGGTGGTAAACTCGTAAGACTAAGAATCCTTAAACCGTGGTTAAGTTGCGTAGGACCAAGTGAAGAGTCTCCTGCTTAAGCTCTTACGTGATTCCTCGAGTTCATTCCTCGAGGATCCTTAATAGAATACCTCTTCTTTTGGAACTTTCAGACTTCCTCACATGTTCTTTCTCTTGGTGGGTTTAAAATATAAAAAAATTTATTTGTTACGCTTGGTACTAATCATTTTTTTGTAACTTGGTGTTATGCAAAACGAGTAAACGATTTTGTTCACCCTTTCTATGCCTTGTAATATCATTTCTAAAATACCAAAAATTCTGTAAATTTTCAGCCACTTAGAAAGTTGTCTTATCTACAACTTCTCTCTTTACATCAACTCAGTTTTCAAATTGGATTGTTCATAAAGTTCATGACAAGGATGAGCACTTTGTTCAGAAAATTCTGCAGTGGTACTTTACTTATAAATCTGTTTTGAATAATCTAAACACCTCAAAATGACTTGGATTTTTTATATGTTGTAGAAATCATCCTGCACTAAAATTTCTGTTTTGAAGTCAAGTGCAAATTCTTTCTGGTTTGAGTACAATCTGCAACACAACATAGATTTTAAATTTCTGAAATTTTTGACAGCTTGCAGCAGTCAACTAAATAAATTATTTTAACCAACCTATGATTTTCAAAAATGTTGGTTTTGGGTAGCATATGTAAAACTTGTATACCTACAACTTTACTTTTTACATCATGTTGAAAATCAGTTCGGTTTGTATTGTACAAATCAATTATTTCATGTCTTGCAATCGAATTTTTCAAAACCTTTTAAGTCTTTTGGTCACTTAAAGAATAGATGCCTTTCTTTCACCCTAGAAGTTTGGTAGGTAGAGACTAGGTGTTGTTGTTCTAGGCTCAAGAAGAAGCGAGTGATTTAGGTCGATAGCTTGTGAGTCGCTTGGAACGAGTTGATCGGTTTCGTAATCAAAAATTCTACATCGGTTCAAGAAGAGTAATCTCAAGGATCTCATGGTTGTTACAACGGCTTTGGATAGAGTAATCAAGGTTGCTAGGGTGTTACTACAAGTTGCTGGCTATGATGGAATCTACCGTGGCAAGAGTAAAGTTATAGTTTTGGATACTACGGACTTGGTGTGTTTCTTGGCATAGGTTGCAACCCAAGGATTTTTCTACTTGGACGGTTGAACTAGTAAAGTGTCCTTCCTAAGAAGGGAAGACGAGTACAAGATTGGTTGGTGCAGTTTCAGTGGTTCAAGTTATGGTTGGACAGTTTTTGGTTGAGTGTGCAAGGTTGAATAGTCTGGGTAGCGTGTTGGTTCAGGGGTTAGCAAGATTGGAATCGGTTAGAGGTTGGCTGTGGGAAAACAAGTGAGCTTCGGTTTGGTTTGTGTTGAAGGAAGAGTGCTAAGGAAGGTCAACGGTTTGATTCACGCCGAGTTTTTCGAGGACGAAACTCCTTTTAAAGTGGAAGGAATGTAATATCCCGACTTTTCAAAAAGTATGACGTGTCTTTTGCGTAAAAATGGAATATTATAATTTACGGATTTATAGTATTTTAAGTGTATTTATATATATTTACCGATATATATATAAATAATTTGGTGATAAATCCGATTTGAAGTAAAAAAGGGCAATTAAGGAAAATAAGGGATTAGGTTAATTATTGGGATTTTCCTATTTAAGGAGAAATTAACCCCGTGAGTTTCTAACCTTTAAATCGTAAATTTCTCCTAGAAGCCTCCTCATGCGTGTGAGAGTTGGAAGAAAAACGCGCCGAGAGCGTATAAGAGCCAACGAGAGTTTCTCGCGATATCTCATCGAAGTTTTCAACCGCTTTTTGATCCGCGAGAAGCGTTGGAATCGCCGTGAAAGGAGCGCCGCTTTCAACACTCAAAGATCAGAGCTTTGTTGAGGTTATCTGCAAGAAAATATCAAGGTTTTTCTGCAGCTTTCGAGTTTGAAGTTGGTTTATCTTGCTAAAAGGTAAGAGGCTCTTCCTACAAATTAATTATGGTTTGTAGAGGTTAGATCGTGTTTATGATTTTGGAGATGAAGTAAATGGATGTTAAAAATTGAATAACAGTGCTTATAGAGTTTGGGTTGTGCTAATTTTTGACAAATTGCTATAGGATGAATTCGATTAGTTTTGTATTTGTTTATTCTTATATTTCCTTCCTTTCTTCTATTTATTTATATGTTTTTTTCATGTTTATTGTACAGGTACGTGAGTCTACTTTTGTTTAGTTCTTAGTGTATGTAAATTTTTTAGTAAATATAATTTACGGTATAGTCTTTCTTCCTTTTGATTATTTCGTAGTAATCTATTATTATATTTTGTTTCGGTGTTGTTTAATGTTTAGCTATTGACTAGTGTTGTAAGACTATCAAACAAAAAGAAAAGGAGAGGCATTAGAAAGAGAAAAAAGAACATGTGTATTTAATATGAAAAAAGGGCAACAAAGATAATATTAAAGAAGCAAAGGATAAGGAAAAAGAAGAGTTGATTTAATAATTATATTATGTATAGTTGTTTAGTGTTATTATGCTATGCTGTATTGTGTTATCTTTCTCTTCCAAAATATCAAGTGTATGATTTGGAAGACAATGAATTTAGTGCCTAGTGTTATTTTGATACTTAGCTTGAAGTGTAATTTTGTTAATGATCTTAAATAAGATTAAATGAAATGAACAAGCCATGATTGAGCTTCGGATGCGTTTGGTTCCGGCACCGCATATACTCTTAAAGCGGAGTTGAAGTTCGGGACCGTCGGAAGAGCATGAATGGCTTGTGCTTTGAGAGTTAGCATTCTCAATGTATGTGTAATTGCTATGCCTTGTCCGTGTTCAGAGGTTCAGGAAAGATAGTTGAGTTGTGAGGAGCTTACTTGAAAATACTTGGTGGCTAGTTAACAACATAATAATAAACATACATGTATAGCTAAAAGATTAAACATCATGTCATTCTTGGTAAGGCACAAGTTATATCGCAATGTGTAGGCTTTCGGATAGAGCGAGTAAACTTGCTGGCCTTTCTAGAGGCACCAGGAGTAGATGGTACTCGTTGTGGATAACTCTTTCCGCCCAAGCGGCACTAGGAGTAGAGGACTTCACAGTGAATAACTTTGTCTGGCCATTAGAGGGCACCAGTGAGCAGAGGACTTTACAATTGAATAACCCAGAGGTTCATAAGACCCCAAGCACGGAGGACTTCGCCGAACGTGTATACTATCGGGACTAGCCCGTGGCTATTGGTGAGACACACCAATAGGTTGCACCCAGATGTCTCGTGGTGGGCAACACCATGCGTAGTGCCTTTGAGTGCGGATGTAACAAAGATAAGCTAAGTTAGAAACAGTTAGTCATGACATGTTGATTGACATGAAGTGAACCCTAAATTTAGTCGGTCTCATAACGATAACTATTATAATAAAACTTGTTAAAGAGCCTTAATTAAATTGTAGCTTCTACTTCTTCCTATGTACAATGTACTTACCTCAAATGCATGTTTATTTATGTGTTTGGGGGATAAGATGAACAGTAATCCCGCAAATGAGTGAGGACTTTGTTGACGACGCTTAAGGACGCCTGGTTGAAGACTTTATTTATTTATATTTATATTCACTAGACTTGTTGTCGTTGGGGAATTTCTTGTAATTTTCTTTAGTACTTGCTTTCATAGGATTTCGTACGTTGTTACATTTCGTTTGGTTTTCCAATGTAATAAATGTTACATTTCTATCTTTAGTATGTCGATTTCTATTCTTAGTACCATTTATGATGTTTTATTTAGTCTTTTGATCTTCCGCTTTATTAAACTCGATACGACGTAGTAGAGGCTTACGGTAATATTAGATTTATTTAAAATTATACGTGTCGAGCGCTTCGCTTCCGGATAAGGACTCGGTATCCGGAGCGGGGCATACGCTTGGTATCGTAGAGAAACGCCTTCTAGGCTTCCTTTCATCTAAGATAAGATTTCCTTAGATCTTGTTGAACCTTTCTGATCTCTCTTGATCTTGGTGGTAAACCGTAAGACTAAGAATCCTTAAACCGTGGTTAAGTTGCGAGAGGACCAAGTGAAGAGTATCCTTGCTTAAGCTCTTACGTGATTCCCCGAGTTCGCTCCTCTAGGATCCTTAATAGAATACCTCTTCTTTTGGAACTTTCAAACTTCCTCACATGTTCTTTCTCTTGGTGGGTTTAAAATATAAAAAAATTTATTTGTTACGTTTGGTACTAATCATTTCTTTTTGTAACTTGGTGTTATGCAAAACGAGTAAACGATTTTGTTCACCTTTCTCTATGCCTTGTAATATCATTTCTAAAATACCAAAAATTCTGTAAATTTTCAGCCACTTAGAAAGTTGTCTTATCTACAACTTCTCTCTTTACATCAACTCAGTTTTCAAATTGGATTGTTCATAAAGTTCATGACAAGGACGAGCACTTTGTTCAGAAAATTCTGCAGTGGTACACTTACTTATAAATCTGTTTTGAATAATCTAAACACCTCCAAATGACTTGGATTTTTTATATGTTGTAGAAATCATCCTGCACTAAAATTTCTGTTTTGAAGTCAAGTGCAAATTCTTTCTGGTTTGAGTACAATCTGCAACACAACATAGATTTTAAATTTCTGAAATTTTTGACAGCTTGCAGCAATCAACTAAAATAATTATTTTAACCAACCTATGATTTTCAAAAATGTTGGTTTTTGGTAGCATATGTAAAACTTGTATACCTACAACTTTTATTTTTACATCATGTTCAAAATCAGTTTGGTTTGTATTGTACAAATCAATTATTTCATGGCTTGCACCGAATTTTTCAAAACCTTTTAAGTCTTTTGGTCACTTAAAGAATAGATGCCTTTCTTTCACCCTAGAAGTTTGGTAGGTAGAGACTAGGTGTTGTTGTTCTAGGGCTCAGTGAAGAAGCGAGTGATTTAGGTCGACATAGCTTGTGAGTCGCTTGGAACGAGTTGATCGGTTTCGTAATCAGTACCCACATCGGTTCAAGAAGAGTAATCTCAAGGATCTCATGGTTGTTACAACGGCTTTGGATAGAGTAATCAAGGTTGCTAGGGTGTTACTACAAGTTGCTGGCTATGTTGGAATCTACCGTGGCAAGAGTAAAGTTACAGTTTTGGATACTACGGACTTGGTGTGTTTCTTGGCATAGGTTGCAACCAAAGGATTTTTCTACTTGGACGGTTGAACTAGTAAAGTGTCGTTCCTAAGAAGGGAAGACGAGTACAAGATTGGTTGGTGCAGTTTCAGTGGTTCAAGTTATGGTTGGACAGTTTTTGGTTGAGTGTGCAAGGTTTGAATAGTCTGGGAATCAGTAGCGTGTTGGTTCAGGGGTTAGCAAGATTGGAATCGGTTAGAGGTTGACTGTGGAAAACAAGTGAAGCTTCAGTTTGGTTTGTGTTGAAGGAAGAGTGCTAAGGAAGGTCAACGATTTGAGCACGCTCGAGTTTCGAGGACTAAACTCCTTTTGCTTGGAAGGAATGTAATATCCCTACTTTTCAAAAAAAGCAGACGTGTCTTTTATGTAAACATGGAATATTATAATTTACGGATTTAAAGTATTTTAAGTGTATTTTTATATATTTGGCCGATATATATAAATAATTTGGAGATAAATCATATTTGAAGTAAAAAGGCAATTAAGGAAAATAAGGGATTAGGTTAATTATTGGGATTTTCCTATTTAAGGAGAAATTAACTCAGTAGTTTCCTAACCTTTAAATCGTAAATTTCCTCCTAGAAGCCTCCTCTTGCGTGTGAGAGTTGGAAGAAAACGCGGCTGAGAGCGTATGAAGAGCCAACGAGAGTTTCTGCGATATCTCATGGAGTTTTCAACCGTTTTTTGATTCGCGAGAAGCGTTGGAATCTTCGTGAAAGGAGCGTCGTTTCAACACTCAAAGATCAGAGCTTTGTTGAGGTTATCTGCTAGAAAATATCAAGGTTTTGCTGCAGTTTTCTGAGTTTGAAGTTGGTTTATCTTGCTAAAAAGGTAAGAGGCTCTTCCTACAAATTAATTATGGTTTAGAGAGGTTAGATCGTGTTTATGATTTTGGAGATGAAGTAAATGGATGTTAAAAATTGAATAACAGTGCTTATAGAGTTTGGGTTGCGCTAATTTATGACAAATTGCTATAGGATGAATTCGATTAGTTTTGTATTTGTTTATTCTTATATTTCCTTCCTTTATTCTATTTATTTATATGTTTTTTCCTGTTGATTGTACAGGTACGTGAGTCTACTTTTGTTTAGTTCTTAGTGTATGTAAATATTTTAGTATATATAATTTACGGTATAGTCTTTCTTCCTTTTGATTATTTCGTAGTAGTCTATTATTATATTTTGTTTTGGTGTTGTTTAATGTTTAGCTATTGACTAGTGCTATAAGACTATCGAAACAAAAAAGAAAAGGAGAGGCATTAGAAAGAGAAAGAAAATAAGAACATGTGTATTTAATATGAAAAAAGGGCAACAGTATAATATTAAAGAAGCAGGCGTATTAAGGAAAAAGAAGAGTTGATTTAATAATTATATTATGTATAGTTGTTTAGTGTTATTATGCTATGCGTTGTATTGTTATCTTTTCTCTTCCGAAAAATATCAAGCATTGTATGATTTGGTAGACAATGAATTTAGTGCCTAGTGTTATTTTGATACTTAGCTTGAAGTGTAATTTTGTTAATGATCTTAAATAAGATTAAATGAAAATGAACAAGCCATGATTGAGCTTCAGATGCGTTTGGTTCCGACACCGGACATACTCTTAAAGGGAGTTGAAGTTCGGGACCGTCGGAAGAGCATGAATAGCTTGTGCTTTGAGAGTTAGCATTCCTCAATGTATGTGTAATTGCTATGCCTTGTCCGTGTCTAGAGGTCTAGGAAAGAGAGTTGAGTTGTGAGGGAGCTTACTTGAAAATACTAGGTGGCTAGTTAACAACATAATAATAAACATACATGTATAGCTAAAAGATTAAACATCATGTCATTCTTGGTAAGGCACAAGTTATATCGCAATGTGTAGGCTTTCGGATAGAGCGAGTAAACTTGCTGGCCTTTCTAGAGGCACCAGGAGTAGATGGTACTCGTTGTGGATAACTCTTCTGGCCCAAGGGCACTAGGAGTAGAGGGACTTCACAGGTGAATAACTTTGCTGGCCATTAGAGGGCACCAGGAGCAGAGGGACTTTACAATTGAATAACTCCGTAGGTTCATAAGACCCTGGCACGGAGGTACTTCGCCGAACGTATACTATCGGACTAGCCCGTGGCTATTGGTGAGACACACCAATAGGTTGCACCCAGATGTCTCGTGGTGGGCAGCACCATGCGTAGTGCCTTTGAGTGCGGATGTAACAAAGATAAGCTAAGTTAGAAACAGTTAGTCATGACATGTTGATGGACATGAAGTGAACCCTAGATTTAGTCGGTCTCATAACGATAACTATTATAATAAAACTTGTTAAAGAGCCTTAATTAAATTGTAGCTTCTACTTCTTACTATGTACAATGTACTTACCTCAAATGCATGTTTATTTATGTGTTTGGGGGAGAGAAGACAAACAGGTAATCCCGCAGCTCGAGGAGGACTTTGTTGACGACCTTTAAGGACGCCGAAGTTGAAGACTTTATTTATTTATATTTATATTCACTAGACTTGTTGTCGTTGGGGAATTTCTTGTAATTTTCTTTAGTACTTGCTTTCATAGGATTTCGTACGTTGTTACGTTTCGTTTGGTTTTCCAATGTAATAAATGTTACATTTCTATCTTTAGTATGTCGATTTCTATTCTTAGTACCATTTATGATGTTTTGCCGAGTCTTTTGAGCTTCCGCTTTGCTAAACTCGACACGACGTAGTAGAGAGCTTACGTGTAATATTAGATTTATTTAATATTATACGTGCCGAGCGTTTCGTTTCCGGATAAGGACTCGGTATCCGGGAGCGGGGCGTTACAAAAACCCTTAGGATTTCTTTTTAGGATTTTAGGTTTTGTTTTATTTGAGTCCAATAAGAGTAACGTGACATATATTGAGGTTTTTTATTTTGCCGTGTTCCGATGGCCATTGGGCTAAGGATGTGCAAAACTTTTTTACTCAATATTGGCCACGTGAAATAGAGTTCCTTAGGAGAGTCGAGAAATTGCTAAAGAAAAGGAAATTTAGCAATCAAACTTAAGATGAAAGCATTGAGAGAGCTTGAGAATTACTGAAAATGTTACATAGAATGATTGGTGCGAGCAAGAACGCTTTTTGGTCAACTCCCAAAACTTTTTAGAATGGCGATCCGAGTGAAAATCCAAAGTTGTGTGCAATTCGTTCTGCAACTACCCTTATCCTTTCCTTTGTACCTTTTCATCCTTCAACCTTTCTATTCTCTCACCAATCTGCCTCACAGTTCACATTTCTAACCATTCTTTCATCTCCTCTCTTTCTTTCCATCTATTTCACTCTCCCACCCTAACCCAATCCCTTAACCAATACCCACCCAACACACAATTTCTTACCCACCCTTTATCTTTTCTTACCATCTTTTTGTATATCTTTTTCTAAACCCATCATAATCTCAACCTCCATTTTGTTACCAAATGCCCTTTTGTTGCGGAATTTGACCGTTGCCAAGTTTTAAATGATGATCTTTTTGGTTTTCATGATCCTAGCTGGGGTACGTGTAGCTCTGACCCTAGCTAGATTTTAAAAGTTTTTGGTTCGATCAAAATACAACTTATCTTTCTACCGGAAGTTTTAAATTTCACACTTTTACGCCTATCCCGGAATTTCTGGATGATGAGTTTTGTTCTAAAATATCACACCGATCCGACCTTGTTGATGACGGTTATGACTTTTACATGATACATTGGGTTATTGGTAATTTCGAGGAGAAGCTACATCTCCCTAAGTTGTTGATATCCGATCCAAGCATGAAGAGTCTGCGCTCAGTATCTGATTTATTCTTTAGCCTATAGGTCACATCCAATCTGTTATACCTGACCAAGTTTCTCTTTTACGCTGGATTAAATACCTTATCAATCCAGTAAACCTCGTGTTTTCATACATGGGGTAACGCTTTTTGATCTTTGTCTTTCCACCCGGTTTTAAGTATATTTTTAAGTGTGGAGGATTTGATGAAGACTATAATCTTTTGTTGATTGTTTATCTTTCTTTCTTTGGTTTGCTTAAACAGTAGTTTTCACTTGCTTCTCCACGATGTTTTTGGATTATCTCGATGTTCTCAGATCTACTGAGAGCCGTTTCGTGGAGAGCTAAGTCTTTTTCTTAACTTCTCATTTTTATTTGTCATTAAGACAATGTCATGTTTAAGTCATGTTTAAGGGGGTAGGAGACTTAGCTATGATATGTTATAATTGAAAATTGAATGAAACGGTGAAAAATTGAAAAAAATTGAATAAATGCCATATTAATTATTTATCTCGCACTTTAGAATTGTGAGTTCCTAGCTAAGAATTGATAGGAAAGGAACCAAGTTGCATGAGTACATGATCATTTTATACTTATGTGAATGAAAATTAAGGATATTCATGCCAATTGTTGCAAGTAGTTATTTATTATTTGATTACTCAATCTTTGAATCGAGTTTTACCGCACAAATTATAATAACTGAAGAATTATGTGTACATTGCGTAGATGATTGGTTATGTAGACTTAGTGTCGATATTTATCTCATTGATGTATTCCTATCTTTCCGCCATCAAAGCGGAGTAATAAGCTTGAGAATAATCTGTGTTTTGACAAAGCGTAAAAAACACTGGCTTGTAGTAACATTACCAAAGTAGCTCTCGCTTGTGGTAATATTCAATGCTATTGACTCATCCGTGAGAGGGGGATTCTTGCAATGCATAATTTACTTTTAAAGCAAGTTTCTTTCTTGAAAAGTGTTAATGCTTGAAAATATGAAAATGAGAAAAAATTCAAATTTTTAAGAGGCTTGAGTATTTTTCTCGGTCTCCAAGTCCAAAAACCTTATGGATAACGCTCTTGCTTATTGCACCATGTCTTTACCCATTGCGAGGCTTAAGAAGTAGGAATGATGATGTTGGTAGGTTGAGACTGCGAAGTTAGCATAAACTTTAATCTTTCCACGAATATATAAAACCAAATGCACATGCACACATCACTTCGATTCATAGCGAGTAGTGAATAATGAATATCTTATGAGCATAAATGGTATGAGTTGACTCGAGTTTCTTGTGTTAGTATGATTTGACCACGGGAAATGTTGTCTTGGGGAATGACTTATTGATGCTTTGTTCGGGACGATCAAAGTCTAAGTGGGGGGTAGTTGATGACGGTCAAATTATACCCGTAAAAGTCATCAACGTTGACCTTAAATCGAGAGTAATAATATGTATTTTATATTAAATCACATGTTTATATTGATTATTTAATGTTATGTGATTTATAAGACATAATTTGGTATTTATCCATTTTTATTATATAATTTGGTATTTATCTGTTTTTTATTTATATTTTGGTATTTATCCGTTTTTATTATTTTATTATTTACTTTGGGATAAGTATCTATTTTATAGATTGAGATAATTTTGGAGGATAAATACAAGTGGAAGAATTAAATCTCAAGATAAATCAAAGGAAATTCAAGATAAAGATCGGATAAGCACGAAAAGAGGAGTAAAGCATGACAAGAGCAAGCGAGCCAATCCGAAACTTGATGGATAAATGCGGCGGTCTCCAATGTGTGCTTGGGGCGATTTTGCATTTTATTTTGGAGATCGGCCGAGAGTTATCTCTTATTTGTTTTGACATTTTAAAGTATATCTCTTCATTAGCTCGAACCCCTATAAATAGGGATGTACTCTACACGCCATACACACCTCAGACACTTCTGTCAAATTATAATAAAGTTCTCGATTTTTCTTAGAGCAGTTTTTATGCAAGTTCTGCAATAATGTAAGTTCTTGTATTTATTTGTTCTTAGTTCTTTGTAATTAAGTCCCCAATTATTGTTTATCGTTTGAGGTTGTTCGTTCTTCACCGGACGATGTAGATCTAAGGATACGATATGTGGCAGTGGGGATTCCTTGTCTATGAGGATCCACACTCCCAGATCTATTATCCGGTGACCTATAGATGACTTTGGTATGATCGATAACTGTGTTTTTAGTAGATCTATATAATTGCTTTATGAGCTTCTATTTTATCCGATAAGTATAGAGAAACGCTAAGATTTAGTTTTTCGCCGAGTCAATCTAGCCACGTCTTTATGGTGTGATTGTCCACCTAGAATTTCTCATCTTAGTAGGTATGGCTACGGCTACGTTGCTCGTCTGTTTTAATCAGCGTATTATTAGGAAATACCAATATAGGGCTCCTAGGTCGGCTCATGAATTGATCTTCCGGGACTTTCAGCGAGATATAGATCTGTTCTGTATTTGGGAATTGTCGACACCTAGTTATACGTAAATCGTAGATTAACATGAGACCGCCCTGTAATTGTTAATGGGATGTAGATCGATGCGATCATCTAGAAGTACGCGCTGAACAAAGGAATGTTGCCTAGGTGAGGAATACGGTTAATATCGCATCCCTAGCTTTGTAAGCGTCACGAGTCATATGAGATAGAGGAAAAAAAAAAGTCAAGTCACGTGATGTAGCATAGTGATCCGGATGGCCTACCCGAGCTAGATCTAGTTTGGGGATGACTCCGTAGCCAATATAAAAGAAATACGGATCGGATTAATAGTTGTCGAGTCTAGCTTAATTATATAGAATCTCTGGATCCAAACGATAACATGATAATTGGGGAGGTTAATTACGTGTCTTTATTTGTGTTGTGTCGAGTTGTGTTATTTATCTTTTCTTGTCTTTTGTTGGTCGTAGACCGCCTTTGTGTCCTTGACATGAATGATTAGTTGTTTGTATATAAATGATCCACAATTGGTTCCCTGTGGGATCGACCTTGATTCGCTATAGCTATACTACGATGGGCCTAGTCCTCTTGCTAGTATTGGTTTATGGTGGTCAAGTATTTTAATTTTACTTGATCTACATCATCAAAGAACTACCCAACACATGACTTAGAGTTAGCAGCAGTAGTGTTTGCCTTAAAGACTTGGAGGCACTACTTGTACGGAGTCGGCATGAATCTCCACGGACCACAAGAGTTTAAAATACTTTTTCACTCAAGAGAATTTGAATATGAGGCAGCGAAGATGGTTAGAGTTCGTGAAGGATTATGACTTGGACATTCAGTACCATCCGGGTAAAGCAAATGTGGTTGCAGATGCATTGAGTATAAAGCCAGTGTATGCGGTCTCAGGGGTTGAAGATATGGCAGAACAGTTAGATATGCTGAAAATCCAGAGTTTTGATCAGTTTGGGAATCGACAGTTTGTGGCACCGTTGTTGGCTAGGTCAGAGTTGATGGATGAT
Organism: Gentiana macrophylla; assembly: GCA_026214975.1. Taxonomy (NCBI): domain Eukaryota; kingdom Viridiplantae; phylum Streptophyta; class Magnoliopsida; order Gentianales; family Gentianaceae; genus Gentiana; species Gentiana macrophylla. The sequence continues at coordinate 27,887,195 of CM047809.1, read as the reverse complement.
ATCCGGGGTAAACAAGATGAAGACCCAGCTTTGGTAGATTTGAAACGAGTCACAAGAGAAAAGCCTACAGCGGGGTACGTGCTAGTGAAGAATGGAAATATTTGGTACCAAGTTCGGTTATGTGTGCCTAATGTAGGTGACCTAAGACAGAGAGTTATGGATGAAGCACACAGAATCGCCTTTGCGGTGCATCCAGGAGCTACAAAGATGTATAGAGATTTGAAGGAACGTTTTTAGTGGCCTTCAATGAAGTTAGAAATAGCCAAGTTTGTGACTGAATGTGATACGTGTCAGAAAGTCAAGGCCGAACATAGGAAACCAGGAGGTATGCTAAAGCCTTTGGACATCCCCGAATGGAAGTGGGATAAGATCACCATGGATTTTATTACCGGTTTGCCAAGGACAAAGAGTGGACATGATATGATTTGGGTCATTGTGGATAGATTAACTAAGTCAACCCATTTCATACCTACAAAAGTTGACATGTCATTGAAGAAGATGACTACACTTTATTTAGACAATATTGTGAAGCTTCATGGAGTTCCTATCTCCATTGTATCGGATCGTGACAGCCAGTTTATTAGTCGGTTTTGAAAGAGTTTACAAAAGGCTTTGGGCACAATGTTGGACTTGAGGCCTTTCACCCACAAACGGATGGACAATCAGAAAGAACAATCCAAACACTAGAAGATATGTTAAAAGCTTTTGTTTTGGAAGTAGGTGGATCATGGGATGATTACCTACCCGTAGCCGAGTTTGCCTACAACAACAGTTATTATGCAAGTTTGGGGATGCCGCCGTTTGAAGCTTTGTATGGTAGAAGATGTAGAACGCCGCTGTTTTGGGATGAAGAAGAAGCAACTTACCGGGCCAGAATTGGTTGAACAAGCTAAGGAAAGAGTTTTGTTGGTTAAGAAGAACTTGAAGGCAGCTTAAGATCATCAGAAAAGTTGGACCGATGTTCGTTAGAGACCTTTGGAATTTGATGTTGGTGTAAGAGTATACCTTCGAGCTTCACCGATGAAAGGAGTAAAATGTTTTGGACAAAAGGGAAAGTTAAGTCTAAGGTATGTTGGACCTTTTGAGATCCTTGAGAGAGTTGGACCTTTGGCATACAAGCTTAAGTTACCAGATTCAATGTCAAGAGTCCACAATGTGTTTCATGTTTCGATGTTGAAGAAGTGTTTGAAGAAGTCGGATGTTGAAGCTATAGTTGATCCAGAAATCCTTCAAGATAACCTCGCCTATGATGAGAAACCAGTTAAGATTTTGGATAGAAAGGAAAAGATGATCAAGAGGCGGATGATTCCTTTGATGTTAGTACAATGAAGCAATCATTCACCAAATGAATCTACATGGGAAATGGAAGATGATATGATCACTGAGTATCCAGACTTGACGAAACTCCTCTTAAGGGGGGAGGAATGTAATATTTCGATTCTCGTTCGAATATATATATATATATATATATATATATAAAAGGGTAGTAAGAATCAATTTATGAGAATGAAATATTATATTTATTTCTTATGGAATTAAATATATTTATATATATATATATATATATATATATATATATATATATATACAAATATATATATATATATATATATATATATATATATATATATATATATATATATATATATATATATATATATATATATATATATATATATATATATATATGGGGGTTAATTTGCAATTAAGGTCCCGATAAAGGGAATTTTGGAAATTAAGGAGAGGTTTTATTTGAGGAGAATAAAACTTCCCACTAATCAAAAGTTGTGAGAAAAGAAATAACGTTCAAGTTCTGAAATTGAGAGCAAAGAAAGAAGACAAAGAGGCTTTCTCAAAATCCTCACTAGTTACTACTCCGCTTTTCAGATTCAACTAGAGCATGAGCATCGTGAGAAGGCAAGGATCGTATTGATACTAAAATTTCCGTGTTTTATCAAGGTATGAAAATAGCCCTAATCTTGGATTCATCGCGTTTTGATCATGTTTGGCTGAAGAAAGTTGTGTAAATCGTAGTTCTGAGTAGTTAGAAACCTTGATCCTAATTAGTTTGTGAATTGGTTGTGGATCAAATAGGTTTTTGTTTGAGTTTGAAAAGTGCCTGCATAATTTCTGAAGTTTTGCTAGGAGTTGTGCTTTGATCAAGTAAGGAAATCTTCTCTATTGTGTTAGTTATGATTCGGTGAAGTTAGGGCTTTGTTTTGGGGTGTTTTGATGTTGAAATCATGTTTAAATGTGGTCATGAAATTGCTTGGTGATATGTGATGTTAAAGTAAAGATTTTCTGCTGTTATGATGTTTAGGTAAGAATGATCTTAAACTTGGTTGGTTTTGAGTAGAAATCGATAGAGTGCAGAAAATTGTATGTAGTGCAGTCTGTTCAGTTTCGGCGCCCCCAACCTCTTTGGCACCCCCTGACCTGTTTCAGAAAGTTCTGTGAACTCTCTGATGCATTTTTTGGTGCACCCCAAAGGCTTTGGCGCCCCCCAAACCTGAACAGAGAGTTTAGTGAAGTCTCTGATGCAATTTTGGCGCACGCCAAAGGTGTTGGCGCCCCCAACGCTGTCTAAATGTTATTTTGAGTGTTTTAAGCTATGAGATGAGTTCTAGATGTTATCTCTTGATCTAATAACACTAAATGAACATGAACAAGCCTCTATTAAGCTTCTGATGCATTTAGTCCCGGCACCGAATGTATTCTTCCATAGAGTTGAAGTTCGGGACCGTCGGAAGGGTATGAATGGCTTGTGCTTGATGAATTAGTATTCATTAATGTCTGTGTACGTGATTAGGGTGTTGTGTCTAGAGTCTAAGCGAGGGAGTAGAATTGTTAAGTGAGTTCCTACCTTGAAAACACTTAGGTGGCTAGTTAATGATTAATAATTTACATAAGTGTGTAGTAAAAGACTAAACATTGTAACATTCTTGGTAAGGCACTTGTCTATATCGCGATGTGTGGGCGGTCAGATAAAGTGAATAACTCTACTGGCCTATAAACGGCTAAATGGTAGAGGGACTTCGCCGAACGTGTACACTGTCGGGTCTTAACCCATGGCTATTGGTGTGATCCACTAATAGGTTGAAAACGATACCTCGTGGTGGGTAGCACATGCGTAGTGCCCCTGAATGCCGGTAACAAACTTGAGTTAAGTTAGAAACGTTTAGTCACAACGTGTTGATGAGCATGAAGTGAACCCTAGAATTGAGTCGGTCAAATAAAGATAACTTAATAACAATGTAAGTCCTTCTTTGTGAAATCTAGTTAATGCAATAGCTTCTGTTTCTTGCTAAGTACCTTTGTACTTACCTCAAATTCATGTTTGTTATGTTTGGGGTTGAGAAGACGAACAGGTGGAACAGGAGTTCGATGAGGACTTCGAGGATGATGTTTGATGACTTGTCATGCTATGCTTTTATCATATTTTATTGTTACAAGACTTATGTTGTAATTTCATTTCAAGACATGTTGTATTTCTTTGATATTTTCTTGTAAGATACTTGTTGTATTTCTTTCCTTTCTTTGAACATCGTACGGTTGTAAGATTTGAAGTTCGTTGTTGTAAAATATCTTTTCTATCTTTAGTATGGTTGTATTTCTATTCTTACCTTGTACAAAAAAAATACACCCGAGTTTTTTAACTTCCGTAAATGCGAAACTCGATACGACGTAATAGAGGCTTACATATAATATAGAATTTATTTTATATTATACGTGCCGAACGTTCTATTTCCGGGTAAGGACTCGGTATTCGAGAACGGGGCATTATAATAATGTCAAAAATATATCAAAGAAGATATCAAATAAAGAGGATAAAAATATGAATTATAGTCAAAGAATTACGATAATCCGAGGCCTAGATTTATATCAAATGAGATAACAAGATAAAAAAAAAAGGAAAAAATATGAATTATAGTGAAAGATTTAAACAGGAGAGAATAGACATTCTATTTTTTTCTTCCTTCCGTAAAAAAATATATTTTGGTACACTTATATTTATATTATATTTGTCTTTATAAAGCATTTGCTCATTTTTAGACTTATTATGATGCATCAACATTTCAATCTGGATTCCGTACGTCGTATCCGACACGACACGATACGCTACGACACGATACGCTCCGACACGCTCCGACTCCGTGTCCGACACGTGTCGGCCGATTAAACTAATATTGTTTAAAATTTTACTATCCGACACTTTTTCGACACACTGTCGACACTCCCCGACACGACACCGACGCTCCCGACACTCATGAACCCAATTTTTTAAATTTTTTTTAATTTTTTTTATTTAAGTTTTCTTCAATGGAAACATTAAAATACACGATTTTCATTTTTATAATAATTTAAAAAATAATATGTCGTATTAAGTTTATATGTTTTTTGTTGATAAACAATAATTTTTACAATTTGTAATATTTTGAAGGTCAATCACAATTACTTTTGGCACCGTATAAAGGTCGAATATCTATTCTAGATATTTATAGAGTTTACGTATTACCTATCTTATTTTGTCTATTTTTTTTTAGATGTTTACGATTTTTTTTTGATAAATTGAATATTATTTACATCACACTTTTAGAGTTGTCCCACAATATTAAATTGAATCTTATTTCCAAAATATAAGTCATCATACATTTTTAGAGTTGTCCCACAATATTAGCCATTTTACATCACCAATGCAACATTTCTTACTCCTTTATCTATCTTACCTCTAATTTATTATCAATTCAATCACGTTTTATTCTTTAACAATTGTTGCATTAATGATAATCAAGGGACATTTTAGACTTTAACCTTTGAATTTTTGACATTCAATCACTTTCTTAATCTGTGTGAAAAACTTTAGGATGACTTATATTTTGGACCTTAGGTAGTGTGTGTGTGTGTGTGTGTGTATATATATATATATATATATATATATATATATATATATATATATACACAGTGGCGTGTCGTGTCCTTAAATTTTGGAATTAAGCCAGATCGTCGAGTTTTAGGTAATAGTAATCAATGTCTAACGTGTCAGTGTATGTTTATGTGCAACATAGCTTATTTTGTCTTTTGGTTCCATCTCTTGAAAAAATGGATTAGTGTTTGTTAAAAAAATTGGACTAGTGATTATGTTAATAATTGGATTAGTGATTAAAGTGCCAAAATAAAATATTGAGATAAAATTGAAAATTTCATAAAACAAACTAGATTGTGATTATCTTTACTGATTTTTTTTTTTTTTTTAATTTTTATTTTTATGTGTGTGTCTTGTTTAGTACAATTTGTTTTTGTTAATCGAAATTAAAAATGAAATAAGTAACCTTCAAAATAAAAATAAAAATGAAATAAGTTATGAAGAGGTAAAACACTAAAACGACAAAGAATTGTAGCTGTTCAAAAAAAAAAAAAAAAAAGACAAAGAATTGTAGCTCGCCGGAAATCGTAATCCTAGACCTAGATCGGTAAAGCAAAGGGAATCGCAAATCGTCGAACAGTAATCGTTCCACTCAGCAAGCTAATCGGCCTTCTCATAAACTGTGGTAAGCAACACGACCGCGCTCTATCCTCCATTGCTGCCTCACTACTTAGAGGAAAAGAGGAGGGCAGAGGATATACTAGTTTCTAATGTTTATTGTTATTTGTTTAGCAGTAATTCGTGCACTCACATGGATATTATCTGTAATTTGTCTATTTTTATGGTGTTCGAATTGCAATAAGTGTAGATTTTGTCTCAATATAGGAATATAGCGAAGAAATTACTTTTCTGGGGAGGAGATTTCGAGGAATGAAGAAAGACTTTAGATCGTGATATCTTTTTGTGGTTTTGATGCTTTTTATGTAATATATGCTGTGCGAATTCAATTGAATTGGAAAATGCTGACATTGAGCACATTTTCAATCAAACAACCAAGTTCATCTTTTTTGACAAAGCTTTTTAGATCCTTATATATATTTATGGTTTTCATGCTTTTATGTATATATATATATTGTGAGAATTTGATTGAATTGGAAAATTCTGATATTGAGCTTTGGATTTTAAATTCATATTTTGAAACAGGAATATGTTCTATCAAACAACAAGGTTCTCTGTTTTCGCTCTGTTTGACTAAAATTGCTATGTGTATAACAACCAAGAATTTTGTCAGGTCATAAAGACTTCAGCTTGAACACGGAGAAAATAACAAGTCATGGACGAGTTGCCTACCATGAAAGCGGAGAATCTGCAGAGCAACATGAAAGTTATTAACTACAGGTTTGTTTTTTTTACAACTTATGCCATTATACCGTGTTTTCGTGATATGTGCTAGTGCTGATATCCGTTTGTGGTGATAATGAACTACTTGCTTTAGAATGTAAGTTGCCTTGTACTACTTTGCACTTGCACTGATGGGTTGGATTAGGGGCATCTGGTAAAATTTTAAAAGGGACAGTAGCGATGTTAAATCACACCAGCTGATTTTTTTATGACAAAGTGGGGGGAAAGAAGAAGCTTGTCCATGATTTTGTTATAGAGTTTCTTAGTGTGATCAATATGGTTTCCAAGCAAGAAAGCGTTATGAAACAATTAGAATATGGTTTTCTCAAAAGGATTACTTACCTACTACCCCAACCATTAAAATTCAAGATGTACTGATTTTTATTGAGTTCCAGTTCCTAGTTGCTCAAAATAATCTGTTGAGACCAAGGCAGCGAAAAGATCTGGTGAACTTTGGTGTGGCTAATTTTATTCTCGTACTCTTTGGCTTTTTGACGTGATTGATTGTTGAGCTGAAAACAGGAGTTGCTAGATTTGGTCTTGAATTTATATGACTGAACTGAAATCTTAATGTGGATGGCATGGAATTGGAAGTTGGTAAAGAATTCTTAACCAGAAATAATATGATAAATCATAAACCAGAATTTAGTTGAACATGAAGGTCATTGTTCTTGTGATCATTTTGGGAAAAAATGTTTTCTAAGAAAGCCTGAGAGAGAGAAGAAAAAGACACTAAGTATTCAAGCATGATTTAGCACTAATCTTGCATTTGCCTATTGCAAAATTTATTAAAAGGATACAAATTTTTTCCTTCTGTTCTTCCCTTCATGTTCTTGGCTATGTCACTCATGATTGGTTTGTTCACTTCTTCTTTTATTAGCCGCACGTTTATGTCTATAATCGGAGGAGTCATTGCTGGAATATTGGGACTCACAAGCTGGATGGGTTTTGTCTTTTACTTCCTTATCATGGGAATAACTTCAGTTGGATTAGCAGCCAAAGCTGGGTTTTCAGTTCATTCTTATTTTGATAGCTGGAACAGGATTCTACTTGATGGATTCTTCGGCGGGCTTATGGTATTCTTCTCGTTTTTTCACTTGCAAAGTTAATTTTGATGTAAATAGCACACCCCATTTTACTATGCACCCAGTTTGAGCTTTAACATACTAGGGATTACCTTTCCTCTTTCCTTTTTGACGGGAAATTTCAATTTGTGCTCCTATCCACTTACATTGGTTTTCCTCTTTCCTTCAAATGTTGTGGGCTAATGTAATATGTATTATATGTCATGAGGCTAACTTCCATTTTTAATGTAATTTTGTTTGCAGTCATTCGTAACTTCTTTTTTTTTTTTGTTCTGGACGTATCCTTTGTAAATTTGTTTTAAACTTCTTCACAGATTTCCCCTTTTATATTTGTTCTTGTTAGTCTACTTCAAAGCTGACCTTGCTATTTTTATATCTATTTTTATATCCAATAATGTTATGAAACAAGTTGTGTGGATATTCCTTGACGTGGAAAAAGATTTGCTTACGACATTGTCCATATCTTCTGAAGAATAACGTTCGGTTCGTCGTGACTATGGGTTTGGCACCAACAAGTTGAGCAATGGCTGTTACATTGCATCAATTATTTTAACAGATATTCTATTTTACCGACTTAAACGTTATTTTTTGTGGTTTGTTTTAAAGGAATTTTTGTTTAGTGTGAAATGTATTAGAATTTCTGCAGCATTTAAGTTGAATTTATATTACGTATTTACAGATTTTAATAGCAATTCTGTTGCAGATGATATTTGGTGGATCTGAAGGAATGTGCTCTATATTTTTCATAGATTTATATTGTTACTGCAGCAATGCTACTGCATAAGAAAGGGAAAATGCACACCATAATTTAATTGACAGACAGATAATAATGAAAAAGAAAGAAAAAAAAAAAAAAAAAAAAAAAAATGTTTTGTTGAAGTGTATCCACTTTATTTTTTACAGCAGAGAACTACAGCTTTATCTCAAATTTGACATACCAAAGTGATGCTTATAAAATACAAACATAAAGAGTCTGATATCTGGCATATTTTACTAACTGAATAGATTTTTACACCATACAACAACAGATACAACAACAGGTTTGAAGCTATTACATTTAAAACTACTACACAGAGAGATTGGGTTATGCCTCTACCAAATAGCCATGTACAATATATAAAGATCAAGAGGTACTTAAATCATATTATCACAATTTTACTATTACTTCTGGAGACATACGTGAAAATGCCTGGATTGATTGATTGCACAGAATACACATAAAGTAAAGTGTATTTTGTTCGGTCGGTGTCTGTCGCTATCTTTGACCACGTGCATGTTATGATAACCCCTGTAGACCATAATAACATGAGAATGTAAAATGGTTGAAGATACACTTCATACAAGAAGTAGCATCAGTTATGTTTAGTAGCCTCTCTTTAAACAAGATTACATTTTTTAAGGTCATTAGTCCCTAAAAAATAGGGAGAAGGGTGGGGGGGTGGAATTAAATGTACCTCAGCTGCAGATAAATTTAGTAAATCCCTATCACAGTTAATGCCACTGAATCTCCTGCAGAATATACTTTATCCTATTAGTTTCAAGTTTTTATAACTGCTAAAATATTGATTGTCCCTTGGGGTGTGTGTGAGTGTATAGGGGGAATCATCAGAATCATCAGTTTAAAAGCCTGATACCTTGGTTTGTCTGCCTTATCAAGATGCTTAGACATAATGGATGCCTGCACTCAAACAAGTCGTATACAACATATACGAATTCCGAGTAAAAATAAAAAAATACATGATTTGCAATACATGGGTAGGGTAAGATCCCGTAAAGAAGGATAAAAACTGAGTGTAATTTCAGCAGAGATTTATTTAAATTGAAGAATAGAGATCGATACCTGTTCTTGAATTATACTCCTCGCCTCAACTAGTTGAGCTTCCAGCTCCAGCTCTCTCTCTGATGCTTCAGTAGTGACTTCAGCACCTTTTTGCGCGTCTTGTAGCTGACCCAACCGCTCCTTAAAAATTTGAAGAGATCAAAATATACCGATTTCTCATTATTGACAGGTTGACACATCAACAATCAAAATGTATTGCTTAAACATCCACTTCTTGAAATACCTTAATGGAAGCCATCTTAGTTCTAAGACTTTCTTCGATTTGATTTCTAGCCATATGCAGGGGCAGATCAAAAACGTCCTGCAAAACAAAGACCCTTGGACTCACTCGTTGATCGGACATACAATCTTTAGGATGTAAGTTGCTTGGTTTCAAGATGAACATATTTCCCATACCGTTCTCCCACCAAACGGGGACTGTGAGGGATCACCTTCCTGTCTTTCATTAGCAGGAGAAGGCTGTTTTGATTTACCATTTGGGGCATTTAAGAAGTCCCTCATATCCACCTGCCACAGTTTTAAAAAATAAAAAATAAATAAAAAACCCTCTTATTAATATGTTCCAGATATCTTGAAATTATGTAGCATTGCCCCAAATGGTGCACTCAAGCAGACCCTTCTCGTAACGTGTACGATATCTAGTTGACCCTCACATACCCCACATATGATTGTTGGATGATGAGAACCATACACCAAAAAACCTCCTTACCGGAACATAATAAAAGTAAAAGAACCATGCTACACATTTTGCATTCAACTAAATTCAGCAGCCGATGAGTAAAACAATGTCAGTGCTATATCATTGAAGTGCTGAAACAATGAACAGCACACTATTCAAGAGTGTACTTACGGTGATTGTAACTGTTGCAACCCCTATTTTTCAGAACTGCAAGAAAATACCTGCATTGAGCGCAATAATGCCCGCAAATCAGCATTCTCCGCCACGAGTTCTTGATTTTTCGCTTCATAAGTATCCACCTGAAAAGGGCACTGTCAGGGTCTAGCGATGAAGTAAGACAAAAAGGGTTCACAAAGAAACAGACTCACAATTTTCTTATAGAAGTCATTATCAGATTTTTTCCCATTCCATGTCCCACGTTGTCGCCCTTCTTTCTGTTGTCATTTATCAGGTAGACTGTTTATTTCTATACTCCAAGAGATCCGTTTAAGATTAACAATTCACGCATGTACCTGAAGTAAATTCATTATCTCCATTCCAGATCTAGATTCCTTCTTTTTCTCCATGAGTACCTGGTTCAGCCTCTCCTGCAACCAAAAAAAGGGGGAAAAAGGATAGATGCAAACCCCGTTAAGCACGAACAGCCACATATGCATCTAATGTGCTTTAAATACTGAAATCCCCACTAAAAAAACAATACGATAATCGTCTACCTGCAGCTTAATGTAATCCTTTTCCTTTTTCTTCATCTCATGTATCTGCTGGGTCCTTACTTGCTAAATGATGGAACCAGAAAGAGAAAAATTATTTAGCATCAACCTTGTAGCGATAAATACAATCCAAGAAAAGTGGAGGAGGAAGAGTACTTGATTTCCAATGACCATCCTCTGGAATTCATCTCGCTCTTGTTGCAACTTATCAATTTGCGTCTTAAAAGCAGCAGCAGCTTTAGCTTCCTAATAAAAAAGCCATAAAAGATTAAGCAAATAGAAAAGGTGAGGAAGGTAGACGCAAACTGTAATGAATACACAAGGTATTCAGCCTTATAATATTCTCACCGTCCTAGTAATAGTTGCTATCTCTCTATCCTTGGATGCAATTTGCCCTTCCAACCTCTCCACTTTAGCCTCTAATCTCGATATGTCAGAGAGAAGTCTTCAAGAGAATAAACAATAAACTGTTGATCCTCCAAAAGTTTATGCAGAATCACAACTTTTGCATAAAAGCAAAGATAGACACTAAGGAGTACACCGGTTAAAAGTAAAGTTGTATTATAAAAGCAAATTGCACTCTTAGCCCTGTATCTATGACGAATGTGCTTAGTTAGTTCTTCATCTTAGACACGCACTTTCAGTCCACCGTCTATTAAACTATCACTTGAATTATTAAGGTCAATTTACCTTCAATGTTTAATGCCTGAATACCAGAAACAATATCATCCCTCCCCCTTTGAACCCCACAGTCTCTCCTTCCCCTCCGATCACCGCAAGTCGTCTCTTACACCTCTGACTCACTCTTTATAAGGCATATCCCCACATACAGGTATAAGGCTGCTCTAGTGTGTGGTGGTGGCCAGGTCTCGTGAGAAGGCTCAAGGGAAATAAACGATTTTTTTCCTTTGGGTAGCTTCATATTTTTGTGAAAGGGCTGTGTAGCAACAGCAGAGAGGGTGGGATTTTTATGCAAACGTGCTCATCATTTGGAAGCTGGAGAAGTTGATGGCCATGTTACAGAAGGAATAGGTTGTAGTAGTGGCTGGAATCTTTCTGTATTATTTATTGCATACTTTTTCTTTTCTTTGCTGGCATTTGTGTGGACACTCAGCTTCCAATATCAATTTCATCTTGGACATCATAGAATCTATACATTAGACTTTCCAAAAAGCATAAGCACACTCAAGCCTGATTGCAGGACATTTGTGCTTGAAGAGGTGGGATGAGGTTGAAGGATAGAACATCAGCTTACAGGAGATGAGAATGACTTCCTACAGGTCTAAAATGATAGATTATTATGGCACATTCTAAGAAAGCTATGTGATCCTCTCGTGAAAGTATACGACAAAACAACCCTATTCTGGTTGACAAGGCTGGGCCATGAAATTACTTAACAGAAAAAATAATAAATAAAAGTATGTAAGGTCTCCATGTTTAAATCATCCTTTGTTATCGAAGACAGCATCCTTGGCAAGGGCTCTACAGTCCTAGGGATGGAATAGCATGACAAAGTCAGGGTACCACCTCTAAACAATGGAAAACCTACAATGGAACAAACACATGATGATGCTAACGTGGTCAAACCAACTCACAAGGTTTAAGTCCAAAAAAACAAAAAAACCAAACAAAAATCTGAAAATAGACACTTTTCCAAAATAAGGTAATCAATGTAGCTCTTCCCATCGGCACATGTGCACGGTATAGGTAGAATACAACTAAAACATACCGTTGTCTCTGCTCATTAGCGGACTCTCTGAAATCAATGTCCCTCTGCCTCTGCTGTAACAATGCATATATGCAATTGCACGTCCTTGCAACCGAAACCTGTAAATCCCATTCAGAAAACCCTATTGCAACTTTTTTTTTTCCACAAATCACATCAAATTCACCTAAAAGAACAACGAAAAACCACAATTCCTTACAGGATCGCTAGCAAATAGATCAAGCGAAGCTGGAAATCCAAAAGTGACTAGTGTTTGGTTAAGGTACTTGGTACAATGCTCGAGGTTGTTGACATCAGCAAACGCATCACTACAAAACAAACCTCAGGCATCAAATTCCAGCTAAGCAACGCTCAACTTAAGCTAAAATCATTCACATTTCATAGACATCCCCGGAAAATACAAAAAATTTAAAATAAAAAAAATAATAAAAAAAAATCACCTGATTACCAGGCTACCAGGTGCCATCGACGACCGCTGAAAGAGAGAAATTCCGGTAAACAAAAGAATATATGAAGAAAAAAACGAAGAAACACAAAGAATTAGGATCAGCGATGACTTACTCGGGGATCGAAATCGGATTCCGTAGGCGGCATTGCTGAAAGTGTAGCTTAAACAGTGGTCTTCTTAAACAGAAGTAGATCTGAGTTCATGGAGAAGAGAAATTTAGTTTAAAGATTACAGGGGGAATGTGGGGGTTGTGGTAAGTGGAAATTTGAATATTTGTTGGGAACAGCAGTAATTAGCACGAGAAAGCAATGATGTGATAGCCTTATGCCGTTGTTGGATAATGTTTCTTCTTTTGCGGGTCGTTCTACTGTAGGGACTCTCTAATAGGGAACTGTCTACGTGACAGGATCTGGACCATACAGTTTTTTGAGGTGAATACACAATATCCGTGTATGGAAATTGTGTGGTCCAGATGCTGTCACGTAGATAGTTCCCGAGTCTCTATGATAGAATTTTCCCACTTTTGCCGGAAGCACTAGTTGCTTTTTTTTATTATTAATTTTTTTCCTCGCCAATCGCCACTGGCAAAAGTTGTTGGCAAAAAATTTCACAACAAAATACTCATGTCCCATTTTATTTGACACATATTAAAATTTCTAAAAATTTGAAGGAGTATTATTTATTATTTTGTTTAGTCTTTAAAAACATGACTACTACTATCTCGTGTATAAAATATATGTCATTTTAATTTTTTTATTTTGGTCTCATAATATATAGGGACTATTTTTTCACATTAATGTTGTTTTACACTTATCAAGAAGCGAAAGTGAGCGCGTTTGGATATATTTCACACGCCGCCATTCGACCAGTAAATGAGTTCGGAAAATATATACCATTCTCGCCAATTTCTTGTCAATTCATTAATAACAATCATTCGACCCACTTTGAGTGAATACGATAATTATCTTGATTTTATTCTAGTCGAATTTTGAATGTTTTTCATACTCAATACCGATTCGGAAAGACATTTCACTAAAATTGAAAGTGAAAAAACTTTTAATATTCATGCAAATTCATCGAGAATCAATAGTGGTGTTTATATTGTTGTTGTTATCCCCGACCAACCCTAGTGCGAATATGTTGAGTAATGCGAACGACTCAATATTGGTCGAATGACGCCTCGACTATATATGAGTTTGGAAAACTTCAAACATTCTACTAAAAGATGGTCGAGAATCAACCAGGTGTGAATTTCTCAACACGTATTTTCCCACCATATTTCAAGATGGGATGTGTCACATTCTCGACCAAACTTTGGTCGGAATGAACGCGTAGCGTAAAAAAAAAAAACTAAGGGCGAAATTGGAAATAAATTTCTGTGTGATAAGATAAAAATTGGTGTGAAAAGATATTTCCAATATAAATCATTCACAATACCACGAGAGCATTAATGAATATTTTTCCTTATCTTATCCCTAATTTATATCAATCCAACCACCTTTATTTACTCCACAATTATTGTATTTATGATAGTCAAAGGGTGTACTAGACGTTTTATACATACATTAATTACATTTAACTACTTTCTTAATCAGTATAAAAATTCTAGGATGACTTATGTTTTGAAGCGCATGTAGTACTTTACTATTATGTCTTTTTATTGTGTGTAAACTTTTTAAAAATGTTCTATTGACATTCTTTTCTTGATTATTTTTCATTTGCTCTACAACACCACAAAATTATTAATGGCACCACAAATCATTATTAATTTCAATTTATTACAAGTTAGTCCCTTAATTGTTATCAATATCATTTCACTATCCTTCTCCCCTATCACCAAAAAAACCCTAAACATACTCCTCAGCCACCACTTTCATTTCTCAGCCTCCTACCACCACCTTCCCTCCAGCCGCCAGCCGCCACCCTCCACAATTTTCCACCATTAAACCCACTCATCCCAACCTATCAAACCCGACATAATCACCATCTTTCGACCATCCAAGCAGCATCCCTCAACCACAACCGCCCCAGTTGTGATTCACCATCTCCCCCACCCCTTCATCGGACCACCAAACCCGACTAGCTGCCGGCCGGGGCTAACTGAAGGCGTGACTCGTTTCAAACGCAGAGGTCGCTCCAATATCTTGATAATAAGAACGAAAAAACAAATCAAGAGGTAAAAAATAAAAATCATGCTCTCCACTTCTCAGATCTAAGAAAAACGAGCAGGTGGCCAGATTCCATGGTTTGAATTCTCTGCAAGTCGCGAATTTCAGGTGGTTTGATTTCATATTTGATGGAAATGGATGATATATGAGATGATTGTTTCAGTCGGGTTTCGCGGGTGGCCTGATTTCATGGAAACCGGGCTGCGCAGCTGGCCGGATTCCATGAAGATCTAGTTGTTTCAGTCACAAGGATGGATGAGGAAGGAGAGCTGGGCTACTAGACGAGGGTTTGAAGGCGGGGTTTCAGATTGGGGGAGGGATGACGACGGTGGCCGGATTCCGGCGAGTTTTTTTTTAATCATCGGCTCCAGAATAAAAGAACACCCTTCCCGTTGGTGCTCATGAATGTTGATGAAGCATCAGGATGGCGGATTAATGGAAGGTGGGAGGTGTTTGATTATGGAAGGTGGGAGGTGGACGGTGGAAGGTGGAAGAGATGGATGATGTTGATGATGATTATTGTAATAGATAAATGATTAAATTGATTCATTTTTATTTGCAAAGGATTCAATTGTATTTTTGGCAAATTGTGGTATAAGTAGTAATTGTGTTTTTTATTTGGGGTGTTGAAGTAAAAAAATAATAAAAATATTCAATGTAGTGTCAAAAGTAATTTATGGGGTGCCGAGAGTAATCGTGATGTCGGAAACAAATTCGTGGTGCCGATAGAAGCCGCCTTTAATAAATGTAGTTATGTGGGCATTTTGGAAATTTAAAAAGAAACTTTTAGTTTAAATTTAGTTATGAGACTTATTTTGGGATATGTAAAAATGGAATAAATCTCTAACAATTTGGGACGGAGTGAGTGAAAAATTGAAGATCAATGAGTTAAACAATTCGTAAACAATTTATTTTGATTCGACATTGTTTAAAGATATAATAAGTTTAACTTGAATAATACTTAAATCCTAAATGAGTTAATATCAAATAGTATTATTTTCGATCCAACGAGCGGAACGAGTGGAATACTCATGGCCTGGGGTGGGGCTAAGATAACTCAAGTGGGAGAGCCGTGTTATGGGTGACCTTATTGCATAGTTCAGAGAGCACTTGTGTATGTGATGCAAGTGAACGTGTACGAAAAAACTGTCGTAAAGTTTCGTTCTTCGTTCCGTCATTGACCCTATCTATGTTTCTATGATGGCCCAAGAACACGCTCACTCTTCAGCCGACAAAGGAAGGCCCTTCCGTGCAATGCAACATTGTTTCTAGCACTGTACTACAATTCTTTGACTTCATATCTAGGAATTTGAATCTATGTAACCAAAAACTTGAAAAGCTAAACCCTAGCGAAAACGAGCACCTCTTCACCCTCCCCTGACATCCACTCGCCCAGCAGGATAAAATCCAAAATTATCCGCACCATGGCCTGTAAAAAGTGGAATCAAGGGTGGAGAAAGGTTCTGAACTAGAGGACCTCCCCTTCCAAGATGTTTTCACGATCTGTCCGATCGAGAAGGATTGCATCCATTTTCTTCAGAGATGCAATTCTCAACTCGTTATTTCACGTTCATGCTCGAATTTAAAAATGTATTGAAATATATTATGTACAAAATTGATCAAAATTTATTAAATTTCATGTTTCATTGGAGTTATAAAAAAATCATGTTTCATTGCTTTATTTGTAAATTAAAATGATGATGTAGATGTTTTATTTAAGAAATGAATTCTCATGTAGGATGTTAGCACTTTAAATGATTTTATATTTCTATTGAATAAAAAATATTTCCTCCGTTACAAAATGACCGAGGGAGTTGACAGATTAATGAGGTAATTAATTCTTCAATTATAACATCAAAATGACTAAAAAACAACCTTGACAATAACCAATGCAATGTGTTTCTTATTTTCTCATTATTTAATAAATAAAATTAGATGTATAAAAATACAATAAGCAGTGTTTTGGAATTTGATAAAATGGAAAGAAAAAAGAAGTTGACAACACAAGTTAAATGGAACAGATGGAGTATATATTGTTCAACTCAAATTCAACTTGAGTTCCAAATAGCCCGTGATTGAGTTTGTGTTCATGTGACGTCCCGTTCCGGATACCGAGTACTTATCCATCAAGAACGCCCAACATGTATATATTAATTTTTAATAAATCAAAACTAATATATACATAAGCCTCGTAACAATCAATCAGAGTAAAAGCGGAATAAATAAAATCTAAAGATTACTCGGTATAGAAAGTCAAACGACAATCAAAAGTATCAACAAGTCCCAAAATCTACGGCTAGGAAAGTGAAACGACAAAATAACGAAATAAATATTGTTTACATTATTACGTCCTCAAATAAATAGAAAAGATACTAAAAGATCGTCTCTCAAAACTGTTTATAAGAAAAAGCATAAAAAGAATAAATGTCCATCCTCTTGAGCTTAAACCTCGGCTCCGTCATTACCGTCGTCGTATCTGTACTCAAGTCGTCCTGAAAATCACATTCTCGGGTGGGGACAAAAGAAAGAGAAGGGATAAGTACTTACGTACTTAGTAAAGAGTAGAAGAAACGGCTACATACAATATAAGAGATATATATCACATATAACAATTAATTTCTACAAACTCTACCACATAGGTTGCATTGAGTTCTCTCTCACCCTCTACTAGATAACATAGTATAACCTCACGCACATAAGTTTTTTACACCTATATCAAAGGACACTGTGCATGGTGAGAATGCACCGAGACATATTAAGTATCTCTCAAAGGGGTATGGACTTAGGTCTCCATGTGGGAAATTACACGTTGTCCCTTGACACATAACTCAAAAGGGTTGTAAGATTCTCATTCTTCGATTTAGAAATGTGTCTTACCAATGATATTGACGTTTTAGCTTTTAGACAACCACATATGTATTTACGAGTTAAGTTCTAACCACCTGGTTCATTCACGTATAAGGCTTCCTAAGAACTTCTAGTCCTAGACCACTAGTTACACTACCTAGCACGTTGTAAAAGAATCATTGACTACTAAGTCAATGTCTCACAAGGCCTAAACAAAGCCTTCCGGTGCTCCCACATTCTCCCCGCAGAGGGTCTCAGTTGTGATGCAGAACCAAGGCTACCAGCAGTCGATGTTAGACATTGTAAAGTAACATGGAATGCCCTCATAGGCATGCAAACCAATCAATATTCAAAAGTATCATAAAGAGGGACAACTGGGTGAATGCGCACGCATTCCCCTTCAATGCGCACACATTCTGCATGCTGTAACCCATCCTTACGTCTTGTTGCTACAATGCGTACGCATTGCTCCTCAATACGCATGCATTGGTCATCCTGGAGCATCCTGTCCAAATTCTGAAGCACAATGCGCATGCATTCCCCTCAATGCGCACGCATTGATCGATCAGGCCCCAGGTCCCAAGTTTCTGGTCTGTCAATGCGCACGCATTGTATAGGATGCGCACGTATTGACGGGCTGAAGCTTAAAATCAGTCCATTTCGATCCCGTACCTCATTCTGATCGTTTCCAACCTCAAAACCTGCACTTTTATCAGTATTATACACACACAAACACCGTTTAAAAACACCCCCTTACCTTTGATCTTTTGCGAGCAAACGAAAGCAAAACGAACGAAACGTTGAAATCCTCAACACCAACTCTTCTATGATTCACTTGCGATAATCAAATACGAGCTACGATTAGACAACCTATATTCATAAAAACGCAGGCTTTTCCTCAAGAACATAGGAGAATCTAAACTAGGGTTAAAAGGGAATTCTTACCGTTTATCAAACCGTTTGTACAGAAACAATCCTCTTTCCACTGTGATCAAAATCTTATGCTATCGTTTGCACAAAAGCTCAACTAATCAGCCTTGATTTTGGAAGATTTCTTTTTTTTTTTATTCTCTGACTTGCGTCGCCCTCTTCTCCCAAAATTCAGAAAAACTGACGTATGTGATACTGATTAATTAGGGAGTTATTTACTTTTATACTCCTTAACTAATTTCCATTAAACCTAAATAATTAAAACATCTAGGTATAATATTAAATAGAAAAATAAATATATTTCTCCTTTTACAATTATACCCTTACTGGATTTTCAGGGTTTCACATGCCTCCCCCTTAAGAAAAGTTTCGTCCTCGAAACTGGACATACCCGGGAGATGCTCGAAGTCTGGAAACTCATTGATCTTATCATCCTCTTTCTCCCATGTTGCCTCTTCAGGTGCATGATTGCTCCATTGAACCAACACTAGCTGAACATCTTCACCTTTGACTTGCTTCACTTTCCGTTCTGAGATACGAACTGGTGCTTCTTCATTGGTGAGGTTTTCTTCAACCATTTCAAGATCAATGTTTGCTTCGGCATCAACATCAGTCAAACATTTCTTAAGCATTGACACATGAAACACATTGTGGACTCTCGACAATGATTCTGGGAACTTCAAACGATAAGCTAACAGTCCTACTTTAGCTAGGATCGCAAAAGGTCCTACATATCTATGGCTCAACTTGCCCTTTTGTCCAAACCGTCTCACTCCTCTCATCGGTGATGCCTTGAGGTACACTCTATCACCGACCTAAACTCCAACTGTCTTCTTCTCACATCTGCCCAACTCTTCTGCCTGTCTTGAGCCACTTTCAGATTCCGATGAACTACCTCAATCTTTTCTTTAGCCTGCTGTATCAACTCTGGTCCTATTATCTGTTTCTCCCCAACTTCATCCCAAAACATTGGTGTTCTGCACTTTCTTCCATAAGGATGAATTCTTCTTTCTTTTGTTTAATTGTGAGTAGATGGGTGGCGTTTCTTTGGAACGGTTTAGCCGTGATGAAAGCATTAAGGAACATCCTACCCAATTCTGTAAGCTAGGAAAATGACCTCGGTGGAAGCTTCTGAAACCATTCATGAGCCCTGCCCGTCAGTAACGTAGAGAAAGTTTTACACTTCATCTCATTCGAAGCGTTAAACAAGCTCATGTGTGTAATGTACTGAAAAAGGTGATCTGATGGATACTTGGAACCATCATATGGATTCAATTTGGGAACCTTAAACCCGGCGGGTTAATTGTAATCCTTTATTTTTCTTGTGAAGGGTGAAGCGAAAGAAAACTCGTCGGACTTCTTACTCATCATAGCGTTGATTTCTGCCCGAGCTGCTTCCCTAACCCGGGCATCCAATGGTTTCTTTCCCTTATTCGAGACAGAGGCCGCTTCATCTTGTTTGTTATTCCTTTGATGAGAGGGTGTTTTCCCTTCCATGCTTTCCTCTGTATCGCCATCTCCTGGCTGTACCGCCTGGAAGATAGCCTATCTGGTGGCAGGATCCATAGCCTTCAATTGGTCGACAAGAGCTTGCTGCGCTGAATCTATGGAAACCTCTTCGGTTTGCTATGCTTGGTTCTCAGAATCAACATTCTCCTCTTCCTCATTAATATCATTTTGACCATTCTGGGCGTTTTCAGCTAATTTCTCCTTACGTGTCTTCGACATTGATGCAATTAGGATGAATCTCGAACAACTACTAGTAGAAGGCCCTCCTTCTAGTGCCAAATGACGATGCTAGAAATCATCGGGTGTAAATTTGGGCCGTATATTCTAATGTTAATCGAATCAAGCTTAAGAAATACAGAAAAAAAATATGAAGGATGGATTATTTTTAGGGATATTTAGACAGAGCCTGAGAATGCTTCTTCTCAAGTTGCCTACGTATCCAACATGTGTATTAGAATCAAGTCTTCCGTAGTTCTTATGAACGTTTATATAGGGAATACTCATGCCCTAGGCCTGCATGGGCCGTGTCCAATATGGACTCTTTTTCTGTATTCTTCAAGTATTATTAAATTGTATTTATCCCTTGATTGTAGGAGATAATCTCGGTATTTAAATGATAATGATCAGAGCCTTAATAGCTTAGGATTCTTTCCATAATTATCCTGATAACCGTGTAGTTATCATCATATGCTCTAGCCGACCTGCGGCGAGCAACCGAGGCCGATGTGACCGAGCTACGCAGGTCCACCTCTATTTCGTCCTGACCGACCTGCGGTGGGCTAAGGAATAAACCTGGTCAGCTCCACCCCTGAGGGTTCTGTCCGGCCTTTGCGCTTATGGCCCTTAAACTTAAGATCGTAAGAGTATTTTTCTTAATATTTAGGTGTTGTGCGGGTGACACATGACATGGTTAAATCTGCCCTAGTCATCTATCAATAATTATTTGATAGTAACTATGTCCCACAAAAAAAATGTTCACTTTTTGTTAAATCAGATTAAAAAATTAATCAATGTGTTGTATTTTAAATATTAAGAGACATATGTATTCGCTTTCTAAATAAACATTTTTATGGGATGATTTTTTATTTTCGTTTTAAAAAAAGCGTGGGGGATAACGATAGTATATATGTCATTTAGCTCTCAACATCGATTCCTACTCTCGGTGGTTGTGGTTGTAGCCCTCGCGTAGTGGCAATTTAATTTGATCAACAACCGATAATTAAGTGCCAATTGATATATGTATGTGTACATGTGTGGACGTGAGAATAGTGAAACATGTCATGATCAGAGGTATAATTTGCAGAAATGAAGAAAGGGAGAAACAGAGGATGAAGGGGAAGGGGAATATGCCACAGAAAAACATGAGAGTAGTTTAGGAGAGGAGAATTCGGATATCATTCATCATACCCACATCCATGTTTACAACTCATTAATATAAGCCGTTCACAACTTGGGCAATAAGTCGGGATATTTGAATAATATAAAATACAACATAAACATACGATGACATCAAAGTTAAGCTAGATGACATCACTAACGCCTAGTAGTTGATACCCAACGGTCACTAACGCGTCTTCGGTCATCTTTCTAATTTTCAACCTCAGGACATGACAAATCCTTCCCCTCAACAACCACCTTGTCCTCAAGGTGGTGAAATGACGAACGCCGGATCCCAAACAAAAATCTTCGAAGTAGCAGCACTCGTTGGGAAGCCTTCAATCACAAGCCCATAAACAAACATCACACAAGCACATACTCTGTTTCTTACCAAAACATACCACATGAACAAAGCCCCTACCAATAATGTGACCCATTTCATTCAAACTCACCTTGCACTTGAAGCCCTTTTGGGACTGTTCTCCGGTAAGACTAGGATCCACACGTTTATCGGCATGCAACGACAGTATTGATCCACAGCCTCCACACTTATCATTTGGGCACTCATAATAATCTTCATTTACAACAATCATTGATAAAGCTACGGTACAGATTATACATGGTTTGCATGTGACATACAATGTGCAATTTGAAAACTTGCAAGCAGCTTCTCCAGACAGAAGTTCGTCTATTTGCCACTGATCTAGAAGAACATCAATTGCTTCCTTTTTCGTCCATGTAATGTCCATTGGTATTATCCATTTTCCCACCCGCTCAAAAACATCCTTGTCCTCAAGGATGTAAACGAAAATGGCGCATATACCCGGATCCCACGCAAAATTAGCCCCCAAGGGGAACAACAAGCAGTGCCATGTACCAAAACTGCTCACCAAATCCAACCCATTTCTCAATCCATCCAAAAACAAAATCCAGCAACATACGACTTGAACAAGAAAAAAATTCAGCTCCAATATTTGGGTCCAGCACCAAAATTCTGAACCTTTATCACCAATGAATACCCAATTCTGGACTTCCCCATTTAAAGTGTTACTTACCACACATGGATTGAATTTCAAGCAATGTATCCATTTGTTGTAGTCTGCTAATAGCTTCAAGTACATTAGATTTTTAGTTGCAAAGTTCTTGGTGAAAATATCCTCTTGAGTAGTTGTGACGGTCGGAAATCTAATCCTAACCACCACGCCATCCAAAAATGGACATATTACTGCTAACATAAATTCCTTCAAATGGGAAAAACTTCCGGGTTTACTCTTACTCCGAACAGATTGTGCAAAACCAATAGTCCAAGCATGAGCCACTGATGTGTAACACCACTTATAGGTTAATAGAGGTGTTGAGATTTCAAGATACTGGGGCTGACCCCTTTTTCTTCCCATAGCCGAGATACTCATACACCATACACCATCAACCAAAAAAACCAGAACATCATACACTACTCCAATATTCTGTTTCTCATATCTCCTAGAACCATACCTCAATTGCTTAGAATGACCACTCCCATGGGAATCACTATCCCCACTAATCCATAAAATATCATTCCATAGTGTAGCATTGCAACTCCCAAAAACCTTTTTCCCATTAATCCAAACCCCAAAATCAAAATGTTGCTTAACACCATTAGGCTTGAAGTGATGACAACCCATATGGTACCAAGAACTACCACCGGGATCGAATACGACCATTAGCAATTTACCAACCCATAATACAACATTTAAATTGTTGGGCATTTTATCGCAATTTTGCTTCACACCCTTTGATTTGATGAAACCACAGCCCTTACGGTGCCAAGAACTAATGCCCGGGTCGAACATGAACACCCCCGTCTCACCAAACATCATTTTCGATGAGCTATTGGCTGAACCAACTTTCGTTTCATCAGGTTTAAAGCCTAAATCTCTTGTAAAATCAACCACAGATGGCTCCCATTTTTCATGAATGTCACTCCCATTTCTCTGCGCAACTGGAAATCGTTCAGGCATTTTGTCGAACAGTTGGTGGCCGGATTTTACACTTCTCATTATCAGAAAATGAGGCTGCCCCACCTCACTAACCAACTGCTCATCAACCTTATTAGGAACCACAGATCCTGTAGAAAACGATTGCTGAGTTGTAGTGACTGGCTTGGGCATTTCAGCGAACACCTTGCGGATTTCATGTTGCACAACATTTTCAGCAACAGCAGTTTCATAATGCTCTTTTTTAAACTGAAAATCAGTTGAATTTGGTTTAACCATTTCTTCGATTATGTTGCAAGCTGAAACTTCCAATACATCCACTTGATATTTATCACCTTGCAAGGAATTTGACTCTGCTGAGAGGTCCGACTGGAATTTATCATCCACAAGACTTGAAGCATCAAGGACAGCATTACCGTCTTCATCTGAAACACCTTGGGAAGAAGCAATATTAATGGAATTTCGATGATACATTTCTTCAAACACCTTGTCTGCGTCATTCTTCTCAGAAAGCTCTTTCCATGAATTCATGGTTTCTTCCATTTCAGCCCTACGAAATGCACCATATAAGGTACGTGGCTTCCATTTGTATCCCCACACTCTCACCATAAGATCCATCTTCAGTCCACAAATAAAATCGTCGATATACGATTCTTCAAAACCGATGTAGTTTACTTCCTCCAATTTCTTCTTCCAATTGAAGAACTGATCATAATAAACTTCAACACTCATATCCTTTCTTTGCCTAGGCCTCAATTCTAATAAGCGGTTCCATTTTGGCGCCATATGAGCACAGTAAATTGACAACACCATTAAACCGGATTCCATAATTGTATATTGATCGTGAAGATTTGGATCGACCCAGATGTCACAAATGCAAGTGCTAAAATGCAGAATTTTACAGGAATAGAACGGAGGAGAAGGGGAGTTTTTTTTTTTTTTTTTTTTTTTTTTTTTTTGGGGGGGGTGGAAGAAGAAAAGAAACAGGGAGAAGAATAGAAGGGGAAATTAGGAGAGAAAATAGGGAGAATTTAGAAATAGAGATGGAGGATAATTTGCCGAGAACCGTTAGCTCCGATACCACTTGTCATGATCGGAGGTATAATTTGCAGAAATGAAGAAAGGGAGAAACAGAGGATGAAGGGGAAGGGGAATATGCCACAGAAAAACATGAGAGTAGTTTAGGAGAGGAGAATTCGGATATCATTCATCATACCCACATCCATGTTTACAACTCATTAATATAAGCCGTTCACAACTTGGGCAATAAGTCGGGATATTTGAATAATATAAAATACAACATAAACATACGATGACATCAAAGTTAAGCTAGATGACATCACTAACGCCTAGTAGTTGATACCCAACGGTCACTAACGCGTCTTCGGTCATCTTTCTAATTTTCAACCTCAGGACATGACAAAACAAAGAAGAAATTTATGGTCCAATAATGAAGATCTTGATTGTTGTTGTCCTTTTCAATTGCTGCGTAATTGATCGAAAACAAAAGGTATTTGTTTAACCCTTTATTTGCATCACCAAAATTTTACTGGTGCAAACATGCTACGCACAATGCATTCCGTTGAATCGATGTTTCACTCCGATTCTTGATTCGAATTTTAGAATGTCAATTCAGTTTGATGAATAATTATAGACTAATGATATGGGCAAAACGATTGTGCCATAACAAGTGATATAACAGTCATTTGCACTGTTGATCATAATGAATCTAAATTGATATGATGTAAATCTAACATGATCAACGATACAAATGACCATTGTATCACTCGTTGTGGCATAACTATTTTGCCCGTATCATTACTCATAATTATAAGGCTGGTGCATCTGCAAATTGATATGATATGCAAGTTAAGACTTTCTATCTTTGTATTTTAGAAAAAAAAAAAAAAACGTTAAACAGTTTAACTTGGAAAAGTCCTTCGCTTCGATCCCGCGTGAGAGTGCGAGGAGAGGTTAATCAGGGACCTAGCAGCTCGGGGAAGAAGCTTGCTGTTTTTTCCGCTTACCGAAAGAGGCCGGCCCTTTACGGCACTCGAACCCCCACACTCCGACTTTCGGTCCAGCGTGGCATTACACCACCCAACCGCTTACCACTAGGTCATATCCATAGGATCTATCGTTGTATTTAGAGTAATGGCAAAGATTTGTGGAAAGAAGAGTTTCTATATAGTACATTCGATGCAAGAAAGTTATATACACGCCATATTATTTTGAGATATTTCACCGTATAACGGTTATAGCAAGTTATAGCAAGGTGATATCAAAAGCGACATACTTCATACCCTTTCATTTTAATTTTTTTTTTGTACCTTACACGTTACTATAATTCTATGTCAATTAATGTAAAAATAAAATTAAATAACGTGTATACTAGATACTAATATTTTTATAACGATTATATTGAAAATTCTTCATTTTCTCCAAATCATATCATTTCTCTTTATGCACGCTAATATCATGTAAAAGAAGAAGTAAAAAGATCCCCTGGATATGGCCTAGTGGTAAATGAGAGGGGTGGATAATCCATGCTATGTTCCTAAAGCCGGAGGTTGGGGGTTCGATTCTCGGCCCCTTCCGGTGAGAGGATATAAGTAGCACCCCCTTCCTGGAGCTACTAGGTTACCTGATTAACCTCTCCTCAAATTCCTGTGAGATCGGGGGTGAGAGAACCCTCAATGGTAGAGTTTACTATTTTTTTAAAGAAGAAGTAAAAAGTTAAAAATATACTCCCTCCGTTGTCCCATAATTTAAGTACCTTTACAATACAAATAGAATATTTATTACATTATTTCTTTATTTTATTCTCAATTTATTATCAATTCACAAACTTTTTATTTCCTTACAACTATTACATTCATTAATAGTAGTCAAATGTTATTTTAGACTTTTATCCCCAAACTATATATCATAACATTATTTCGTTTTATTTGACGGCATTTCGGGTTTTTTTAAGGGCGTTTCTTTTTAAATGTGTGAAAGGGGGGAGGGGATGGACTGAGTGTTAAAAGATAAGGGGCAAACATGATGAAGTTGGAGGGCTCATTGTGTAAAAAAGTCGAACACTATGCAAAGGCAGTTAGATAAGTTGTTAGGAATCTGTTAGACAGCAGTTATACTACATCACATGTATATAAACTTCCATAACTTCTGCTAGGAAGATAATAAGATTGAATTAACAAAGAATGAAGAGCTGAATTTCTCTTTCTTCTTCTTTAGAACATTTCCTGCCAAAATAGTATTCAAATTTCTTCAATGAAATTCTTAATTCCTCGTTTTCCTATTGAGTACTGTTGATGTTCTTTGAGTGTTGTTTGATGTATATTATGAATTTTAACATGCTATCAAAGCTATTTTAGCTTCTGTTTTTTGTTTTTCCGCGCACTCAGTTATTCGAAGCTGTTTGTTATCTTGGTTCTTGTGTTTAACATGGAGGTGGTGTAAGAGACCCGTACTACATCCATCCGGCTGAAAACACCTCTATGGTGTTAGTACAACCTGTCTTGAAGGGAGCACATAATTATCATCAATGGAAACGCGCGATTGGCATGGTGCTTTCTACTAAAGGGAAGGTGAAGTTTGTTGATGGTACATTACCTAAACCTCTTGAAAATGATGAGAATTTTGAGGCATGGTGCCAATGTAATGATCATGTTATTACTTGGATATTGAATTCTGTGGATCCGGTAGTCTATCAAAGTGTTTGTTGGTTACAAACTGCAAAAGAGGTTTGGGTTGATTTAAACAGGTTTGGGTTGATTTAAAGAGGTTTGGATCGGATAATGTTTATAGACTCTCCAATCTTGAAGAAGAAATATACAATACTAAGCAAGGTTCCTTAACTGTGACATAGTATTTTATAAATGAAAGCCTTATGGGACCAATTCTTTGTGGTTAGACCAATTCCCCCTTGCACTTGTCATGCATCGGAGATTTACAGGTGTTACAATGAGATAGATTATGTGATAAGATTTGTTAACGGTCTAAATGATAGTTATAGCAATGTCAAATCTCATATTCATATGTCTAAATCCCTTCCTGATGTTGCTACTGTAGGATGCAGGTTCTTAGATCTAAACGAGTTAGATCTACGCGCAGCGGATGGATCACGACTTATATATCACAATACATAGTTAAAGGACTTAAACTACTACAAGGGGGTTAAGATCAAGTTACCAATAGTAGGAAGAGAAGCCAAGATCTTCCGATGTGTTCTCCAAACGGCGGTTGGTGGACACCCTTCTTGATACACGAACCTCCTCGATATGCAACACCAAGAAAAACTTGTAGTTTTTCTTCTTCTAAAACCCAAGACAAGAAAACTAATTTTTTCTCTCTTTTTAATGATGATGGCCGAAAACTCTTAGTGTAATTTACACTTGGAATAACTCTCATTTTATAGGAGAGTAAATCCTTGGTCTCCAAGTTTTAATTAATTAAATAAATAATTAATTAAACAAAATAAAAAAAAAAAAGATATTTTCCTTAATGAATAATTGTGACATATTATTGACCAATAGAAAACCAAATAACATGTCATACAACCAATCACATAACAAGAATATCTTTTATTTTCCATAACACAAGAAAATTAATTCTTGTGCTAATTAAGACCATAATGGCGCCACCCCTAGGGTTTAAAAGACCACATAAAATGTCTTTTATGTGTATTATATTATTTAGCCCAACTAAATAATATTCATGCATATCAATTAATTGGCCCAGCCGATTAATTATTTCTGAGGCCCAAATAACAAGATCATTAGTCCGAATTACAGAAGCCACATCGGGGACCATGGACCTATAACCAGTAGCTCCAAAAATCAATTATTCATCGAACAGAATAAGTACATTAATTATTAATTCCGGGATTACGCCACCATAAACCCAAAACTGAACTCTACCGATTATAGATGTATACTTATACTCAACCCATAGAGTGAATAAGCGTCCCTTGATATAATCACTACATACGGATTAACCCTCCATAGACTGTCCATTCTGAGTGGGATATCTCCGTAAACCCGACACATAATATCTTATCCTTATTTACCATTAACCCCCTGATGATCAATTAGTTCACATATCTGACTAGTGATCAATTAGTCTAATATGAACTCCCGGGATCGATCACTTTCTTAAGGCTAACAAATAAGGGGACTGTCTCTCTACTTCCCGCAGGAAGGAATGGATTCCATGTCTGTGAAAATCAGAACTACTCACTCATCTGGAGATAGTGCCAATGAGAAGTGGCTTGGAACACATATTTAAGTGAACCGTAACTAACACATCAAACACTACCCGGGACAAGCAAAGACTCGTGATCACCTCGGGATTAAGGTTGATCCATATATGATCATCTAATGATTTAATAAGATTCCTCGACACGGAATTATATCGAGAAATTCAGATTAAATCGGTCCGATCTATATGAATGCCATCATATATAAATGCCCCACGAGGTTACCCTCTACCGACAAATCCGGATAAGACTATCACACCCTAATGTGTTCTGGGCGCATTATTGGTGTTTTAATCAAGAGACCCTAAACTCTGATTAAATTCACCACGGACTAACAGTTTAAGTATATCACCACTAACTCAATCCTCACGTGTAATCCATACACTGAGTTAAGCGGTTACATACTGATATACTTAGGGTTTGCAGCAGTGTATACTTTACAAGCACAAAACAAGTAACTAAGATGAGATAAATTCTGTCATCCATTATTAAAAACAATTACACAAATTGTCTTTCGGGCACTACACCTAACAGCTACTGCCTTTTCAATGGCCATACAACATGAAAATCAGATCACATATTCTTCAACAACAAGAGACAGTGTGGCATTGAATGTTAATACAGGCCTGCCAAGGAATAATCAAGATTATCAAAGAAGTGGACAGTATATAGGTCAGGCTAATAACAGTGGGGTTGGTAGAGGCATGGAAAGAGGAAATTTCAGAAATAATGGCAGGAAAATACGGTGATCTTACTGTGGGAAGGAAGGACACACAATAAAGATGTGTTATCAGAAGTATGGCTACCCCAATGGAGGTGGGTAGAGGTAGAGGGGCAATCATGGCTAACAATTTGGGTTTTGATTCTAGTTTTGTTCCTGAGTACTATCAAGATGTTGATTGTCCTGCTGATTCTAGTGAACCAGGTTTTCCTTCTGCACCAGTACAGGAAACTTCTAGTAGTAACATCAAGAATAAGTCCCAATATAATCACATTATAAGCATGTTGAAGAATGTTCAGATTCAGGATAATACTCCTAGTGTTTCTCAGCCTCAGCATCCCACTATCATAACAGCAAATGTTCAGTTTCTAAATGATGATAAATCCGGTATTTCTTATAACTGGATTATTGATTCTGGAGCCATGAATCATGTGGTTTCCAGTGTCAAGCTAATGAATAAGTATGTTTCAGTCCAAAATTTGAATGATAATTTTCCTGATGGTGCTAATGTTGTAGTTACACACATTGGTGAGGTTATTTTGAATGATCATATAACCCTTAAAAATGTTTTGTGTGTGCCTGATTTTTCTTATAATTTGTTATCTGTGAGAAGGCTCATTGCTAGCACTTCTTGTTTTCTATTTTTTTAATAATGTTGCCTGTGTGATACAGGATATTCACACACAGAAGATGATTGGTTCAACTAGTCTTGACAGAGGTTTATTCATTTTGAAAGCAAATCCTACTGCTCATGTTGCTAAGTCTTAGTTTTCACTACTATGTCTAATTCCTTACTCTGGCATTATATATTAGGTCATTTGTCAACTCAGAGATTGAAGCTTATAAAGCAATCATATGTACCTAATGTTGTTTTACCTTTGGAACATGAATGTCATGTATGTCCTTTAGCAAAACATAAGAGATTGAGTTCTCCTACAAGTGTTTCTATTAGTACAAATGTGTTTGAGTTGATACATGTTGATAGATGGGGTCCTAATAGACATTGTACTCATAATGGTGAATGGTGTTTCTTGTCTATTGTAGATGATTTCAATAGATACCTATGGGTGTTCCTTATGAAAACTAAGGCAGAAACCAGAGTTTTACTTAAGAATTTCTGTGAGTGGGTTCATAATCACTTCAACAGTCATATCATAATCATCAGGTCTGATAATGGTCTTGAGTTTCAGTTGCCTCACTATTTTGTTGAGAGAGGTATTGTTCATGAGACTAGTTGTGTACACACCCCTCAACAAAATGGGGTTGTTGAGAGGAAACACCAACACAAGATTGTTTACATCATGCAGCATATTTGATAAATATTACTCCTTCTTCTCTTTTACATAACAAATCTCTTTATTTTGTGTTTCATAGTTTCTCTCCTGCTTATGATACTCTAAGAGTTTTGGGTTGTCTAGTTTTTGTTGGAACTAATGTGCAAGGCAGGGGCAAATTTGATACTAGGAGTACGAAGTATGTCTATTTAGGCAATGCTACTCACACAAAAGGTCACATAGTGCTGGATGTGGATACCAGACATATATTTGTTTCAAGAGATGACATTTCATGAGTTTGATTTTGCTTTTGCAAAGCAGGCCACACCAGATCCGACCATAGTTGTTCCTACTGCTACATGCCAAGAACCCTATGCGGATAATATTCAGGAGGGAGAATCCTACTGCAGACCCTAAAGGTACACCATCTGTCCAAACTAGGGGTGTAATCGAGCCGAGTCGAGTCGATACTCTTTAGGGCTCGACTCGACTAAAAAAGTTCGGGCTCGAAACTCGGCTCGAGCTCGATCGAGCCATAAAAAAGCAAGATCGAACTCGACTCGCTATGTACTCGATATAGCTCGACTCGGCTCGTGAGCTTGATTGTTTTCCTAAAATTCATATAATTTTTAACGAAATATGGTAAGATCGAGCTCGACTCGTCTAATACTCGACTCGAATAATATTTTTTTAAATATGAAAAATAATATTTTATAATAAATTTATTAAATTTAATTAATTAAATAATTATTTAATCAAGCTCGATTAAGCTCGCGAGCTACTCGATACTAGATTTTAAAACTCGAGCTCGGCTCGGCTAATTATTCGAGTAGCTCGACTCGAGCTCGAACTCGAAAAAAAGCAAATCGAGTCGATCTCTCTTACGAGTCGAGTGCGAGTAGGTCACGAGTAGCCCAGCTCATTTTAGCCCTAGTCCAAACTGAACAACAACAACCTATTCCAAATCTGGAACCAGTGAGAAGGTTTTCTAGAGCCAGAACTGCACCTACATATTTGAAAGACTATCAACACAACCTGGCTGTAGCCACACCACTCCTCATCGTATTCAAAATGTGGTTTCATATGATCATATATCAGAGGTCTATAAGATCTTTACCACTGCATTAGACAAAGACAATAGAACCAACCACATACAAAGAAACAGCACAGTTCCCTGAATGGCAACAGGCAATAAAAAATGAATTACATGCCTTACACACCACCAACACATAGACAGTAGTACCTTTGTCTCAAGAGAAGATTCCAATAGGCTGTAAGTGGTTTTTCAAGATCAGAAGGAAGTCAGATGGTTCTATTGAAAGATATAAATCTAGGTTAGTTGCAAAAGGTTACACACAGACTGAGGGCATTGATTTTATTGAAGCCTTTTCACCAGTAGAAAAAATGTCCATAGTCAGATTGTTTATGAGTTTAGCTGCAATTAAAAACTGGCATTTACAACAACTTGTGTAACACAGCTTTCCTACATGGGGATCTTAATGAAGAAGTGTATATGTTACCACCACCTGGTCTACAAGTACAGGATCCTTCATCAGTTTGTAAGCTAAACAAGTCTTTACATGGGCTTAAACAGGATAGCAGACAATGGAATGCAAAGCTCACCCAAACACTGATTCAAGCTGGATACACTAAGTCCAAAAATGATCACAGCCTGTTTACAAAAGGCACATGAGTTGATTTTTTGGCACTCCTAGTCTATATGGATGACATTATAGTGTGAAGTCTGAATTTGCAAGCCATACAAGACCTCAAATCTTTACTTCACAAGGCCTTCACCATTAAAGACTTAGGAGAGCTCAAGTATTTCTTAGGATTTGAGGTTGCAAGGTCCAAACAAGGCATAGTTATGAACCAAAGAAAATACTGCCTTGATTTGTTAACAGAGTTTGGATACTTAGGAGCAAAACCCTCATATGTGCCTATGGATCCCACACTATCCCTTGAAAAAGAAAATTCACCACCACTGGCCAACAACACATATTACATGAGTCTAGTGGGCAAGCTCATTTACCTAGGCAACACTAGACCAGATATTGCATATGCCATCCAACAGTTAAGTCAGTTTTTGGATCATCCAACAGAGAAACATCTTGGTGCAGCACACAAACTTCTCATATATCTAAAAAAGGCTTCAGGACAAGGCATCTTACTCCATGCTACAGGATCACCTAATTTATCCTCATTTTTTGATTCTGATTGGGGGAAGTGCAACATCACTAGAAGATCTATCACAGGTTATACTCTATTTCTGGGAGATGCCTTGGTCTCATGGAAGTGTAAGAAGCAGCAAGTGGTTAGTAGGAGCTCAACAGAGGCAAAATACAAATCCATGGATGTCATGGCATGTGAGATTCAGTGGTTCTTATACCTCTTATCCGATTTTCAAGTTCCACATCCACAAGTTGTTCCATTTTTTTGTGACAGTAAAAGTGCTCTATACATAGTGGAAAACCCAGTCTTCCATGTACATACCAAGCATATAGAGATTGATTGCCATTTTGTCCGGGAGAAATACCAAGCCAAAGTTCTCAAACCTATGCTTGTGAAGACTGAAGACAATCTGGCTGACATACTGACTAAAGCAGTTGACAAGGCCACATTACATAGACTCTTGCCAAGATTTCCCATCCAGTATATCTATGCAGATCAAGACTTACAGCAAACAGGATGATGATGGAGTGCAAGCTGTTATGTGTAATGCCCGAAAGACAATTTTGTAATTGTTTTATTTAATAAATGAAATGATATTATTATTCATATTTATTATTCTCATATTCACCGATGTGACAATAGTATTTACAATGCAGAAAACCCTAAAGTATATCGTTTATGTAATCACTTAACTCAGTGTATATGATATACACGGGAGGATTGACTTAGTGAAGATGTACTTAAAATACAATTAGCCTGTAGTGAAGTTAATCGAGAGTATCGGGTCTCTCCTTTAACATGCTATTAATGCGCCCAGAACACAATAGGTGTGATTGTCTTATCCGGACTTTCGGTTAAGAGAACCTAGTGGGGCATTTATATGTGATAGATATATCATATAGTGCTGGACCGATTTGAGAGTTCACGATATAATTCCATAATCGAGAAGTCTTATCAAATCAATCGATGATCATATTTATGGATATATCTTAATCCTGAGGTGATCACGATCCAACCGCTTGAATCGAGTATGAGGTTTGACTTGACGGTTAAGGATTACACCGAGTCGTGATCTCGAATTACCCCATCTTGGCATCCGGATTGAGTGAGTAGTACGTGTTATCACAGATACGGAATCCATTCCTTCCATTTATGGAAGTAGATAGATAGCCTCTTATTTCTTAATCCTAGAAACTGATCGATCGTACGAGTTCATATTACACTGATTAGCTACCAGTGAGTTGTATGAATTAATTGATCACTAGGGGGTTAATGGTAAATAATGATAAGATGTTCTAAAAAGGGTTAAAGGTAACTTCCCGATTTAGAATGAACAGTCTATGGATGATTAATCAATATGTAATGATTATATCAATGGACGCTTATTATCATTCTCGTGAGGAGATAAATATAATCTCATAATCGGAGGAGTGCAGTCACGAGATTATGGTGGCATATTCCTGTGATTGATTTATCGAATATAATTATTATGTTCATAAGATAATTATTTATTTGATTTATCGGAGCAGCTGATTATTAGTCCATGGTCCCCGACGTGCCTCAAATATAGCATAGCTATTCTCGGACGTCGAATCCTAATAATATTAATTTAGTTCTTATTAGAATTTAGTTAAAATGATATGTGAATTAATTGTTTAGTGGACTATCAAATTAGTTGGGCTAAATAATTAAATATGTGAAAAAGACATTTTTCATAATTTTGGCCCAATTAATGTGTTGTGGCCGAAAATAATGTTGACTAGGTCAATAAGATAAAATTCGGCCAAGGCATTGTATTATGGAGCAAGAAATTAGTTTTCTTGTGTATTAATAAGACATGTGCACAAAATATTTATTGGATAAATATTTATGGTAAGAAATAAAGATAAAGATTATTCTAGATTTGTTCTAGAATATTTTGGAATTATCTTTTATTAATTGGATTTATTTATTTGCAAAATAAAATCCTTGGAGGACAAGGATTACTCTCCTATATAAAGAGAGTTCTTCCAAGCCTAACACACACTACAAATTTCGACTTCTATCTCTTAGAGAGAAGAAGTCAAAAATTTGGCCAAGGGGAGTAAGGGAGAATCTTGGAGGTTTTTCCGGGTAGCATATCGGAAGGATTCGAGTCGAGGATTTCCTTCCACCGGGAGTTGCTTGGATCACACGTGCGGAAGATTGTGGTGCTCTTCACACCATCCTTTGTTCTTCCTATTGCGGTTCATCTACTTGGATTTTGAGATCCAAGAGGTATGTTCTACAACCCCCTTGTAGAGTAGATCTAGTTATTTTATTACGTGTAAATTATAGATCTAGATCCTTAAATCACTTCCGTTGCGGATGATATTACTTACAGTGGTATCAGAGAAAGGATAGGATTTCCAGGTACTCATCGGGTCACTGACCTATCCTACGACGGCACACTCGGGGCGTACCTAAGAGATCCGATATAGTAGATCACACTCATCAAGGGTATTCTTGATAATATCTAGGCTAAAAAAGGAAGGTAGTCAATGAATAAAGGGATGTTCGATTCTCGTGGGATGTTCGATTCTCACAAGTTATTCATTGATGAGATTGTCTCGATTTAACCGTCATCTCTTTGACCTACCCTACGGCGGCACTGAGATGCGAGGTTAAAACCTTGGAATGGTAGAGTAGACTTAATTTTCGTTTACAATTCCTAAAATAAACTTATATAGTAGTGTTAAACTTGAATTAATATCTGTCATTTTATTTACAGCATTATATCTCTTACTAAATTGCTTAAAAAAAATTAATAATTGACTAGTATTGACTTCGTTAAAAGGTGGAAAGTAACTAGGACGTTGAACTAGTTAATCGATAATGCAATTACTTTTCGAAAGAGATATTTTCTCTTAAGCCTTTTAAAAACCAAAGTGACATATAGGTATGTCACTAGTGTCATTCGTGTCAAACGGAAGACAAACTTAGTTTGATCAAAGGTGATTTCGGACTTTGAAATTCTTCTAGTGAATTTTGAGTGTGTAGTGATTACACAAGTAATTTTCTAATTGAAAAATCGGAAAATCATGAAGTGTTACTAGTTGAACGATATTTGGAATCGATGGACTAGTGGGAGCTTTATGATTTGTTGTTTTTTTCTAGAACATTAGAAAAGTGTAACTAAGTACACACGTAATCATTCTAATTGAAAAATCGGAAAGTCATGAACTGTTACTAGTTAGATGATATTTGGAATCGAGGAACTAGTGGAGTTTTATGATTTGTATTTTTCTGGAAACATTAGAACTGTGTAAGTGTTTACACGAGAGATTTTCAAATTGAAAAATTGGAAAATCATAAAATGAAGCATTGCTCGTTAGACGGAATTTGGAACCGATAAACCAGTGGGAGCTTTAATGTTATGATTTGTTATTTTTCTGGTATATTAGAAAATCCGAGAAGTCCTAACAAGTAACACTCGAAATAGACATCCCACGGTTCAAGAGTAGTGTCTACTCACACGAACTGCTAGTTCAAAACTGTTTCCATTTACGGAAAGTCAAGAATGGGAGAGTATGTCTAATAGTGTTAGTCATCTAAAACTGAGTTGATTTTAAGGCTAAACCAAAAATTAATCATAGGATAAGGACATTGATTTCGGATCACCAACCTATTAATCCTTGGCGATTTTTTTGAGCTAAGTTCTTTGGAAGAACAAGGTAGCAATGCATTTAACGATTAATAGAGCAAACAACGGGCAGTAATTTTAGCAAAAATAGTGGGAGTGATATGAGGAAATGAATCTCGGATTCAATCCTTGGATATCGCAGAAGATTTATTTTTCTGTTTTCAAAATTCGTTTGAACGAATGGATTCACCTTCTATTCTATAATTTGTTTGTCTTATAGAATGTGAATATACCATTTGTAGTACGAATCCAAGACTCGGACTTTTGTTTGATAAAGTCAAAAACCACTAAGAACTGCTGAAATATGTATACATAACACATCTTAAGAACTATTAAAAGCAATTGGTTTCTATATTTAGATAAACGCATCTTCATATTCCATAGTTAGTGCATAGTCCCTAAAAGACAAGACCTGAAGACTGGCTCAAGGTGATTCCTTTCTCCCAGTCTGGTTATATTGTCTCAAAGGTTCAATGACTAAGCTTCCTTTCAATCGGGAAAGGAAAATGGTTATAAAGAAGTAACACCGCTTGTTCATGATGACCTTCGGAGTCTTATGAAAAAAAATATAAGCTAGTAGGAGCTTATGAGTAGTGACTTCTAGTCTGACAACTACTCAAACACTCCGGTAAGTTTATCCAAAATATTCTAAGGTGTCTCTGATTTTGTCGGAGATGGAGTATTCTATACTCAGAAATAGGCCATCACATAGTCCTAGGGACTGATGCTCGGCCTGCCTCATAGTGAAATGCTTTCACTAAGGGAGAAACCGTTGAATTGCTTTACATAGTTGTAGATGTGCTACAATATACTGCTTAACTCATTTAGAAGCGAAATTTCGGTTTACATTGAAGTGTAAGACGGAGAAGTCTACCTAGAATATACTTTGGAATTTATGGATAAGGTGTGGATTCGGTTCACCTCACTTCAATAAATATAAGCATTTAGCACATGGTGGTTGAATGTAGATCTGGGAATTTCGTGCACACGTTCGGTCAGTGACCAATCTTTATATATCTTGTAGCATTGAGAAAAAGGTTTGTTATAAGATTCTTGAGATCGGGAAGGACTCGTCATATCATGTGCGTCCTTTACGATAGAGTCTATGAACAAGAAACCTTAAACCTTGAAGTACGTTTACTCAAGGTAGTTACTAACTGATTAAAATCAGACCACATCCAACATTGGTTGTTGGTGCTGACACTAAAATACTACTGAACTAGATTAGAAAGTCGATCCACCCAGAATGTAGTGGGAGTATGGTTTCTTCATTGCCCATTGCGAGTTCTGGGGACTTAATGGTCTACAGGATCGATTGATGACCTATGGCTCTTTTGTGAGCTGTATAGGATTCTGATAATAGAGGTTGGTTTACAAGCCATAACCCTGTGAATGGAGTTTGGTACTCCAGAGCTGTTCATACTCTTGTAGAACCACCTGAGTATCTTAGGCCCAGTGGGAGTAATTGGATCTACATGTAAAAGAGAAGAATGATTAGGAAAATTCATCTTTCAGTGCAAAGCTTAGTGGTCTAAGGGTGATTCCCTAAGAAGTAGAGAGTTAATCAGACCTTGGACTCTCTTACCACTTAGTATTGCATAATTTCGTTCAAAATTAGAAAATAAGGGTGATTCCCTGAGACTTTTTTGCCAAACAAACGGAGTCTGGATTCATTCGAAACAGAAAGGTATTGCCTTATGAACTTATGACAGGATGACTGTCAAGGCTTATGTCCTTTGTGGATAAAAAGAAAACCTCTTGGTCACTGGAAGTCATATATTTTTACAATATGTGGATTTGACCAGAATATTGATATGTCTTTTGTAGACTGGATATCAATTTTAGTACAGTAGTGAATATATACATATATTAGTGTTTGAGAAGGATAACACTGCACCAGTTGGAATCAACATAGGTGTGTTATCTGAAGTCAGAATCTGACAATACCACAATTCTCTGCAACAGAGATTTGGACAGCATCCTAAAGAGTTTGACTCGTTCGAATTCATTAGAATCAGTCACTGGTTTCCCATCCATCTTATTGGTAAAGATGATGCATCTGTGTATGCAACATTCAACGAGGAAGTTCTACCCTATGCCTCAGGAATGACTCTCGGATCAAGAGAAATGGGATAGATTCTCTTTCTAGTAAGAGATGGTCAGGTTATTGAACGTCAAATTTGATCGAATCTTAGATTCGGCGGTTAATAAAGCAAGTTTAGTATGTCCTTTAGTATTTTGAGAGAACGAGGAATAATATGCGGACATATTCATGTGTGAACCTGGATATGTGTGATACACTGATTTTGATTTTAAGTCAGATTGAGGATGATCGTTAAGTCGATCTCGGGCTCAGTGTTTACTCTTGTGTTGAAGCTATTGCCTAGAGGAATTCAGCAACGCCAACTCAACTTTAACTAGTTGGGTGATTAGCGGCTTTTGTAGTAGCTAGAGAGGCGATATAGCTTAAGGATTTCCTTTTCATATCTGGGAGCGATTCTAGATTTGGAAGCCGATACCACATCATTGTGCAAATGATGAAGGGGTAGCTTATAAGGTTTTCCGAAATCACTAGAGGTCAAAAGCATATTGGGAAAGTACCATATGATTAGATGGACCGGTAACGTTTCGATTCTACGGATCGTCTCGAGCCGACAACCTGACTAATCATTAAGACCCATGATATTTAGATGTAGGTACTCCCCGAGTCACTGACCTATCCTACGACAGCACATTCGGAGTGTACTTTGTCATCTACAATGGTTATGATATGCTTAATGGGTACTAGAATACGGGATGGGTCTCCATTGCTTTAGAGCAAGTGGGAGATGTAGTTTGTTGTAGTTTAAATAATAGGGTGTGCTCTAAAACAATTAATCACATGCTTTCGTGCAAGTGGGAGGTTGTTAGGTGTAATGCCCGAAAGACAATTTTGTAATTGTTTTACTCCCTCCGTCTCAAAATGTTTGGGACATTTGACTTTTCAACCGCTTACGAAAAGTCTAATTAATCCTTCGAATTTCATCAAATGATCTAATACTTTTTACATTTATGTACTTTAAGTTTCACTTTATCATAACCCTAATAATATTACATCAATTAACGAAATTCCAAAGATTAATTAGACTTTTCGTAAGCGGCTAAAAAAGGAAATGTCCCAAACATTTTGAGACGGAGGGAGTATTTAATAAATGAAATGATATTATTATTCATATTTATTATTCTCATATTCACCGATGTGACAATAGTATTTACACTGTAGAAAACCCTAAAGTATATCGTTTATGTAATCACTTAACTCAGTGTATATGATATACACGGGAGGATTGACTTAGTGAAGATGTACTTAAAATACAATTAGCCTGTAGTGAAGTTAATCGAGAGTATCGGGTCTCTCCTTTAACATGCTATTAATGCGCCCAGAACACAATAGGTGTGATTGTCTTATCCGGACTTTCGGTTAAGAGAACCTAGTGGGGCATTTATATGTGATAGATATATCATATAGTGCTGGACCGATTTGATTATAGTTCACGATATAATTCCATAATCGAGAAGTCTTATCAAATCAATCGATGATCATATTTATGGATATATCTTAATCCTGAGGTGATCACGATAACCGCTTGAATCATTATGAGGTTTGACTTGACGGTTAAGGATTACACCGAGTCCGTGATCCGAATTACCCCATCTTGGCATCTTGGATTGAGTGAGTAGTACGTGTTATCACAGATACGGAATCCATTCCTTCCATTTATGGAAGTAGATGACGATTCCTTATTTCTTAATCCTAGAAACTGATCGATCGTACGAGTTCATATTACACTGATTAGCTACCAGTGAGTTGTATGAATTAATTGATCACTAGGGGGTTAATGGTAAATAAGGATAAGAGGTTCTAAAAAGGGTTAACGATAACTTCCCGATTTAGAATGAACAGTCTATGGAGGATTAATCCAGATGTAATGATTATTCAATGGACGCTTATTATCATTCTCGCGAGGAGATAAATATAATCTTATAATCGGAGGAGTGCAGTCACGGGATTATGGTGGCATATTCATGTGATTGATTTATCGAATATAATTATTCTATTCATATGATAATTATTTATTTGATTTATCGGAGTCGCTGATTATTAGTCCATGGTCCCGACGTGCCTCCAATATAGAATAGCTATTCTCGGACGTCGAATCCTAATAATATTAATTTAGTTCGTATTAGAATTTAATTAAAACGATATGTGAATTAATTGTTTAGTGGACTATCAAATTAGTTGGGCTAAATAATTAAATATGTGAAAAAGACATTTTTCATAAATCTTGGCCCAATTAGTGTGTTGTGGCCGAAAATAATATTGACTAGGTCAATAAGATAAAATTCGGCCAAGGCATTGTATTATGGAGCAAGAAATTAGTTTTCTTGTGTATTAATAAGACATGTGCACAAAATATTTATTGGATAAATATTTATGGTAAGAAATAAAGATAAAGATTATTCTAGATTTGTTCTAGAATATTTTGGAATTATCTTTTATTAATTGGATTTATTTATTTGTAAAATAAAATCCTTGGAGGACAATGATTACTCTCCTATATAAAGAGAGTTCTCCCAAGCCTAACACACACTACAAATTTCGACTTCTATCTCTAAGAGAGAAGAAGCCAAAAATTCGGCCAAGGGGAGTAAGGGAGAATCTTGAAGGTTTTTCCAGGTAGCATATCGGAAGGATTCGAGTCGAGGATTTCCTTCCACCGGGAGTTGCTTGGATCACACGTGCGGAAGATCGTGGTGCTCTTCACACCATCCTTTGTTCTTCCTATTGCGGTTTTTCTACTTGGATTTTGAGATCCAAGAGGTATGTTCTACAACCCCCTTGTAGAGTAGATCTAGTTATTTTATTACGTGTAAATTATAGATCTAGATCCTTAAATCGCTTATGTTGTGGATGATATTACTAACACATGCTGCTTTGGATTACTCCATTCCAGCTTGAGGGGGGTGTTAAAAGTATAAGGGGCAAACATGATGAAGTTGGAGGGCTCATTGTGTAAATAGGTCGAACACTACGCAAAGGCAGTTAGATAAGTTGTTAGGAATCTGTTAGACAACAGTTATACTACATCACGTGTATATAAACTTCCATAACTGCCGCTAGGAAGATAATAAGATCGAATTATCAAAAAATGAAGAGCTGAATTTCTCCTTCTTCTTCCTTAGAACATTTCCCGCCAAAATAGTATTCAAATTTATTCAATGAAATTCTTAATTCCTCGTTTTCATATTGAGTTCTGTTGATGTTCTTTGAGTGTTGTTTGATGTATATCATGAATTCTTAGAGTGAGTGAGTAATGCATTATTACATTTAACCTTAGATTCTCAACTTCATTATTAGCTACTACTACCTCCGTTCCAAAATATAAGTCATACTAGGAATTTTCACACCGATTAAGGAAGTTGTTGAATGTCATTAATTTGAAGGTTATTGGCTAAAATGCCCTTGACTATCATTAATGCAATAATTGTTGAGTAATGAAAAATTGTTGAATTCATAATAAATTAGGGGTAAGATAGAGAAATGATCAATAAATGTTGCAATGTAGAATGACTTATATTATGGAACAAATCAAAAATTGTAGGATGACTTATTATTGTAGCGTGTAGTATTTTGTTGTCAAAAAAGATAAAGCAATAAACCAGCCGATACAAGAGAAATACTTGTGTTGACAGTGTATTTTGAAGTAAAATAACGGATGAAACGATCAGAACCACATAGTTTAAATACAAATTGAAATTATGTGATTTATATTGAATCATACGGTGTCTCTATAAGTGTGAAAACACCACACAAGTATTTCCCTCAATATAGCACGAGCCTGAGCCTCCACTGCAATAATGTCCAACTAGCCCTGTTTAATCATAATAG
Source organism: Gentiana macrophylla (assembly GCA_026214975.1). Taxonomy (NCBI): domain Eukaryota; kingdom Viridiplantae; phylum Streptophyta; class Magnoliopsida; order Gentianales; family Gentianaceae; genus Gentiana; species Gentiana macrophylla. Next base: position 27,844,618 of record CM047809.1, on the reverse strand, counting down.
GAGGTACTTTATTAAATTTGCAAAGTTTCGTCGTAATTCTTTTTTTTTTCTTTTAATGATGCTAGCTGCTAAAACGACGTCGTATTATATCCCATACTCAGTCGTTTTATGCGTGAAACAGAGGGCGCAAACGTCGTGTTCCTTTGTGTCTGTACGTGGTCGAAGGTGTACACGTGCTGGATTTACGACGCTTATCTTCTCCACTTACCATTCTCATGTCCACCACCGCTTCCCTCGGTTCCACCACCGTCCCTCGTTATCTCTCACCGTCTTCCGTACTCCACCGAGGGTGCGCAGTAGGGAGGTACAAGATCTTGGGCGAGGTTATGGATTTCAATCGTTCTTCCGTCTGGCTTTTCGATTTCTTGCTATTATGTTGTTGTCTCTGGCAAATAATTGTCGGGCAGGTAATGTTCTTATTTTCTTCATCTTCTTAATTGAAGATTTATGCAAATTTCTTACTTCTTCTGCTGTATTTTTACACATTGTCGTCTGAATTTTTTTTTCCCATTTCTTCTTAATTCAAAATTTCGACAAACCTCTTGCCTCCTCTTCTGTATTCCACATTTTCTTGTCTGATATATTTTTTTTGGCCCATTTCTTCTCCTTTTGGGGATTATAAATTTTCTACCCATTTTTTTTGTTGTATAATTGGATCATAAAATTGTAAGCAGGTCTGTTGTTGTCTTCTTTTTGGTTTGTTTGCCCCAATTTTTATTCTTTTGGGGCTTATTATTTGCCATTAGTCGAAGAAGGAATGCCTTGTGCCTATGTTTGATTGTTGTTTATTTTGCACCGTTTCCTCTATTTTTTTGGCCCTTTTTTTTTTTTTTAAGGAAGCATTTCATCCATGTGATTGTTTCTATGTAATTTTTCGGGCTGTATCACAAAATCTTACTTCAACAAATGTACATAGGTATAGGGAATAGAGATTAACAGAATGAGTCATCTTTCGATTTTTATTTTTAGGTTGTACTATGATTTTGCTTCAAAAATCTGTTTAGTATGATGTCTTTCTTCAACGAGAAAAAAAAATTCTATCTAATTTGCTTACCTACATGTAGGCATGAACCTAGGTATTTTCAGATCTTTGGTAATTTGTTCTTGTGTATCATCTTGAAATGTTTATTGCTTACACAATAGTAGTGCTTTACATTATTTGTTAAAGAATAAATCCCATGTGTACTGGACTATTGATTTGGTTGTTTTTTTACAATTGTTTAATTTCTCACGCCATAGGTTCTCGCCGATTAGCTTTTTGTATGCATAGGAGGTTCTCACTTTGAAAGGCTTCTTTCAGTTTTCAAGTTTGTTTCAGCATATGAGGTTTATTAGTAAGAATGTATAACTGTGTGCTGCATAGGTAGTAGGGATAGATAAAAATATTAGACTGCTAAAGATCTGTATTGTTGACTTGGTTATTTTTAAGAGAACCTACTTATTAGATCGAATATGGTAATTCAATCTAATAAAATGGTTTAGACATATCCATACTAAGACTACGTCTCAAAAATGCTATTTTCTGGGCCGAATGTTGTTACTGAGTTATCTTACTAAATGAGCTTCAGTAAGAACTGAAAAGGTATCATAAATGTATATATCAAGATCACGAGAACCTACATTTCTTCGATCTGAACCATGAGAAATGATTTGTTTTTCGGGTTTCTTAATTGTTTCAAGTGGATTTACTTGTTTCTTACTACTCTTGCATATAAACTTAATGGAAGAATAAATGAATGGTGATCTTTTTGATTTACATTTTTAGGTTGTGCTATGATTTTGCTTAAAAAAACTGTTTAGTATGATTTCTGTGTTGACTGAAAAAAAGGTTTGTATCTAATTTCCTTACTTGCATGTAGGAATGAACCTAGGTACTTGCACTGCTGTTCATTTGTTCTTCTGTATCGTTTTCAAGTGTTTCTTGCTTACACAATAGTAGTACTTTAAGTTATTGGTTAAAGATTAAATCCCCTGTAACTGGACTATTAATTTAGTTTTTTTTACATTGTTCTTATTCCTTCTGCCATAGGTTCCGTCTTCTCGCTTTTTATATGCATTGGAGGTCCTGACTTTCAACCCCTTCTTCCAGTTTTCAAGTTTGTTTAAGCATATTAGGTTAATTAGTAAGAATGTATTCTTTGTACCTTTGCCTAGGTAATTGACATAGGTAAAAATATTAGACTGCTAAAGATCTGTATTGTTGACTTGGTTATTTTTAACAGAGGTTACTTATTAGATGGAATGTAGTAATTGGATCTAATAAAATGATTAACATATCCACACTAATACAACGTTTTCAAAATTCTATTTGTGGGCGAATGTTGTTACCAAGATATTTTATTGAACGAGCTTGAGAGAATCAAGACCTTTCATAAATGTATATCTCAATATAAGAACCTATATTTCTTGAATCTGAACTATGAAAAAGTTTAGCTTTTGGGCTTTCTTAATAGTTTCAAATGGATTTCCAACTGCTCCATACTACCCTTGCACATAAAGCGTATTCGTTATTTTTGATTTGGTTTTCACTGCTTTGAGTACATCTATAGTTTGTTTCTCATTAGAATCTGCACTTATGTAGCTTCATTCTGCAGATTGGTCTCGCACCGAGGTCTTCTTCTCGCTCGCCCAAATGGACAAGCAAATTACGTGAGGTTAGTGTAGTTAAGGGTACTACGCAAACCCTAATAGTTGGGGATCTATTGAAAACCCGTAGTTACAAGATCTACGGAAAATCCTCATTTCTTGCCACACGTAAATACTTTGCCCAAAAGTATTTGTTTGGCAGAAATAAGATAGTAGTTTACTACATATTTTAGGTATCGATATTTATTAGTTAGTTTGCTGTTACGCTTTAGCCTATTGTGTGCTTTTAATCTGTAATGTACTTAGCGCAGCTAGGCACATGGTGGCCTTAGGCCAGTTCATGCATAAAAGCAAGACCTTGTGAAAGCCTGTATTCTTTCACATTTTCTTGTCCATGTTTGTTTTTATGATTACTTCCAAACATAGTTCCTTAGGTCCCTACCTCATAAACCTAAACAGCGTCATGTAGGAAGCCTGCTTCTCCTTGGGTTTACTTGTTTATTTTCCTACATAGGTCGTTCAATTGCAATCTGGGAAACCTAGATACCTTCACCTGAGAACTCTAACTTTGTTGGTGTTTTTTCGTGAACCCTATCTTAACATGGAACACGAAACACGTAGTGCTAAAAATCAGAAAAGACGTGATGCTTATTCTCGTATGAATGAAGCTGACAAAGAGGCTCTTCTCAAAAGTCGGCGGCTTCAGTATGCCGAGAGGAAAAAGGCAAATGCCGCATTCAATTCTGTTGTAAGAAGTCCAGCTATTCCAAGTGAAATGGCTGTAAAACCATCAACATCTACCTTACCCCAAGACCATGAAACAGCTACTCTTTTATCAGCTGCTAACTCTTTTTGTGCCAATCGATCGAGCATCGAGAACATCATCCCGAGGGTAGCCAGCTACCTAGTGGAAACCATGTAAACTTCGACTTTGCATATGTAAATCAAATTTTTACCCTCAAAACTTCTCGGGAAGAACTTTGTGCAAGGTACAAAGCCACCAACGTAGTATCCTCAGAAATTGAGGAAATAATTCCCAACTTACCTAGGGTACCCAACTGTGTACATTGTTCTGCCAAACGATTCTTCCATGAACCTCCTTCTTTCTGTTGTTCTGAAGGTGAGATTAGGCTTACAACACCAAAGATGCCATTACCTCGACTCGACTTTTATCGCCTCGATTCGAATCGATTGCTTTTCGAAAGTATGCAAGAACTTACAATAACAATCTAGCATTCACTACTTTCTCTGCACGAAAGGACAACGAATTGCTTAAAAACAACCTAGGAATATATACCTTCAAGGTTCAAGGAAAAATACATCATTTCATCAACTCTTTAAAGCCAGACAATGGACCACCAGCAGGCATTCAGTTATATTTCTATGATCCGGAGATTGAGCTTGAAGAACGTTTGAAAATTTCAGATCGTTTTTCCAGGCACACGATGCAGCAATTAACAGAGATACTTGCTGATAACCCTTATGCCATTTTCCTACGTCAGCTTAAGGATGTGCAAGCACTTGAACGTTATGGAATATACCTTGTTAATAATCCTAAACTTGATCAGCGCGTGTACAATGAACCGACCTGCAGCGATGTTTCTGCAATAGTGTCTCTGGAAGATGAGAACACTTTTAACCCTCAATGCCACATCCAAATTTACTCCCAAAATAATACACCACACAGAATCTGTCATAACTACGGATGCTATGATCCATTACAGTACCCTCTACTCTTCCCAGGTGGCCAGATTGGTTGGCATTGTGGTATTGAAAAACTTCCTCCAAATATGAGCAAACGAAACCGTACATGCCACATGGCTTTACCACTTGTAGATAACAACATCTCAAACGCTGAACAGCTAATTCACCAGGAAGAGGGAGGTCAGAACTATCTACTTCTTAGTTATACAAGGACATAAATGATTTGTTATTGACACATGTCATGCTTGCACATTCACAGCCTTCCAATGTAGTGCACGCAAGCGTAATATTGTGTCATGCCGACAGTATTATTGTTTCAAGTTGCAAATGCAAGACAGCGATAGGTCAATGTTGCTGCATACCGGAAGGCTATTTCAGCAATACATTGTAGATATGTTTATCAAAGTAGAAACCTCTCGATTAGAATACCTTTACAAGCAACAAAAAGAAATCCGGACTGAATGCTTGCAAGGTATCATTGACAGCATCGCTTCTGGAAATACAGAGGGCTCTAATGTCGGCCGAAAGTTTATTCTTCCTCCTTCTTTTGTCGGAGGACCTAGAGATATGAAAAAAAGATACATGGATGCAATGGCTTTAGTCCAACAGTTTGGAAAACCTGATTTCTTCTTAACCATGACATGCAATCCTGCATGGCCAGAGATTACCGAACATCTGCTCCCAGGAGAGTTACCCCAAAATCGACCAGATTTGCTAGCACGAGTCTTCAGTTCTAAACTTGAACTCTTGAAAATAGATCTTCTCAAGTCAAAAATATTTGGAATTCCAGATGCTTTTGTTTACTCCATTGTGTTCCAAAAGCGAGGTTTACCTCATACACATCTTCTGTTGATAATCGGTAAAGAATACAAACTTCTAAATTCCGAGGCCTACGACCGATTCATATCTGCTGAATTACCAGACCCTGAAATAAATCCAAGATTACATGCCCTCGTTCTGAAACACATGATTCATGGTCCATGTGGTACGTGTAATCCAAAAAGCCCATGTATGCAAAATAAGAAATGCAAAAATAAATATCCGAGAGAGTTCCAAGATTTCACCACACATGGATGTGATAGCTATCCTCATTATAGGCGCCGTAATAACGGTATATCTGCTATAGTAAGAAGGTGTAGCATAGACAATCGTTGGGTCGTACCATACAACCCCTATTTACTACAGAAATATGATTGCCATATTAATGTTGAGATATGTTCTACTATCAAGCTGGTGAAATATATCTATAAATACATTTACAAAGGCCCCGACAAAATTGGATTCGGATGACAAGAACAAATTCGAAAATGAAATTCAAGAATATCAACAAGGAAGATGGGTAGACCACCCGAGGTGCATGGCGTTTATACTCTTTCGATCTTTTCCGGATGCAACTTTGCCGTAATAGCATTGCAATTGCACTTACCAAATAACTACGCCGTCTCCTTCTCAAATAATCAAGATCTCAATGACATTGTATCAAATAACTTTCTATCCAAGACTATCTTCGATACGCTTTTCTACATGAACAAAACTAATCAGCTAGCAAAATCGTTAAATATTCTGTACAAAGACTTTCCTAAATTTTTTGTTTGGGATTCAGGAAAACGCTTATGGAGCGAACGAAAGAAAGGTAAGGTAATAGGTCGAATTGTATCAGCTGGGCCAATTGAGGGAGAAAGATATTATCTTCGCCTACTATTGAACAACGTAAGAGCACCCGAATCATATAATGACCTATTAACAGATAAAGGGTACCTACATAGTACTTTTAGAGAGGCAGCTTTGGCACGCGACCTACTTTCCACTGACCACGATCTAGATAAATGCCTAGAAGAAGCTACACTGTATCAAATGCCTAGACAGCTACGCCATCTCTTTGCCTCTATTCTGGCATTTTCCTCACCATCCAATCCGAAAGCTCTTTGGGAAAAGTACAATAACTCCTTATGTGAGGACTATCTAAGGACCCAACAAACATCTGGCTTACAAAACTCTGAAGTAAGATTGAAAGCACTACAAGATATATCGAACTTCTTGGATGACATGGGTAGAAAATTAGAAGATTTCCAACTTGGTCCTGAGGCTGAATTTCTATCACAACGGGCTACCATAGGTAAAGAAATTTCTTACGAAAGAAGCATGATGATAGCCGAAACTGATACTCTAAGTCTGCATAAACTTAATCAAGAACAACGCTATGCTTACGATACAATTCTACACCAAGCTTTATCAAACAAACCAGGTGCTTTTTTCATTGATGGTCCAGGAGGAACAGGGAAGACCAACCTTTATAAAGCAATTATGGCTTCTCTTAGGTCCCAAGGATATATCGTACTAGCAACAGCAACTTCTGGGGTTGCGGCATGTGCACTTCCTGGAGGTAGAACATCACACTCACGGTTTAAGCTTCCTTTCCATGATGAGAATAACAAAATCGCCAATGTTAGTAAACAATCCACAACTGCCAAGCTAATAAAAGAAGCGAAGCTAATCATATGGGATGAAGCCCCATGGGCACATAGAGAAGCTGTTGAGGCATTTGCAGAAATGCTTAAAGACATAACCGAAGTAGATTTACCTTTCGGAGACAAGGTTGTTGTGTTCGGCGGAGATTTCCGGCAAGTTTTGCCCGTGGTTACAAGAGGAAGTAGGCAAGAACAATTAAATGCTACATTGTTCAATTCACCTCTATGGCCCTACCTTACGAAGATACAACTTACACAAAACATGCGATCGATAACTGACCCTTTTTTCACCCAATATCTTCTGCGAATAGGAAATGGAACAGAGCCTCAAGATGAAAATGGAAATATCATACTGCCTACGAACATCACTATCCCTTTTACTGATGAGGTTACATCGCTTCAAGAATTAATCGATTTTGTCTACCCAGATATGCACGCATTTATTGATAATTACGAAACAATAATGAATAGAGCTTTACTCGCACCTACAAACGGTTGTGTTGACCACATAAATAACGCTATGTTAAACAAAATGGAAGGCGAAATGACATCCTATATAAGTACTGACATAACTATCGATCCACAGCATCAAGGAGATTATGAAGACTTCCTAAATTCATTAAATCCTAGCAGTTTACCTCCACACCGACTACTGCTTAAAGTCAACTCACCAGTAATGCTGCTAAGAAATCTTAGTCCTATTGAAGGACTATGCAATGGTACTAGACTAATTTGCAAAGAACTAAAAAAACACACTATTGTCGTGCAAATTGCTACTGGCCCTTATGCAGGTCAAACGACAATCCTACACAAAATACCCTTGGAATCCTCGAACAACGACAAATCTGGAATTCCTTTCAAACGATACCAATTTCCGATACGTTTATGTTATGCCATGACAATTAACAAAGCCCAAGGCCAGACACTCGACCGTGTTGGAATATACCTACGCGAACCCATTTTTTCACATGGTCAACTCTATGTAGCTTTTTCGAGGGTTAGGAAATTCGATGCATTAAAAGTAGTAATAGCACCTCCAACATTCTTAGATAAATCAGAAACAAATAAAACGCAAAATATCGTTTTCCTAGAGATCATTCAAAAAGTACTGAATTGTCAACACCTTTTGCCTCCAATTGACGACCAAGATTACTAGAAATAGTTTAATTTCTGTAAATAACCAACCACTTTTTCAATGACCGTTACTATATTAATATTCATTCTCTAGGACAATGGCACAAAAAGCAAAGTACTTATCAATTGCGGATGTTACTCCCTTAACCACTGATTGGAGAGTCAATGTATTGGTACTTGACAAAAACCAACACTCATAAAAATGATGGTGGTAGGCAAACCCAAAAGGTACTCCTACAAGACACACAGGTACATACATCTTAGGTATAATTAGTATCTTTACTGTTTTATCTGATGTAATTATCGTTTATCAATAATTAACCTCCTCAAAATGAAAAAGGGATATAAAATCGAGGCTGTTTTATGGGACCAAACTATTGGACTACTGCATCGAACTCTTCAGCCATTCTCAATGTATACCATCGGTGATGCAATGGTTCAACATATCAAGGCTGCATTTGCGCACATGTCACCCGATATGACATTTCAATGGGTCTTTAACGCCTCAACCTATATACGACCACTAACAGATTCACAAGAACCGATTGCATACCCCCTTATCTGAGACGGTACCACTAGCAAACATCCAAGCACTTGCAGGCACTAGAGGTCCCATTGGTATGTAAATTATATTTACAATAACATCAGTATTTCATACATAGACATTACATTGCATTAGATAAAAAGGTACGAGTCTAAAAATTACCTCCTTGCAGACATAATAGCCGTAGTTGTTGACATCAAGCCATCAAGAGAACGTGAAATCAAATCAAAATTGACACAGCTACAAGAATTCACTGTTGTAGACCAGGAGTAAGTTTCCATACTTTCTCTCATTCTACATCGATAATTAGCTATCTTCCTAATATACTACGGCCAACTCTATTTACATAAATTGCATGTCATATATTCAATGCATATCCACAAAATTTTGTTTGTGCTGTATGATCTCAAACTTTTTTATCTTTCCATTGATAAACATTTAACACATATAGTACTAAATAATTTTATTACTGAAATATAAAATGCACCAGATATGATCTGTAATATGCTTCATATAGTCACATTACAAACATACTTAACATTACATAAATGGAAATTACGATAGGAAAATATTAAACATAGCAATTTTGCTACAACAACAACACAAACATAATGGAAAACACATTATTATAGATTAGTAGCCACACATAGAAACATGATAACTACTGCTGAAAACAGAAAACACGAAATTAGAGAATAGTAAATGCCATTTGGTAGTTCCTTTCAATTGCTAATAACCTGGAACATCCCCATTTGGTAAATCCATATCATCTGAGGCTGTATCTTCCTGCACATTGTTACCCTCTGCATTTTGTGCTTGTGCTGCCTGCATTGCATTGTATCTTCCTTCCCACATCTGAGCAAGCCTAAATTGCTCTCGACTGACAGTTTTTTCCCCATTCAGCTGCTCTTTTGTCTCATAAAGTTTATGGCTCATTTCCTGCCTTACCTCATGGAGTTGTTTGCCTGTTCTGTCACGCTCCTTAGCTAAGCTTAGCGTTACATTGTCTGGATAGACACCCAATTTAACTATATCTTCATTTGTGATAGGCTCATTATTCAGCTTCACAGGAATCGGAGGACCATACGCTTCGTACTTTCCTTCTTCAACCTCATATATAAGTGGCGGAAAAGCATCCTGGAAAATCCTTTCCTACTTAAAGTAGTTTATCAGTTGCTATTATTATATAACTCTCTTCTGATGTAACTATTTAAGTACATGAAATATTTGCAAAATCTCTTTTATGGACATTAGTAACATTGAATCTTTTTCCTTTCACACACTTTAAGAATAATTTAGGTTCCCTATAGTGTGTTGCGCTTTTTTAGGACAGGTAGCAATTCTTCTATCATCTGTTCAAATACAACTGTATATCACTTATTATTTCCTGCCACAGTCAAACTATGTCAGCACAAACTTTGAAGGTAATCTAACTAACACATAATGTATTTAGCTGTTCTATGACCCGTTTGTTGTTTTACTTGCCATTTATGGATGACTATGTGCATCATTCAAACATACCATTAATTACATTTGTGTAGTTCCAAAGTCATTCAATGCACCTAACTACCCCTGCACATAGTTCTTTCAGTAGTGCTTACTTAATATACTATGAAAGTCATCCAAACTCATTTACATCAGTCAGAATTCCTTAAATTTTCAATGTACCTGTTTTTCTTTCTGCTGGTATTTTTTTTTATTCAATCACACTTGATTTATCAGATTACATTGAACATTAAATATTATTTACATGTATGGCATATATAAACGACAAATCTCCATATTTTACTAACGTCCTATAGCTAAAAGACCATATCAAATTTGTAAACATTTGACCTGGTAAAGTCAAAATGAAAACACAGTGCTTCTTTCACTTGCACTTGTAACACTGTAAGAAAAATGCCTTTCAGTATTAACTCTACTCTTTTCAAAACAGGCACAAATCAGTCATGCTAACCATGTGGGGAGAGTTCATAAACAAACAAGGAACAGAGATATATGCTACGAGAGAAAGCCTGCCAAATATCGTCTGCAGAGGATTAATAGCTACACAGTTCTCAGGTATATTACATATCTTACATCAGCCTTCAAGATTCGGATTCCCATGTACATGAATACATATATCTAATAGTGACTGTTTATAAAGGTGGCTCATTATCAACCGTCCCATTCTCTTACATCATGGTTGAACCAGATATTCCACAGGTGAAGGAACTACGTAAATGGTATGTTCGCTTATACTAATCTCTAACATATTCAATACACATACCAATGAAACATGCTGCAACTAATCTATTCCCTATAGGGTTGAGACAAACAAACATACCATCAAAGGCACTGCCCACAAACCTACCAGCTCTTACCTCGAATCAACAATTGAGAAGAAAAAAACGGTAGAAATAACAACTGTATCGCTCATACAACCAGATACAAAGGTATAAAAAAAAGGTTTTAATAAAAACAGTTAACTTTTACACACGCACTCTTACACTGATTTCAGCACAAATCTAACTTACTCCTATGCAGAATGCACACATCAAAGCCAGCATGTCCATTCCAAACATACTCCAGAAAATACACTATGCCACTTGTCCCAAATGCTCTCAGCTCACCAAAGCACAAGGAAACGAAGAGTTTTACTGCAACACTTGTGAAACAGACCAGATTGCAGTTCCAAGGTACATTCACAAACACACTTACATCATTCTAATCACATACTACACAACATACAATAACCTAAAACACCATAACAAACACAGATGCAGAATCAGTGTCGAAATAGAAGACATCAGTACAGTCATCACAGCAACCTTGTTCGACAAAACTGCAGAAAAGCTTTAAACCACTCAGCAAGCAGGCTGTACGAAATGAATCCTCAGGTAAGCAAACCAAATTTTACACTATCTTCATACAGTCATATGGATACAAATATTTACAATTGTTCATACACCAACACTGCAGCAAATACAAGATCTGCTTGGCAAAACTAATGAAGGCCTCAAGTCAACACCATTAATTGTCGAAATCAGAGCCTCAAACAAGAAATACACGGACAAGAAGACCAGATACACAATACTAGACTGGATCAAATTTGTGGATACTGAATCATCAACATCTTCAATTCATGAAAGCGCAGAACAAGTCAACAACACTCCAGGTACGACAAACCTAATGAACACTCTTAACCAACCTTTAAATATTAAAACATCCACTAAAGTAATACATTCAACTGCCTGTTACAGAGAAACAAGAAGGGAAAAAGGTCGTAACAGCACTACAGGAAACACCTGAATCTGAGCACAACAAAAGGCAAGAAAAAGCACATATAACAACAGATTCTGCCCCACTCAAAAAGGTCAAGCTGGAATTCCCGGATAAAGACGAACAATCATCACTGCACAAATGAACAAAACCTCTTCAGCCCAATGACTATTTTGCAGTACTACTTTTGGCTTTTCTACATCTTCATAAACAAAAAAAAAAAAAGAGCAGTCCCACTTTTGTACACATATATGCAACACTGTTGTATACAAAAACTAAGAACAATATGTACCCAAGCATATATCATTTTGGAACTTCATAAGGTATAACTGAAGTATAAACTATTTCTCTATGTATGTAATGAACAGTAAATATTGCTTTTCATCTGTGATGTATAAAATTATATATTTCACATAAAAAAAGGGCACACCGTGCATAGCACGGTGCCCCACCACTAGTTTATTTATAATATGCGACCAAAGTAATTAGTTACATCTGTAGTATTAATGAACACACATCTATGGGAGATTATTGTGTGGTGTCTCCACACGGTGTGGAGACACCGTGTAGCACACAACACACCACACACCTTCATTCTGTATTAAAACTGTGTGGTTCTGATCGTTTCACCCGTCACTTCACCTCAAATTCCCTCACCATACAATAATTTCCCCACATCTAGACCTCTTACGTATTTATTTTATTTTTTTCTTTCTGAACCTCGTCATGTTTACTTACCAAACTGTTGAAATGTCTCGTCTTTAATAATAGAGTACTACCTCAATATATATATATATATATATATATATATATATATATATATATATATATATATATATATTTTTTTTTGAACAGACATTTTTATTTTCTAATTATGTTCAAATAAAACTATCCACACATATAAAAATAAAAATGAAAAGAAATATGTGAGCTGGATTTAATTAAAAAAATGGAGCACGCAGATAGTCACATGTGCATGGGCCTAGCAGAATCATACGAGATTTTTACGATAACAACAATAAAATAAAATAACCTAAAAAAAGAAACAAAAAAAATGAAAATGAAGCAATGATTGAAGCATACATATAATGGCATGTGTGGCCTATCTATGTTAGGGAGTATCAACCATGTGGTCGACTACCTGGATTTGCAGGCCAGACTGGAGTTTGATTTTTATCATAGACTTTATTATTTTTTTTTTTATAATTCTTATTAAGTTTTTTTTTTTTTTTTATTTTATTTTATTTTTTTTTTTATTTTTTTTTAAATACGAAAGGTTTAACACACGCACTAAATATATGCCTCCAGACGAAGGCTCGAACCAATGTCGCATTACATATATAGCTCAATTTAAGCAACCGCAGCCAGAGTGAATCAAATCAATAAAGTTTACTTAATATTTGTTTGAATTATATCGTTGTTATATAAAATTGGTGTAGTGTGAAAAAATATAGGCGGCTTCAGAAGAGAAGATTAGTATAGTTAGAGTGTGTGTGGGGGTGGGGTGGGGGGGGGGGGGGAGCTTAGGTTTGGAGGGAGGGAATGATAATAGGTGAAGGTGAGACTTGAGAGTGAAATACAAGTCTGAAGCTGCATTGGCCAAAGCCCCATATTCTGATTCAGTAAATGATCTGGTGACTACCTGTTGCTTCTTAGAAGACCAAGATACAAGAGAGCTAGCTAGAAAAATACAATAAGCTGCCATTGTTCTTCAATCAGACTTGTCACAGGTGTGAAAATGCATACCTTAAACATATTCTTATTAGATCCCTTATTTTTCTAGCTAGCTCTCTTGTATCTTGGTCCTTTAAGAATGATAATAAAAATTATTCGAAATAATATACAAACGTTGTTTCTTAGTATTATTAGATGGGTATACTAGTAATTTTGTACCGAAATTTGAGTGGGGGCAATGGACCCCCTGCCCCATGTGGGTCCGCACCTGCCATAAATGGGGGAATTCTTTCAGTTATTTGATATAATAGCAAGCCCATGAATCTGAACAATTAGGTACCTGATTAACACATTCACGGTTCTTTGGTATTGTGACGCCTCTGTCCCGGATACCGAGTCCTTATCCGGAAAAAGCCCGGCACACATATAATTAAAATTTAATCTAATTATATACATAAGTCTTACGTAGACAAACATCAGAGAACATGGTAGAAGACAAAATGATTGACTCGGGCAACTATAACGACTAACAAACGATCGAAAGCAACACATGCTGCATCTAAAACATCATAAAAAGACTTTGTTACCACTGTCAATTACAAATGATCCATTATATCTTGACATCCACAAACTCAACCACTGATTACTATCATTACAAGGATAAGAGAGTCTATACCCAAATTGCAACAAAATAAAGAATAACAGACTTCAGCTGCATCATCCCCAGGGTCACTCTTCAGTGGCCTTGAAAACAACCGACAACACACCAGCTTCTTGGGGTGGAGAACAATAAAGAAACGGATAAGTACATACGTACTTAGTAAGGGGTAGACAAATCTGGTACAATTATATATCAACATATACATATATATAGCAGGCTAAGTTCTATAATCACTACCACGTAGGTTGTAACATGAAATCACACTCGCCCTCTACTAGATCACATAGTATAACCTTACTCTGGTGGGTTTGTTACATCAAGATCAATGGATACTGCACATGGTGAACACGGAACCATGACACGGGAAGCACCTTAAGGGCACGGATAGCTCCGTGAGGAAGTTACACGAGTCCCTTGACATCAGACCAAGTGGACAGGTGCAATGGTTCCATGCTAAGAAGAATAAACATGCCTCACCAATGATAATGATGTTTTAGATTTTAGAAACAACATATATGTAATTTACGGATTTAAGGCTTCCTTTGGATTCTAGTCCTAGACATTCTCATTTAAGGTACCCACCACATTGTAAAAGAATCGTTGACTACTAAGTCAATGTCACACAAGGCCTAAACAATCGCATTCCGGTGCTGACACATTCTCTTAACAGAGGGTATCAGTTGCGGTGTGAGCCAAAGCTACCAGAAGTCGAAGTTAGACATTGCCAATTAACAGAAAATGCCTCAAGGCATACATACCAAGTCATGGGGAAAACACACAAAACAAGGTAAAACAGTTCTTTGAGGAAGTGGCTTATATTCATAAGACCCTAACATATCGAATGGCATTCGAAAATAAGCCAAACAGTGCATTTGGGTGCTAGGCCCACGCCTAAGGGTTCTTATGCGCATGCCCAGCACTCCTAGTAATTCCCAAAACTCTCTGAATCGGTAGGAACACGCCTAAAAAATTGCTAGGCGCTCGCCTACAATATCAGAGACCTCATTCTAAAAATTGGCCCATTGGCGCACGCCTGTCTTGGGATAGGCACAAGCCTACCGACGTTGCGACCTATTTCTACAGTTTTCATTCATGTACGATTTCCTATTCAGTTTTCAAACTTTCTAGCTCATATCAGTACCTTTTAGGTACCAAAACATCACCAAACCTGCAGTATGTTGACGTAGTGACCTAAACCCAAACGGGTTGGACCGGATCCGAACTGGGCAGATCATTTCTACCCCATTTTTATGTTTATACATATAATAAATGGCTTTTCTGTTATTATATATTTTTCGTTTAACTAACTAATCACGATATTGTATATATAATAGCATCCTTAGTATCAGACGGTGATAGAGAAATCATAATAGTGATTATGGTTGATGAGATCTCGAGTCACTTTATATGGTTTGATACTTAAATATCTCTAGTCGTATGTATTATTAAATGGGACAGTAATAGTACAGTTAGAGTAGCACATATTAGATGTCTTCTATCTTATGATGATAGGGATAGATCTCGTCTATCGAAGTGTAGAGACACTTGGATTGTACGTGACGTGCATTAGAGAATGCATACGTTAGACTGACCCACTTACTTTATTAAGTGTCACACTATGTGACGGTTGTGTAATTATTCATAGACCGGAGTCTTCATAACCTGACGGTGTGAATTGTCATGCTTTGACACTATTGAGGTTTCTTTTAGGCACGTGGCGATCATACGGTAGTGATTGGGTATGATATTGAAGTATGCATAGGATTTATGTTGCTCATCCGGAAATCGTGTATCCTAATGGTAGGAGTAAATATCCGAAAGGGCATTCTTATAGGGAATGTCTTATTCTCGAAACTCTTTCCAAAGCGGAAGTAATGTGTTACCTTGAGAGAATAGGATATCCAAATTATAAGATTCCGTCATTAATGGTTTGACACTCGAAATACGACTGTATGGATATTATAAAAGCGATATGATTCTATTTACACGGTAACCGTATCACATGAAAGGTAGTAGTCAATGCACTTGACTCCTCCGATGATTAGGGGTCCTGGCGTGTTGCTAAATGCTGATCATGATCGTTAGGTGTGAAGGGCACTTTGGTAAATGTCTTTATGCTTACGGCCAACATATTCGGAAGTCTACATGGTCACACACATATGGACAACGAGCCGGAATTAAATTGTGGTTATAGTGATAACCAAATAAGGAATTTTTTATCCCGACTATAAAATGTTGTAGTGATAAATTAATATAGTAGTATTTATTTATTATGAAGGAATAATACCTGATATTAATTATGTAGATTAATTAAATATCCACAATATATGTGATATATGTGTTGCATATATATATATATATATATATATATATATATATATATATATATATATATATATATATATATATATATATATATATATATGATATATATATGTAAATATCCACAATATATGTGATATATGTTTACATAATATATATATATATATATATATATATATATATATATATATATATATATATATATATATATATATATATATATATATATATATATATATATATATATATATATATATATATATATATATATATATATATATATATATATATATATATATATATATATATATATATATATATATATATATATATATATATATATATATATATATATATATATATATATATATATATATATATATATATATATATATATATATATATATATATGTGTGTGTGTGTGTGTGTGTGTATGTATGTATGTATGTATGTATGCATGTATGCATATGATATATGTATTTACAAATTAATTAACCATAGTATTATATTTTATTGGATATTAGTGTGTGTGTAAACAACGTAAAAAAAGCACCCATTTCTATACCGGTTCCGGAAGAGCGAAGAAAAAAGGTCTCCTTAAAGGAGCTATCTCTCCCTCAAAGTAGAACGAGCATAATCGAAGACAGATGGTAGCGTATTCGTCGTAGTTGTGGTAGTACCGGTGAACCAGATGGCCGCGGCAATGGAATCCGGGACGGAGGACTTGTAGTATCTCTCTAGATCTGGCACGAAGAACTATCGATAATAGCGCCTTTCTTTTAGGCATAGAAGTAAAACTGGAATGATACCATCTCTCTGCCCCGCATCACGCAGAACTTGTCGAGAGGCGGTGGGGTGGTAGCACCCATCTTTCTGTGGCCGGGCGGGCAGTGAAGGCTCATTTAGTAGACAGCTAGCGAGCATCAAGCACCTACTCCTAACAAGTTGCTGGCTTTTCATCAGACCCCAAAGGCTTGCCACTCCATCGCCAAGCAAGAAAACGAAGAAGGATTAAAATAAAAGCGGCATTCTCCCTTGACTCGAATCAATCAATAATGCCAGAGATGACCCAAGAATTTCGCTATTTCGATTTTGCTAGTCCTTGGGAACAGCGTAGCGACGGATAATTCAAAATTAGATCTACTAGTTGATTCAAGGAGGATCCGTTGAAGAGGAAGTGGGAAACATATGGGTTGACGCCCCGTAGCTATCTCAAACGGACTATGGCCTCCTTGCCCTTGAACGAGAGAAGAACTACTTCTCTTAGGTAGGGGTCAATCAGGCTTCGCGCCTTCCCTTCCCCATGGTTTAATCAGAACTCTTCCTCGGTAAGAAAAAGAGGCATCCCACACCGGGTGGCTGGGGTTCGCGTTGGTGGAGGAACTGGATTGGAAAAAGCCCCGGTGAACGGCGGCCGTAACTATAACGGTCCTAAGGTAGCGAAATTCCTTGTCGGGTAAGTTCAAATTCTCCGCCCTCGATTCGATTGCTTTCCAAGAATGTTGAGCCGGGTATGTAAGTGCCTCAGGAAGAAAGCCAGCCTATCTTGCTGCTACAAGTCAAAGCCATTCTGGGAAAGCTTTACTTTACACTCCATTTGAGGACCTTCGAGCTCCATTCAAGGAGTCTTAGTCTGACGAGTTAGGCTTTGGTGGACCTCATTCATACCCCCGGGAAAAAAAGACGGTGATTGTGTACCGTCACCTTTATCTCCTTACATATCTCTGATGCGGAGTACCAACGGCTAGACGGTAAGACCCCGTGCAAGTGGTAAGGCATCGGTTTTTGGTACCGGCATGCAAGAGAACGGCGTAAACCAACTAGTATCGGAAGACGCGAGCGTAACCCAACCGAACCCGACCTCTCCCAATCCTTTGGGGATTAGGCTTTTCAAGTTCGAAAGCTTGATGAACGAGCGAAAAAAGCGAAAAAAAGGTCACAAATAGAGTTGAACCAAGTAACATTGCAAAGGCATAATGTTCTAGAGTGAATGTTGTTATGAGTTGTTGTTGTTGTTCTTTCTCTTGAAGGGGGCTTGAATCCATCCACTTCGAGGTGCGAAGCCCCGAAGGCTGCTATCCCAATAGGCCAGCGGGCGGAAGGAGGATTTAATGCTCTAAAGCTTCTTATTATCTTATGGCGGCTATGTTTTCGTGGTGAAAATGAACGAAACAAAAAGGAAAGGGCGCTACTTAGTTTTGGGAATCAGTCCCAAAGCTTTCTATTCTTTCATAACCAGTAACTAGAGAAGAGTCTTCATCAACAGCTACTAAAGGAAGATCTACTCTTTCATTTAGTATGATGACCTGGTCGAGAGAGTACGATACATCGGTGTAAAAGATTGAGTTGGATCTGTGAGGTTGGTTTAAGATGATGTTACGCGGCGTTCAGAATGAATTCAAAAGAATAAAACCTCTCTTGTTCGGAAAAATCGAAACACATCGAAATGGTACCAGCCGTACTTAATAATAGAAGGATTTGGCAGAAATATCTCTTTAAACAAATCCAATAGCTCCTCTTTCGAACATAGAAAAGGTTTTCGACTCATCATGCTTCTGACCTCTGACGAGCATCTTTGTTCGGGGGTTTACCCCTCTCTTCAGATACTCTTTTCGCCACTCGACCCTCTCCCGTAGGTCGAGTCTATTTCATAACCTCTCCTTTCAGTCGAGTGGCTTACCTAAGGCTTCTGCTTCTCTCTAATAACGAGAAAATGACTCTTTCAGAAAGCAAAGGAAGTGGGAAACATATGGGTTGACGCCCCGTAGCTATCTCAAACGGACTATGGCCGGACGCGGCTTTAAAACCGGTAGAAAATCGTCTCGCGCATCAACACATCAAAGAGGTGTTCTACCAAATTAGCTTTCAGCTCGTCGGAATACATCCTGTCTTTTCACCTTAGTAGTCCTATGACAGACCTGCCTCTTTGGTCGAGAAGTTCCCTTTACTAGTTCGAGAAGGAATACCAAAACCTAGTTCACTCGAGTGAGTCAGATGCATCCATCCATCCATGGTCGTGTGGTGAAAGCGCACGCTCTTGGCGATATGGAAGGCGATGGGGGAGCCGGCGACCGAAGCCCCCCAAAGACGAAACTGATTTATTTGATACTATGGATCGGCACCCCCATAGCAAAGCCCCACCCCTCTTTTCCCCCCTTTATTCTCTGGCTTCACATCCCCATGCACATACCCTTTGGCGTGCATCTTCTGTAATATAGACAATGTTTTTATAAATGAAATTTCACATAAGATAAAAGCTCTTTTCATCATCAGTCCGTATCATGGTGAAGATAAGGTAAGGCTGTGATTCTTGTTCAAAAAACAGACCACGAGTCATTTTGGGGGACCGAAGGCAGTTCTCCGTGCACCGGACACGTAGCTTACCGAATCAGTTGCGACACAGATGGGAATGCATGCTACGAAAGAGAGCAGTCTTTAAGTAAAGCAGGTGCCTCTACACAGTGAGCCGTGAATCCACTAGACAATATAGGATTTTCATCTCTGCTTTTATATATATATATATATATATATATATATATATATATATATATATATATATATATATATATATATATATATATATATATATATATATATATATATGTGTGTGCGTGTGTGCATGTGTAATTGATATATATTTGGTAATATAATAAAGATATATTTAATATTGGATATTGATAGTATATATATCTTGGAAAAATATTAAATTTAAGATATAATATATTAATGGGATAAATCAATTAAAAATATTATTACATTAATCCTTATTTTATTGGAAATTGGTTTTCTTATTTTCTACTCCAAGTCAAGAAGTTAATCCCAAGCCGATTGAGAAACAATAGTGGCGACCCATCTCCTATTAAAAGAGGAGTTGGGTCAACTCTTTTGCAACACAATATTCTTGCAATATTTTAGTGAGATAAATGAGAGCATCTTGAGAAATAGTCTTTGGATAAAGAAAAATGCAGTCTAGCAGCTGACTTTTTCATGTAGCAATCCTACGGGAGGATTCCGTCAGTTGTTCGTGTGGATCAACGATAGATGCCGAACACTTAGGCGGCTTCTTGCACAAACTACACCCATAGACAAAGTGACGATCTTTTAGATCAATCTCGTATGAATTTAATTTGTCTACATATTATTTCTTTATTGTTTAAACGAAGTCGATCTTGGTTAATAATAAATCAAAATTTTAAATATCGTTGCGTTCCCACGTTGATTTCCTAACACAGTAAACATACATATACAATCGAACAAAGAATTTAACACAAAACACAAACCAAAAACCCAATTTAGAACACCCCTTACCTTTAATTCAGTAAGAAAACGATCCAAAAGCAAAACAATGATGATTCCTATGATTCTTCAACTTCTACGCAATTTTTAAAACCCAAAAACACAATTCTACGATTACTAAAACATTGGGAATAATCTAAAACACCTAAACTTAGATTTCTACCAAGAGCGATTGAGATTCCCAAAAAGGTTAAAACCGAAAACTTATGAAATCATGAATCGTTGGTATAGAAACGTTGACCGCGTAAGATGAATACTTCCGTCTTCCGTGGTCTGCCCAAAATCTCAACGGATTAGCCTCTAGGATGAACATTCTCTTCTTTCGCTTTCGTTTTCTCCCTGAACTCAGAATACGTTCCTTTTTTTATTTTCTCTAATAAAACTGGCGTGTGTGGGGTTTATTTATAGGATAAAATATTATTCATTTCCCTTAAAATAATCCCCAAGACTTTTAATTCAATCCTTTTTAATTAAATAAATTGGATAAATAATAAATTGGTCATAGTAAATATCCTTAATTACGATTTTACCGTTTCTGAAAGCTCGGGGTGTTACATGTATAATAGCAAGCCCGTGACTCTGAACCATTAGGTTACCTGATTAACACATTCACTCATTTCATGTTATAGAGGAGTGTGGACCCTCGTGGTTAGGGTTTGACCATTTGAGTAGTGTGAAGGTAAGGTGGATGATAGTCAATGTAGTGGTGAAAGGTGTAAGTATTATGATTAAGTTTATAGAATTATAAACTAAATGTAAAATGCGGAATTATTATTGATAAACTGAAAGTTACAAATTGGATTACAATGCAGCTGATCGTGGGGTATTTATAGCTTCATTAACCTCATTGATCAGTTGGAAGTTAGTTACAAACGGTTAGAACAAGCCTATAATAGAATCTACATTATACTCAATAGGCTGCTGCATCTCTACACTTGTCGCACAGTCTTTGTGTCTTTGAATCGTCATCAGCAGTGCGAGTGTATCGCCAGATTGCACTCAGCATTCCCTTCATCCTTTATACTATAACACCCCCTCAAGCTAAGAGTGGTACATGAACAACTTGCACTCAGCATTCCCTTCAGCTACTTAAACTCTAAAAGATATTTGAAATTCCCAATTTGTCTAGTAGATATGAGAAAATAGGTGCATCCATGGCCTTGGTGAGGATTTCAGCTACTTGTTCTTTTGTGTTGATTGGAAGAAGTTTGACAAGTCTTGATTTGACTTTGTCTCTTACAACATGGCAGTCAATTTCAATATGTTTTGTTCTTTCATGAAAGACTGGGTTATGAGCAATGTGCATTGCACTGGCATTATCACAAAAT
Source organism: Gentiana macrophylla (assembly GCA_026214975.1). Classification (NCBI taxonomy): domain Eukaryota; kingdom Viridiplantae; phylum Streptophyta; class Magnoliopsida; order Gentianales; family Gentianaceae; genus Gentiana; species Gentiana macrophylla. Next base: position 27,822,640 of record CM047809.1, on the reverse strand, counting down.
AACACAGCAGGCAACTGAACTAGAACCTGCAGGTCCTATAGTATATAAATCAACCACTGGATTTCACACACTGCATTTTCCATAGCTCTGTACTCAGCCTCTGTTGAGCTTCTAGTTATAGTTGTTTGTTTGTTGGCCTTCCAAGAGATTGGAGCATTTCCTAGAAACATCATATGACCTGATACTAATCTTCTTGTTTCAGGACATCCAGTCCAATCACTGTCTTTAAAACCTTTGAGTAAAAGGTTGTTGTCTGTTGGGAATAAGTTTCCTTGCCCCAGAATAGTCTTCAAATACCTCGGCAACCTATAAGCCGCCTTCATATGATTTTCAGTGAGAGTGTCTAGAAATTGACTTATCTGCTGAACTGCAAAAGCAATATCTGGTCTGGTAAAAGTGATGTAAATCAACTTATCCACTAGTGATCTGTATGCAGTGTTGTCTTCTAGAAGTGGTGAATCACCATGTTGTAAAGTCTGCTTAGACTCCATAGGTGTCTTAGCAGGTTTGGCTCCTAAAAATTCATATTTTTCTAGAAAGTTAAGTATGTATTTCCTTTGTGAAATGGATATACCTTTTGGACATATAGTAGTCTCAATCCTTAGGAAATATCTTAATTTTCTGAGATCTTTGATGGTGAACTGCTGATGTAGAGCATCCTTGACTTGCTGAATCAACTCTTCACTAGGGCTAGCAGCTATGATGTCATCCACATATACCAATAAGGCAATTAAAGATTGTCCTGATCCTTTTGTGAAGAGGCTGTGATCATTTTTGGACTGTGTAAAACCTTGGGCTTCCAAGGATTCAGTGAGCTTGCAATTCCATTGTCTGCCGCTTGATTTAGGCCATACAAAGATTTGATAAGCTTGCAAACCTGATTGAGCTTGGTTGATGTGCAACCTGGAGGTAGTTGCATATATACTTCTTCATGTAGATCTCCATATAGAAAAGCAGTATTAACATCCATTTGATGTAGGTGCCAATTATTGGCTGCTGCTACTGCAAGTAAGGTCCTAATTGTATTAATTTTGACAACAGGAGAGAAGGTCTCTTGATAATCAATGCCATTGGTTTGAGTATAACCCTTTGCCACTAATCTAGCCTTATATTTCTCTACTGAGCCATCAGGATTGTATTTTATTTTGTAGACCCATTTACATCCAATAGGCTTCTTTCCTGGTGGTAGATCAACTATTTCCAGGTATTTGTCTTTTGGAGAGCTACAAGTTCATTGTGCATTGCTTCTTTCCATTCATCATGCTTGATGGCCTAATTGTAAGTCTTAGGCTCTTTAACAGCATCAATGGCATTGATGAATTTGGTGTACTCTGCTGACAAATGGTCCAGAGTCATGACCTCACTAAGCAGATGTGGAGTCTGCTGAACTGTATGAGCACCACCTTGATAGAATATTGGTGCCGTTATTGTCCTCATAGATCATCTTAATGCTACTAGTTCAGGTGCTTGGTTGATAGGATCATGTTCCTCATTAGAAGCTTCAGCTGGAATTGATCTTGTGTCTGACTGCACCGCTGATTCATCTAGCAGGTCACCAAAGTTGTCCATGACTAGTAGTTGGATTGGCATATCAGCAAGATACCTAGCTTTGCCTAATACCTGCTGGAATAAAGGAAAGTAAGTTTCATGGAATTGAGTGTTTCTAGCAACAAAGATATCTTTGTTGGTGATATCTAAAAGAATAGCTCCCTTAGAGGTAGTAGAGTTGCCCAGATAGACACAGGTTCTACATCTGTAGTCAAACATTGTTCTGTACTGTTGAAGTGTACAAGAAAAGACCAAGCATCCAGAAACTTTGAATACTGAATAATCTGGTTTAGTGCCATAAAGCACCTCATGTGGAGTACTTTCTTACAGCAGTGGTGTAGGTGTAACATTAATTAGCTTTACAGCATGTAAAAGACAAAACCCCCAATATTCAATGGGTAGATTACTCTGGAACCTCACACCTCTTGCAACATTCAACAAATGCTGATGTTTCCTTTAGAAAATACCATTTTGCTCAGGTGTACTGACACAGGAGGTCTGACGTATGATACCCTGCTGAGCATAAAAGTCAGTGAGCTGAAATTCAGCACCATTGTCAGATCAAATTACTTTAATAATCTTATGAAACTGAGTAGAAACAAATTTAACAAAACATTTAACAAGATCAAAGGTCTCAGATTTCCATTTCATAAGAAAAACCCAAGTAAATCTAGAAATATCATCCACAATGGTAAGAAAAATTGTTGTCCATTTACAGTGTGATGTTTCAAAGGTCCCCAAATGTCCATATGAACAAGATAAAAAACAACATGTACATCAGTAGTGCTTAAAGGAAAATGATTTTTCTTCAGTTTAGCCATAGGACAGACATAATAAAGATCAAGATTACAAAATTTGACATCAGCAGACTGTGAACTAATGACTTGCAATCTTTTATCTGGCAAGTGGCCTAGTCTGTACGTAGTGCCATAAAAATGCATCATCTAATCTATCAGATAAAGTCTTATTTTCTATAGTATTGACAGTGGAAAGACTGATTGGCTGGTCCATGACATATAGTCCTCTGTGTAACTCAGCTGAACCAATCACTTTCCTGTTCTTGTCCTGCAAAGTACATTTGTTAGCAGAAAACACAGCTGCACCTTTTGTATGAGTATGAAATAAAGGCAAAGAGAAAAGATAATACTTAAAGCCAGGAATGCAAAACACATCATGTAGGACCAATTGAGGGTTTACCCTTACTTGTCCTATATGAGTGACAGAGACATTGTTTCCATTAGGCAATCCCATTTTTATACCAGATGAAGGTTTGGGATTGCGTAATAGATCTGAGGATCCTACAATGTGATCTTTGGCACCAGGGTCCAAGATCCATTGTATTGATCTTACTAAATTTAAATCACTTGTTCCTGTAGCAGGTGAGTAGTGTGTGACAATATTAGCAGGTTGACCAACAGCAAATCATGCATGTCTAAGAGGATCAACATTCAACAGAGGCATCAAATTATCAAGTTGCTGTGCTGTAAGATTGGGAAACCCCAGTCCAGCAGACCTACTTGGTGCCTGATCTTCTTCTGCTGATTGTTCCTCTTCTACCATATTGGCCCTTTTAGACAAGCCCTATAAAAAAAGTACCAGATCGCTTCGAAATGCACTAACGGATTTGACTAAGCAGTTAGGACCACTGAACAAACTTGCTAGAGCGAAAGCAGAAACTCTAGAGCTTGGGCAAAGTGGGGACTATGCGTGCCCTGATTGACGAGATCTAAATAGATCTAGTTTAGACATTGAATGTTCTCATCGTGAATAAAAAGACATTCGGATATCTCTTGGACTTCGTTAAACCTGTTGGTAGGTTCACATCCTGAGTAGTCTCACAATACACTTAAAAAAAGAATTGAGAGTTGGTCAACGATTTTCTCCTTCACAACATCTATCGCTAAATCAGTTACCAGAGCCAAACCCATCTTTTCGAGATCCTAGAGATCTTCCAACCAAGAGGAAAGTCATGCTTCTTGTAGCAAGTTTATTCAGTGTGACCATTGGATCCACAAAAACTACATTATAACTTTTTGGAATTCTTTGATCTGACAGTTACAGCAGGCAAAGGACTGTTGGAAGTAGCGCCTAAAAGACAATTTCTGTAATTGTTTTTATAGTAATAAATGATAGATTTATTCTCATCTTATTATTTGCTTCGTGCTTATAAGTAATACACTACTCAAAACCCCAAGTCGTATCATATGTAGCCATATAACTTAGTGTGTACATATGAGGATTAAGTTTATGGTGATACACTTGAACTGTTGGTCCGTGGTGAACTTAATCAAAGTATGGAGTCTGTTGATTAAACCACCATTAATGCGCCCAAAACACTTTATGGTGTGACCGTCTTATCTGCACCGTCGATATTGGTTATCTAAGTGGGGAATTTATATATGATGTAGTCATCTAGGACTGGACCGATTTAATCCGTATTTCTCATATAATTCTGTGATTGAGAAATCTCAATAAATCACAAGATGATCATATATGGATTAACCTTAATCCTGAAGTGATTATAGACTCCTACATGTTCCAGGATAGGGTTTGATGTGTTCGTTAAGGATCGCAAAGAGGCTTGGCCCGAATCATTTTCACGTTGGCACTATTCTGAAATGAGTGAGAAGTGTGTGTCTCACAGATATGGAATCCATTCCTTCCCGCGGGAAGTAGAAAGACAATCCCCTTATTTGTTGATCCTAGAAACTGCTCGATCCACGGAGTTCGTATTGGTTATGAACTAATTGATCACTAGTGAGTTAATGGTAAATAAGGATAAGATGTATTGAATAAGGTTTACGGAAATAATCCTGCTTCTTTATGGATAGTCTATGGAGGGTTAGTTTATATGTAATGATTATATCAATGGACACTTATGACTCGACTCGACGTTTTGAGAATAAGTTATATCTATAATCGATAGAGTTCAGTTTCGGATTTATGGTGGCGTAATTCCGGAATTAATAGGTTAAGTAGAAATATTCTGTTCGGTGAATATTTTATTCAATTTATTGTAGCTACTGGTTATAGGTCTATGGTCCTCGGGTTGACTCCTAACACGCGAGTGTTTTCTCATTTTATGGAACCTCGAGAATAAATTAAATAGTTGGTCTATTTAATGAATATGCAATATTATTGATTTGGTAAATAATATGTAAAATAGAAAAGACATTTTCTATAAAATTTAATGATAAATGGTGCCACACATGATGATAAATTAGGAAAAGAAATTTTTCTAGATTATGGCACATGTGTAATTAATTAATTATCTATTTGTTGGATAATTAATGGAAAAATATGTGATTGATTTTTTGGGAATTATCTCTTATCTTTTGACAAATATCTTTTCCTTATGGGAATAGGAAATTGTGGTGTGAAAATGATAATTCTCTTGACTAGTTATTTTCCTATATAAAGAGAGTTCTTCCTAACACAACATAACACAGTGGCGCCATCATCAAAATAAAAGAAGATAAAAATTATTTTCTTGTTCTACTCATTAAGGGATTTTATCTTGTGCATATTCGAGGAGGTTCTGAGGCGAGGATCGACGTCCACCAGTCGCCGATAGGAGATACAATCTGGATGATTGTGGCTTCTCTTTCTGTCGATTTATTATTCCTCTTAAATAAGGTAAATCTTCAATATTCTCATAGTTAGATAAATTGTTTATGCGAATCGAATCGTGGTATAATCGCATGCGAATTTATTCAGAAGCTTCCATTTGTCTTTAGATCGAATTATGCTCGATCGGTGCTATGAATCAGATCTAACGATCCAATTATGGATCGGATCTGGGTTCGGGTTGTATATCTAGCATGTGGTATCGGAGCCAGGTTAATGCGATTTTATGATCATGATTGCATAATTAATTAATAAGGAGTGGAATTGAATAAATATTGCATCTTTTATATGTTTATTATACATATATGTGGTTGAATGTTCTTGGTTGACGAGATGGATTGGGGTTGGTACTGTTTGCCCGTTAGATTTGTTGTAGTAGAGCACCACCTTGTAATTTATTGTATTAATTTTTAGCAGAAATTTAGGGATTGAAACCGCAACCTTCAACTCAATGTGAAGACGCTGAACCAACTCGGCTACAAGACAAGGTGTTGAAGATTTTGCTCGGCTAAAACAAATAGTTGCAGATTCTGTTTTTTCCCTTCAAATAGAAATTAATAAATCCATTAAATTGGGTTTAGAACCTTTTTTCTATATTATAGATTAGATACCAATGGTCCATCTCAGTGGTTTACTTTTACGCATTTATTTTCATGTTTGATAATTTATGTGAGATAACCATGCCATGACATGCATCATATTCATGAATTCCACTCCTAACATATGCATACATGTAGATAATTAATCATGATATTAATTAGGCATGTATGAGACGTAATTAATTTAGGTAATTAATTAAAAATGAACGGAATTTTATCGGGATATAAAATTCACATGATAAAATTAAATTAACTCGGTAAATTTATTTTGGGATCTAAAAATCATTCGTGGATTTTAATTATGTACTGACTACATAAAAGAATTTTAATAATTGAAAAATTGGAAAATCCGGAAAAGTTGGACACCAACTGAGCAAAAGATTCGAAAATAGGTTCGGGCGGTCAACAGGGCTTCGGCTCGACTCGACTTGTCCGTCCAAGTGCAGGGTTAGCCACGGGGTTCCGGCAAGGTCAAGCTATCCGGCGAGCTGAGGCTCAATGGGGCAACCTTATCCCGATCTTCAACCCAGCACCCGCACACGTGCAACGTTAGTGTCGGGGTTTCGGCAAGGTCAAGCTATCCGGCGAGTTTCGGCTCAATAGGGCAACCTTAGCCCGATTCATCCAGCGAAATGATATGAAACAACGAAGAGGACAGGTCGGCTTAGCCAATCCCGACACCGTTCGGTGAACTCGGTTAAAGCTCAGCCAGGGTTTAATATCGATAAGTTGGTGATTGCTTTTCAAGATTTATTGTTTTCAAATTATTGATATAAAATTCTACGATCCTAAAATTTTATCATGACGATATTAGGACTATAAAATTCTTTTAGTGAATTTTAATTGTGTAGTGACTACACAAGAGATTTTCTAAATAATCATGAATATAGTCATGAATAATCATGATTTTAAATTGGAAAATCATGAATATAGTGTCACTAGTAAGACAGTATTTGGAAACGATAAACTAGTGGGAGCTTTAAATTTGTGATTTATTGTTTTTCGATTTGGTGAGAAATTCATAAGTCCTAATATATTAGGATTATAAAATTCTTGGTGAATTTTAATTTGTGTAACGTCTACGCAAAGAATTTATAAATCCATAAAATTGGAAAATCGTGAATATAATGACACTAGTTAGACGGTATTTGGAATCGATAAACTAGTGGGAGGATTAAATTAAATATTCATGATCTATTGTTTTTGGATTGCTAGAAAATTCTAAAATCCTAATAAGACAACCTATTTTTCAAAATAACGAGTGGGAGCGGGGAATGTGACAACCGACCCCGCGGCCTCTATTGTTGGCACAAGCACGTGAGAGAAGGGTGACGCCTCCAGCCGCTTTGATTACGGATCCCTGCGGATGGCCTTTACACGTATCAAAACTCAAGGCTTGGTCTCCGAAAGGATAAGATTTTGGGAACTCGTCGAGTCACTGAACGACCCTGCGGCGGCATAATCGGGGCGTACTTTGAGATCTGAAACAGTAGGTCACACTCACAAGGATATTTTTGGAAATATTGGCTGGAAAAGGAAGGTAATTTAATTATAATCAACAATTAAATGGAGATGTTTGATTCTTAATGGTTTGATTGTTGAGAGAGATTGTCTCAATTTAACTATCATTGTGTTGATACCGACCCTGCGGCGGCAACATGATGTGAGGTTAAATCCTTGGAATGGTAGGATAAACTGCATGCATGACATCACGTTTATAATTCCTAAAATTATTATATGTTGTGGTGTGTGATTTGATTTATAATTCTGTCATGATTTATTTTTGCAACTACATATCATCTCAAGGTATCTAAATTGCTCAACACGATAAATTGACTAATGATGACTTCGTAAAAGTGGAAAAGCAACAAGAACGTTGAACTCAATAATCGAAAATGCAAATTAATTTTTCGGAAGATGATGTTCCTCTTAAGCCTTCAAAATTAAGTGACATTGATGAGAATGTCACTGCTGTCACTGGTGTTGAACAAGAGACAAAACAAAATTAGTTCAAAGATGACGAGAATGATTTGGTATCAATCTCACTAGACATCCCACAGTTTACGAGTAGTGTCTACTCAAATGAACTGCTAGTTCACGTCCATTTCCTTTATAGAAAGCCAAGAATGGGAAGGTAAATGTCTACAAGTGTAAGTCATCTAAACTAAATAAGTTAAAGGCTAAACCGAAATATTAATAAAAGAAAATAAAGGATACGGAAAGTGATTTCGAATCACTAACCTATGAATCCTTAAAGACTTTCTTAACCGGAATTATGACCCGGAAGCTAAGTTCTTTTGTAAGAACAAGATAGCTAGGCATTAATGATTAAAGAGTAGACAACGGGCAGTTATTTCAGCTAAGATAGTGGGAGTAATATAAGGAAATAAATTTCGGATTTTAATCCTTGAATATCGCAGAAATCTAAATTATGTTTTCATTCGTTGGAACAAATGGATTCACTTTCACATCGATAATATAGTTGCCTTAAAGAAAGTGAATATGATATTTGTATACGATTCTGAGACTCGGACTTTTGTCTGATAAAGTCAGAACCACTAAATAATGCTGAAAAGGTATATGTAACACATCATAAACTTTTAAGGCAAATTGTTTCCGTATTTAGATAAACGATTCTTCAGCCTCTATTAATTGGTGCATATATCCTAAAGATAAAATCTGAAGACTGGCTAAGGGCGATTCCTATCTCCCAGTCTAAGAACACTATCTCAATGGAAAAATTACTAAGTTACCTTTCAATTAGGAAAGGTTAATAGAGCTAAAGAAGTATCATAGCTTTTTCATATTGACCTTCGGGGTCTTATGAAGGATACAAGCTAGTGGGAGCTTTCAAGTAATAAACCTTCTTTGTCTAATGACTACTCAAAACGCCAATTAGTTTATCTAAATATTTGGAGGAATCTCTGATGTCACCAGAGAAGAGAGATTCCATGCTCAGATATAGGCTATAGCATAGTATTTGGAACTGATGCTCGGCCTACCTCCGAGTGAAACGATTTCACTGAAGATGAACCATGTATTGCCTTGTATAGTTATTGATATGCTACATTACACTGCTTAACTCAATTAAGATATTAGTTGCAAAATAACGGTTTACATTATTATGTAATACCGAAAAGTCTACCTGGAAGATGCTTATAATTTGTGGATAAAGAGTGAAGTGCATTTACTCCACTTCCGCAAATAGTGGCATTTAGAACTAGTTCTTGAAGGTAGTACTGGAGATTTTTACATGCACGTTCAGATGGTGACTGATCGTGAAATATCTTAATACAATGAGTGAAGATTGGTTATAAGATTCTGATGACCGGATAATGATGGTTGTACTATCGCACCATTTCTGAAAGAATGTTTAAATAACAACTTTGGACCTTGAAGTAAAGATACTCACAATCTGATTTAATCAGACCACATCCAACATTGGTTGTTGGGGAATAACACTAATAAATACTACTGAACCAAATCAAAATATCCATCCATCCAAATGCAGTGGGAATATGGTCTATCTATTGACTCGCTGTGATTATGCAGACTTTACAATCTACTGGGGGTGATTGAAAACCTATGGTCTTCTAGAAGAACTGTATAGGATTCTGATAAAAATGAGGTTGGTTTAAAGTCATATACTTGTAAATGGAGTTTTGGTACTCCAGGTCTGTTCCCACTCATGTAGAACCACCTGAGTGTCTCAAGCCCAGTGGGAGAAATTGGATCTACATGGAAAAGTGTTGAATGAATGAGAAAGTTTATCTTTCTAAGCAAAGCCAAGTGGTTTTGGGGGTAACTCCCTGAGAAGTAGACAGTTAAATAGGGGTGATGCCCTGAAACTTTCTCACCACTCAACCTTGCTTGACTCTATGGAAAGCAGAAAGATTATTAGGGGTGATGCCCTAAAACTTTCTTGCCGAACAAAGGAGCTTGAATTCATTCAGAATGGAAGGGTTTTAGCTTAAAGCCAATGTCAGATGCTTATATCCATTGGTGGATTAAAGCAAACCTCTAGGTCATTAAAAGTCACATTTTTTAAAATGTGTGGGATTGACCAGAATATTGATGAGTCTTTTGTAGACCAGAGAATCAATATTGGTTAAAGTAGAGAACATTAGTGTTAATAAAAGATAACACTGCAACAGTTGGAAACAACATGGGTGTGTTAGCTGAAGTCAAAATGTGACGAGCCAAAGCTTCTCTGAATCATCGAAGTGGACTATATTCTCATAATTTGATTCGGTCGAATTCATGAGAACAAGTTGTTGGTAATATCCCATCCATCTTATTGGTTAAAGATGATCATGCATTTTCATATGCAATATTCAACGAGAGGTTTCCTACCCAACCCCTCGCGGAATAATTCTCTCAATCTTTGGATAAAGAGAAAATGTGATAAATTCTTTTTTGGATAGAGAAAGTCAGGTTATTAAATGTCAATAACAGTCGAATCTTGGATTCGGACGTTGAGCAGTAGTATAGTGCATCCTCAAGTACCTTAAGAGAATGAGGAATTATATGCTTGAGTATTCGGGTGCAAACCTGAGTATTGTTGACTACACTGATTCTGATTTTTGTCGGATTAAGGATGATCGTGAATCGATCTCAGGCTAAGTGTCTACTCATTATGGTGGAGCTACAGTCCGGAGCAATCCAGCACTGACAATTTGACTCTGTTAGTCGAATACATAGCAGCTTTTGGAGCAGCTAAAGAGGCAGTGTGGCTTGAGAAGTTGTTTGTTGGATCGGGAAGTGATTCCAGGTCTCGATGAGCCGATACCATTTTACTGTGAAAAGACGACGTTTCGGACCTAAAAGATCGCCTCGAGCCGACAACCTAGCTGATCAGTTTACCAAGTCGTGTGGCATGTCACTGATAAGTGCTTGGCGGGTATAAAATTGGGAGATATGTCTCATCTTCTTTAGAGCAAGTGGGAGAATGTTGTGGATAGATAGAATAAGGGTGAGGTGCTCTAAGAACAATTGTTGCTTGTCTTTACGGGCAACTGGTATATTGTTAGATCTAGAGTGCCTGAAAAGCAATTGTTGCTTGTCCTTACGGGCAAGTGGGAGATTGTTGGAAGTAGCGCCCGAAAGACAGTTTTTGTAATTGTTTTTATAATTAATAAATGACAGATTTATTCTCATCTTATTATTTGCTTCGTGCTTATGAGTAATACACTACTGAAAACCCCAAGTCGTATCATATGTTTAGTGTGTGTCACACATGAGGATTAAGTTTATGGTGATACACTTGAACTCTTAGTCCGTGGTGAACTTAATCAAAGTATGGGGTCTATTGATTAAACCACCATTAATGCGCCCAGAACACTTTATGGTGTGACCGTCTTATCCGGACCGTCGATATTGGTTGTCTAAGTGGGGCATTTATATATGATGTAGTCATATAGGACTGGATCGATTTAATCCGTATTTCTCATATAATTCCATGATTGAGAAATCTCATTAAATCACAAGATGATCATATATGGATTAACCTTAATCCTGAAGTGATTACAGACTCCTACTTGTTTCAGGATAGGGTTTGATGTGTTCGTTAAGGATCGCTAAGAGGCGCGGTCCGAATCACTTTCACGTTGGCACTATTATGAAATGAGTGAGAAGTGTGTGTCTCACAGATATGGAATCCATTCCTACTTGCAGGAAGTAGAAAGACAATCCCCTTATTTGTTGATCCTAGAAACTGATCGATCCGCGGAGTTCGTATTGGTTATGAACTAATTGATCACTAGCGGGTTAATGGTAAATAAGTATATGATGTATTGAAGAAGGTTTACGGGAATAATCCTGCTTCTTTAGGGATAGTCTATAGAGGGTTAGTTTATATGTAATGATTATATCAATGGACACTTATCGACTCGACTCGACATTTTGAGAATAAGTTATATCTATATTCGATAGAGTTCAGTTTCGGATTTATGGTGACGTAATTCCGGAATTAATATGTTGACTAGAAATATTCTGTTCGATGAATATTTTATTCAATTTATTGTAGCTACTGGTTATAGGTCCATGGTCCCCGGGTTGGCTCCTAACACGCGAGTGTTTTCTCGTTTTATGGAACCTCGAGAATAAATTAAATAGTTGGTCTATTTAATGAATATGCAATATTATTTATTTGGTAAATAATAAGTAAAATAGAAAAGATATTTTCAATAAATTTAATGATAAATGGCGCCATACATGATGATATATTAGGAAAAGAAATTTTTCTAGATTATGTCACATGTGTAATTAATTAATTATCTATTTATTGGATAATTAATGGAAAAATAAGAGATTGATTTTTTGGGAATTATCTCTTATCTTTTGGCAAATATCTTTTCCTTATGGGAATAGGTAATTGTGGTGTGAAAAGGATAACTCTCTTGACTAGTTATTTTTCTATCTAAAGAGAGTTCCTCCTAACACAACATAACACAATTGGTGCCATCATCAAAATAAAAGAAGAGAAAAATTATTTTCTTGTGCATATTCGAGGAGGTTCTAAGGCGAGGATCGACGCCTACCAGTCGTCGCTAGGAGATAAAATCCGGAAGATTGTGGCTTCTCTTTCTGTCGATTTATTATTCCTCTTAAATAAGGTAAATCTTCAACCTTCTCATAGTTAGATTAATTGTTTATGCGAATCGAATCGTGGTATAATCGCATGCGAATTTATTCGTAGCTTCCGTTGTGCTAGATCGAGTGTCTCGATCGGTGCTATGAATCAGATCTGACGATCTAATTATGGATCGGATCCGGATTCGGTTTTCTGTATATCTAGCAAGAACTTGGTCTGCTGACTAATTGAGTTTGCCCCTGTCCACTCTTATATGACAAGAGAACCATGGAATCTTGATTCTTGGCCTTGTTAGCCACATACAACTTCTGTCTTTAAAACTTGATTGCCATTGCAAAGGCATCAAGAATTTCTGGAAAAGTCACCATTAACATTGCCTATGAAACCATTGGCTCAAATTCATCCCACTTATAAGGAATTTCATGACATGTTCAGCCTCCATATGATCCATCAGAGTGCTATATTGCATTGCATTGACATCGAGGATCACAAGAACAGACTGTTACAGGCCTGATAGTCTTGATTTCTTCCCAAAGAATCATTAACTTTGTAAAGTATTGATTGATAGAATCTGTGCCTTGTTTCAGCAGATGCATTTCTTCAAGAAGATCTGAAATTCTTAAGGCATCAACATTTGAAAATCTTGCTTCAAGATTCTTCCAAACTGCACGTGCATTCTTGAAATACATCAAACTTTACGCAGTGGTGTTTTCAACAGAATTTAAGATCCATGATCTCACCATTGTATTACACTGTCTCTATGCATGGAAATCTGTTGAATCTGCTTCTGGCTTTTGATTGTGCCGTCTACTGATGACGGTCAAATTATACCCGTAGAAGTCATCAACATTATCCTTAAATCGAGCCAAATAATATATATTTTATGTTAAATCACATGTGTATAATGATTATTTAATGTTACGTGATTTGTAGAATATAAAGTGGTATTTATCCATTTTTTATCATTTAAATACAATTTACTGTGCAATAAATGTTTATTTTATAGATAAAGATAAATTGGAGATTTTCTACCAAAGAAGAAGATAAATCTCAAGGCAATTCGAAGTGGAATCAGATTGAATTAAGGATAAATATCGAAGCAGCACGAAAAGAGGAGTAAGGAGTACAAGAGCCAGCGAGCCAATCCAGTTTAGGAGGACTCGCTGGCAGCCAGAGTCCTGTTCGCTGGGGGCGAGCCCCCTGCCCATCCGGATTAGTTTGGAATTATCCTAACGCATTTTCAGACTTCATTTGGATTTAGGAAACCTATTTCAGATCAGTATTGGCTTATCCTATGCGGATTTTTACTCTTATAAATACTTGTACTAGTTCATTAGCAAAAACACACTTTAGACACTTTACACAATTCATAATAATCCTCAGTTTTCCTCAGAGTGGTTTTTACAAGTTCTGCAATTATGTAAGTTCTTGTATTTCTTTTCTTTTAGTTATTTATAATTAAGCCTCCAATTATTATTTATCGTTTGAGATTGTTAGTTTCTTAGTTAAATGATGTAGATCTAGGATTAAGACGTGAGGCAGTGGGGATTCCTCGTCTATAAGGATCCACACGCCCACGCCTATGTCTCGTGATCTATGTATGACTTTATTTTGATCAATAATCATGTTTTTAGTAGATCTATATAATTGCTTTATGAACTTCTATTTTATCCGACAAGTATAGAGAAACGCTAAGATTTAGTTTTTCGCCGAGTCAGTCTAGCCACGTCTTTATGTTGTGATTGTCCATTTAGAATTTCTTATCTTAGTAGGTATGGCTAAGGCTACGTTGCTCGTCTGTTTTAATTAAAATGTGTAGTGAGGAAATACCAATATAATTCTCCTAGGTCGGCTCATGAATTGATCTTCCGGGACTTTCAGCGAGATCTAGATCTGTGTTATATTAGGGAATTACGTGCACCTGATTATACGTAAATCGTAGATTAACATGATACCTAAAAAGTTAGTGTTAATGGGACGAAGACTGATGTGATCGCTTAGGAAGTACGCCTAACCACAGGAATGTTGCCTAGGTGAGGAATACGGTTAATATCGGCATCCTTAGTTTTGTAAGCGTGCAAGTTATATGAGATGGAGGCCTAAAAAGCAAAGTCACGTAATGTAGCATAGTGATCTAGATGGCCTACCCGGAGCTAGATCTAGTTTAGGGGATGACTCCCGTAGCCAATATAAAAGAGATAAGAATCGGTTTAATAGTTAGTGAGTCTAGTTTAATTATATAGAAGCTCTAGTTCCAAACGATAACATGATAATTGAGGAGGTTAATTATGTTGTATTTATTTGTGTTGTGTCGAGTCATGTCAATTTATCTTTTCTTGTCCTTTGTTGGTCATAGACCGTTTTTATGTGCTTGACATGCTTAATTAATTATTTATAAAATGACCCACAATTGGTTCCCTGTGGGATCGACCTTGATTCGCTATAGCTATACTACGATGGACCTAGTCCTCTTGCTAGTATTGGTTTATGGTGGTCAAGTATTTTAATTTCACTTGACTGATCACCTCAATCAAGTTTTTGGCGCCTTGCCGGGGAACCAACGGTCTATTATATAAATAATTATTAGCCATGTCAATTTTTATGTTTTAAAGTCTGTTTTTACGTTTTTGGAGTCCATCTGGCTATCTGTTCGTCAGTTTTTCTCAAAAAAAAAAAAAAAAAAAAAAAAAAAAGGACTCGCCCCCAGCAAGCCCTGTGCTTGTTGCCAGCAAGTCCCAGTTTTTATTTATTTATTTTGGGTTGTTTTTGTGTCTGCTATTCCCCCGTTTGTAGTCTGTAGGTCTAGCAGCAGCATGAGTAATCATGCTGACTGTTAGTTTACTGACATTTGTATGTTTTTTCGTATGTCCACAGAGAGCCAGAGAAATTAATTATTCCACTGGATATTGTTCTAGCAAAAATGTTGACCAGTCAATTTTCTGAAGCGAAGAATGAAGAAGTAAAAGTCACATGCTCAAAAACCACACCAGTAAGGCCGGATGGGCAAAAGTTAATAGAGGAACGGAAAAGGCGGAGACACGAGGAAGGGAAAGCAAGAAAACTCAATCTCTTTCAGGGTATGACTGCTCGCATTTTAATTATTATTTCTGATTCTGATTCTAGCTCTGGTTCGGAGTCTGACCCCGAGTACCTACCCTCACTTTCCCCAACTCCCGAATACCCGAGCTCTGATTCTGACCCTGAGTCTGAGTTCAACACTAGACCCATAGTACCCTACCAACCTGAGGCAGAAGAGCTAAAGGATCGCGCTCGTCTATTGCCAAAGTTAGGAGATCCTGGGGCGTTTATTGTTGACGTAGTCTTGGATAAGAAGTGAGCTGGATTAGCGTTGATTGACTCCGGGTCGAACCTAAATATAGTTCCCTATAGCGTTTGTGAGAGAATTGGAGTCTATACTGTTATGAACAAAACGATGGACATTCGCTTTGGGGATGGTCTTCGTACCGTGCGTACTGGAGCCTTGAACTACATGACCATAGGAATTGGGAGGCTTCGTTTTCTAGTCGATATAGTCGTGATGGACGTAGAGGAGGATCCCCACTACCCACTTATACTGGGTCGATCATTTATGGCAACCTCTAAGGCGAGAGTAGACATGGAAAAATTCGAGCTCACACTGTTTGATGCCAAGGGCTCAGAAGTTCATACCATCCTTAGACCCCGATTTTTGCTTCCGCCGAGTATTTCAGTTATTACGGTTCATGGTGCAGATGAGACTTCCCTGATTCCTAGTCAAGAAGATACTGATATGCTTGACGCTACCCCAAGAAATGGCGAGTCAGAATTCCTGTATATCTTAAGAAGGGACAAAGACGCTCAATCCCAGCATACAGAATCGGCGCATACCTCAATGCTTCTGGCAGACGAGGCAGAAACCGTATACGGAGATGGGTCCACCCCATCTAAAGGATTCGCTGAGGATCGAGAAAGCTCAAAGTTAAAAGATAGACGGAGAAGGGTTAAAAAGCGAACTCGTAGAGTTCGATCTCGAAGATCGCTAGTTTCTGAGGCAGAAACTGAGGTTGGTGCCAGTTTAGATAGCAAGGATGACTGCATTTTCTTAGGTCTCACCACCAAAGGAAAAGCGCGAATTCTCAAAGAAGGAAAGCAGATCTCAGTGCAAGCCGACCGGGTGAAAATCTGGAAGGCAAAGGACAATAAATCAAGGGAATGATGATATTTGGAGAGTCGAGCTGAAGACTTTAAATTCAGAACTATTTCTATCTCTTAGGTTTTTGTAATTCTTTTTAGGATTTTAGGTTTTTATTTTCTTTAAGTCAAATAAAAGTAACATTAAAACGGTTGAGGTTTTTTTTAATTTTTTCCGTGTTTCGATGACCATTGGGTTAAGGATGTGCAAAAGTTTTTTTTACTCGATTCGTTGTAACGTGAAGTAGAGTCTCATAGGCGTGTTTTCTAAATCACAATGTTGTACTAAAAAGCAAGTTGGGTTTAATAATTCCAATGTTTCAAAAATGTAATCGTTTTTTGGACTTAAAAATGTTTAAGGTTTACTGTATTCCTTTTACTGGCCTCTTTTTCGATTCTTATTTTTTATATAAGCTAACGGTGTAATGAGTTTCGAGATTTGTTGAAGACTTATTTTGCAGCGATAGAACTTCGTGTTCGATCTCCGGTTTGCTTATATTCCTAGAAGCTCCTCGACGTGCTTGTACGACTCCGATATTCTGAGAGCCGTTTCCCTAGCTAAGTCTTTTTCTTACATTTTCATTTTTTCTTTGTCATTCTGGAAAATGGCATGTTTAAGTGGGGGGTAGGAGACTTAGCTATGATATGCTATAATTAAAAATGAAAAGAAACGGTATGGTAGAAAATTTAAGAAAAATTGAAAAAAAAAAATTGAATAAATGCCATATTATTTATCTCGTACCCTTAGAATTGTGAGTTCCTAGCTAAGAATTTATAGGAAAGGAACCAAGTTGCATGAGTACATGATGATTTTATACTTATGTAAATGTAAATTTAAGGATATTCATGCCGATTGTTGCAAGTAGTTACTTATTATTCGATTACTCAATCTTTGAATCGACGTTTACCGCACAAATTAGAATAACTGAAGAAATTATGTGTACATTGCATAGATGATTGGTTATGTGAACTTAGTGTCGATATTTATCGACTGATGCATTTTTATCTTCTAGCCATAAAAGTGGAGTAATAAGCTTGAGAATAATCTGTGTTTTGACAAAACGTTAAACACTGGGCTTGTAGTAACATTACCAAATTAGCTTCGCGCTTGTGGTAATATTCAATGTTATTGACCAATCCGTGAAAGGGGATTCTTGCAAGCATAATTTACTTTTAAAGCAAGTTTCTTTCTCGAGATGTGTTAATGCTTGAAAATATGAAAATGTGAGAAAAAGTCAACTTTTAAGAGGCTTCGAGTGTTTTTCTCGGTCTCCAAGTCCAAAAACCTCTTAGATAACGCTCTTGCTTATTGCACCATGTCTTTACCCATTGCGAGGTTTAAGAAGTGGGAATGATAATGTTGGTAGGTTAAGACTGAGAAGTTAGCATAAACTTTAATCTTGCCATGAATATATAAAACTGAATGCACATGCACACATCACTTCGATTCATAGCAAGTAGTGAATAATGGATACCTAATGAGCATGACTGGTATGAGTTGACTCGAGTTTCTTGCGTAAGTATGATCTGACCATGGAAAATGTTGTCTAGGGGAATGACTTATTGATGCTTTGTTCAGGACGATCAAAGTCTAAGTGAGGGGTAGTTGATGACGGTCAAATTATACCCGTATAAGTCATCAACATTATCCTTAAATCGAGCCAAATAATATATATTTTATGTTAAATCACATGTGTATAATGATTATTTAATGTTACGCGATTTGTAGAATATAAATTGGTATTTATCCGTTTTTTATCATTTAAATATAATTACTGTGCAATAAATGTTTATTTTGTAGATAAAGATAAATTGGAGATTTTCTACAAAAGAAAAAGATAAATCTCAAGGAAATTCGAAGTGGACTCGGATTGAATTAAGGATAAATATCGAAGCAGCACGAAAAGAGGAGTAAGTAATACAAGAGCCAGTGAGCCAATCCAGTTTAGGAGGACTCGCTGGCAGCCAGAGTCCTGTTCGCTGGGGGCGAGCCCCCCTGCCCATCCGGATTAGTTTGGAATTATCCTAACGCGTTTTCAGACTTCATTTGGATTTAGGAAACCAATTTCAGATCAGTTTAGGCTTATCCTATGCGAATTTTTACTCTTATAAATACTTGTACTAGTTCATTAGCAAAAACACACTTTAGACACTTTACACAATTCATAATAAAATCCTCAGTTTTCCTCGGAGTGGTTTTTACAAGTTCTGCAATTATGTAAGTTCTTGTATTTATTTTCTTTTAGTTCTTTATAATTAAGTTCCCAATTATTATTTATCGTTTGAGATTGTTAGTTTCTTAGTTAAATGATGTAGATCTAGGATTAAGACGTGAGACAGTGGGGATTCATCGTCTATAAGGATCCACACGCCCACGCCTATGTCTCGTGATCTATGTATGACTTTATTTTGATCAATAATCGTGTTTCTAGTAGATCTATATAATTGCTTTATGAACTTCTATTTTATCGAACAAGTATAGAGAAACGCTAAGATTTAGTTTTTCGCCGAGTCAGTCTAGCCACGTCTTTATGGTGTGATTGTCCATTTAGAATTTCTTATCTTAGTAGGTATGGCTACGGCTACGTTGCTCGTCCGTTTTAATTAAAACGTGTAGTGAGGAAATACCAATATAATGCTCCTAGGTCGGCTCATGAATTGATCTTCCGGGACTTTCAGCGAGATCTAGATCTGTGTTATATTAGGGAATTGCGCGCATCAGATTATACGTAAATCGTAGATTAACATGATACCTAAAAAGTTAGTGTTAATGGGACGGAGACTGATGCGATCGCTTAGGAAGTACGCCTAACCACAAGAATGTTGCCTAGGTGAGGATTACGGTTAATATCGGCATCCCTAGTTTTGTAAGCGTGCAAGTTATATGAGATGGAGGCCTAAAAAGCGAAGTCACGTAATGTAGCATAGTGATCTAGATGGCCTACCCGGAGCTAGATCTAGTTTAGGGGATGACTCCCGTAGCCAATATAAAAGAGATACGAATCGGGTTAATAGATATTGAGCCTAGTTTAATTATATAGAAGCTCTAGTTCCAAACGATAACATGATAATTGGGGAGGTTAATTATGTTGTATTTATTTGTGTTGTGTCGAGTTGTGTCAATTTATCTTTTCTTGTCCTTTGTTGGTCATAGACCGTTTTTATGTGCTTGACATGCTTAATTAATTATTTATAAAATGACCCATAATTAGTTCCCTGTGGGATCGACCTTGATTCGCTATAGCTATACTACGATGGACCTAGTCCTCTTGCTAGTATTGGTTTATGGTGGTCAAGTATTTTAATTTCACTTGACTGATCACCTCAATCATCTACGAAGCCAATTTTATTCTTGGTGATTAACACCATCTCCATAGACATTTTCCATGGATTATAGTTGTTGACATTCATCAATGACTGAACAAGAACCAAAGACGGATTTTCATTAGGATGAACATAAAATGAACTGGAGGGAAATGATAAAAAAAACTCCAGAATTGATCACAAATCAACAATGAAAGTGATATTACAAAAGAAAAAAATGATCAGGAAATGATAAAAAAACTCAGGAAATAGATGACTGTTTACTCTCAAGAAACTGAAATCTCAGAAAAGATGAAGAACACTCTCAAGATTCATCAAAGATTGGAGAGAAAAACGCAGGGAAAGCATTAAGAGATTCTCAAATTCCTGCTCTGATACCATGATGAAGTTTATAGAATTATAAACTGAAAGTATAATGCGGAATTATTATTGATAAAATGAAAGTTACAAGTTGGATTACAATGCAGTTGATCATGGGGTATTTATATCTTCATACACATCATTGATCAGTTGGAAGTTAGTTAAAAATGGTTAGAACAAACTTATATCAGAATCTACATTATACTCAGCAGGTTGGTGCATCTCTACACTTGTCAGCAGGTCTTTGTGTTTTTTGCTTGTCGACAAGTCATTGTGTGTATCAAAGAGTCTTGTGTATCAGCAGATTGCACTCAGCATTCCCTACAGCCTTTATACTAGAACATATTAAGAGACAAAGGTGGTCGGTGGCAAATTTAGAAAAAAAATGTAACTAGAGGTACACAGAAATCAATAATATTTATTAGAATACAATATTGATATAATTATTCAATGTACACCCTAAGCTTAATATAAAAAATTACTGGGAATAAACTCTTTTTTTTAATCCATTTTATCATTATATGTTAATAAAAATAAGAAAACAAGGACACTTGCCATTGGTATGGGGGGCAAATAGATCCACACCTGGAGATCGATGTTGAATGGTTGGCAGTGGTGTGGGATGATGAGAGGGCGGAAAGGGTAGATATGAGTAGTGGCGGGGATAAAGATGGTTCATGAATGAGGGTAACATCATAGGGTAAGAAATAGGGTTAAAACTGGTAGGTGGTGGCTGATGATTAAGATGTGTGGTAAACTTAAGTTGGGTGATGGTAGTGGTAGTGACGAAGTTAAGGTTGGATGGAGGTGAAGGGTAAAGGTGATCAAGAGTAGGATGGAGATCGTAAGGTTATGTGAGGGTGGTGAGTGGTTGGTGGGGGTAAGTGTAGGTGGTAGTAGTGAGGTTAGGGTTGGAGCAGGGGCAGGGTCAACGGTGGGAGGTGTAGCTAGCTAGGGTGATTGTGGGAGGGATAAGGGTTGAGGTAAGAAGATTAAAGATAGATTTACATTCAATAATGTATATAATGTTTACATACAATTTTATCTCTTTTTACATTTTTCATTTATAGTAGAAACTAAATAAAAATTGAAACAGTTACAACCACACAACATATTGTTTGATCGTTAGACGTGTAAACCTATCATTATCAGGCTATAAGTTAGTGATTCAATGTTCATTGTCATTGCATCATGACGAGGCTGGAACCCGTCTAGTAACAAATCCGGACCGTAAACTCTAACGACAATAAATCAAAACCTACGAATCTGTAAAAAGGTAAGAGGGAAAGGGTTTGTGTCTGGGATTAGACTGAGCCTGAGAATTATTCTCAGGTTGCCAACGTATCCAATAGGTGTATTGGAATCAAGCTCTTCGTAGTTCCTTAGGGATTGTTCTTATAGGGGACATCTCGTCCAATTTCTTGTCCGACAAGGACTCTAATTCTTAATCCCTAAGGATTATTATGTGTAAATCCCGTTGATTCAGGGATAAAATGGTCGTGTCCGATTATTTGAATCACCGTCTTAATGACGAATGATTCTTTCCATAATTATATGATTACAACTTAAGGAAAACTCTGACCGACCTGCGTCGAGCTTCCTAGACTAGCTCGGTCAATACTTCGTTCACCGGGACCTCCGCTATCACCGGACCAACCTGCGGTGGTCAATTCGGAGGTCCAAGTCGGACCTCCCGCCTTGGGTTTTGGTCTATTTTTATTGCTTGGCTTTTGTACGAACGACACGTGGCAGGTCCTAATTCGGACATTGTTCCAATGATTTTTTTTTTTTTTTGAGAAACTATTCCAATGATTTTTAAATGTAATGAAAATAAATAAATGAAATTTCATTATATCAGTCTTTAATATATTCAATAACGTCAGAACAAATGCCCCTAAGTTGAGATCTTAAATGATGATTATATTTTGCGATGAAAATCAGAATTCGATTTCCAATATAATAAAAAATATCCATCCTTATTTCTCATAATAATAAAAAAGGCCCCTAAGTTGTTTGAATGTGTCAACTATCTTTTTTACCTAAAGTGTCAAATATCTTAAAAGTCCCTTCACGGCCATGTTTATTAATTAATTAATTTTTCATAACCTTGTTGATTGTGAATTTTTTTCCTTTAAGTGAGATTGCCTAATTAAGCAATACTATTGGTTTTCTTCAATTAATGTTTGTCTAAATCGTTGTTGCACGACGTCCCAGCTGGACAGATCACAAAACCAAAGGTAGAGATCTGCATACTACTTTTATGAATCTGTGTGTTTGATGTAGTTTTAGTATTTTTATTCCCTATGCATGTATCATGTATGGCAAATTGATGGAGTAATACATTATGAGATTTAGCTGGTTTTTTGTGATCAACCATTGATGAGGACGAATTTAACCATGCCATGTCATCCACATAACACCCCAAACTCTAAGGGAAATGCCTTTACGGTCATAAGTTTATAGGGCTATAAGCCCAAAGGCCGAGCAGAGCCCCCAAGAGTGGAGCTGACCAGTTTATTCCTCAGTCCTCTGAAGGTCGGTCAGGACAAGATAGAGGTGGACCTGTGCAGCTCGGTCATATTGGCCTCGGATGCTCGCCGCAGGTTATCTAGAACATATGAAAAAAACTACATGGTTATCATGATAATTATGGAAAGAATCCTAAGCCATTAAGGCTCTGATATTTATCTTTTAAATGCCGAGATTATCTCCTACAATAAAGGGATAAATCTGATTTAATAATACTTGAAAAAGACGGAAAAATAGTCCATAATGGACACGGCCCATGCAGGCCTAGGGAGTAAGTGTTCCCTATATAAACGTTCATAAGAACTACGGCAGACTTGATTCCAATACACTTTTTGGATACGTAGGCAACTTGAGAGAAAATATCCCAGGCTCAGTCTAAATCACCCGCCAAAAACCATCTCCTCATTCATACTTTTTCTGTTTATTACCCTTGATTCAATTACCACTAGATTATACGGCCCAGATTTGTACCTGACAAAATTTTGCTTTGTCAATTGGCGCTAGAAGGATGGTCTTCTACTGGTATTTGTTCGAGATTCATTCTAATTGTATCAATGGCGGAGACACATAAGCAGAAAGCAGCTGAAAACGACCAGAATGGTCAAAACGATAGTCATGAGGAAGAGGAGAATGTTGATTCTAAGAACCAAGCACAGCAAACCGAGGAGGTTTCAATAGATTCAACGCAGCAAGCTCTTGTCGACCAATTGGCGGTTGTGGATCCTGCTACCAGACAAGATATCCTCCAGGTGGTGTAGCTAGGAGATGGCGATGCAGAGGAAAGTACGGAAGGGAATAGCAAACAAGACGAAGAGGCCTCTGTCTCAAATAAGGGAAAGAAACAGCTAGATGCCCGGGTCAGGAAAGCAGCTCGGGAAGAAATTAACGCTATGATGGGTAAGAAGTCTGACGAGTGCTCATCCGCTTCTCCTTTCACAAGACAAATAGAGGTTTATGATCAACCTGCTGGGTTCAAGGTTCCCAAATTGAATCCGTATGATAGGTCCAAGGACCCATCAGATCACCTTTTTCAGTACATTACACAGATGAGCTTGTTTAACGCTTCAGATGAGATGAAGTGTAAAGTTTTTCATACGTTACTGACGGTCAGGGCTCATGAATGGTTTCGGAAGCTTCCACCGAGGTCAATTTCTAAGTTTTCAGAATTATCTAGAATGTTCCATAATGCTTTCATCACGGCTAAGTCATTTCAAAGAAATGACATCCATCTGCTTACAATCAAACAGAAGAAAGAGGAATCTGTCCTTCAATACCTAAAGGGATTTAATGAAGAATCTGTACAAGTTAAGGATGCAGATGATCCCTTGTTGATTGCCTCATTTGTAGCCAGACTGCGGGAAAGGAGGCTGTATGCTAAGCTGAACAGCAAACTCCCCAGGTCCTTGGAAGAATGCACAGATGCGGTGTACAAGCATTGCCAAGGTGAAGAAGTGAATAGTTTAAAGCGAGAGTCAGAGAAAGGAGAGTCCAGAAAAGAAAGAAAGAGGACAAGGTTGATAGGAAAAGAAAGCGGTCTGGGACCGAATGACTACCTCAATCACAGATCGTTTGAGGAAGAAAGTTGCTTTGCAAGAAAGGGATTTTATCCCTCTAAATAGATCGCGTGAGCAGGTGCTCACAATCATGGAAATAAAATCCTTGGCTCAAGTCCCACCACCAATGAGAGGTCCCCCGGAGAGAAGGGACCAAAATAAATTTTGTTCCTACCACAAGGATTTGGGGCATGATTCAGAAGATTTTAAGGACCTGACAATAGATATTGATGAGCTATAATGAAGGGAAGACTGGATGAGGTTGTGGATCAATCTCAGGACCCCGAGCCCCGAGGCCGAAGGGATTATAGACCCCGATCATACCGGCAAGATCAAGATCGGCATGAGGAGCCGCGAAGAAGAAGAGAGCCAACTCCAAACGCTGATCAACAGATTGACAACTGCCCAATCAACACCATCAACACTATTTTAGGTGGTCCAGTGTCAGTTTGGAAGGGCTGAACGGGCAGGTCGGGAGGTCTGTGATTTATGGACCTAAAGACCCGCTCCTTATGGTAACTAATAATGAGGGCTTGGTTATCGAGGCCGTAGTTCATAAGAATCTGGTAAAACGAATCTGCATGGACACTGGGAGCACTGTTAATATGCTATACTATTCGGCCTTCCAGTCAATGAAGCTAAAAGATTCAGAATTAACGCCCATGTCTGCACCAATTTTCGGCTTTGTAGGACCTCCAGTTCATCCCATGGGGATGATAAAGCTTGTCACAACATTTGGTAAAGAGACCAGGGGCAAGACGCTGATGGTTAACTATGTAGTGGTAAAAGCTCTATCAGCCTACAACATTATCATAGGAAGACCAGCGCTGATCGAGCTCCGAGCTGTGATCTCTCCGGTGCATATCAACTTAAAATTCCTCTATATGAAAGGTTTGGTGGAAATCAAAGGAGACATAGAGGTGGCAAGGAGCACCTACACAACAATGATCAACGGGAAGGGAGTTGCACTAGACCAGGCCGGAACGAGTTACAGGCAGCAATGATCTATTTTATGTCCTTATTTCTTTGAGACTTTTAACTTATTCATTTACTATAGTACTTTGTTTCTTTTGTTTATGGATTTTTTATGAAAGAGTTTGCACTTGGTGGGTGCTTTTTTATGCAAGTTATAATTTTTGATACTTTATTTTACACAATTAGAATGGTGTGGCAGGTCCCATGTACCTATAAAGTTTGCATAGGACAAACTCCTTAAAGTCCGTAGGACGGACAAGCTGAGCTCCGCATGACGGACCCAGTGTAATTTCATTAAGTCCACAGGACGGAGCAATGGAGTTCTGCAGTTCAGACTCAACAACATTTGCAAAGGACAAACTCCTTAAAGTCCGCAGGACAGACAAGCTGAGCTCCGCGGGACGGACTCAATGTAATCTTATGTAAGTCTGTAGGATGGACAGACTGAGTTCCATAGGGCGGACTCAGTGTAATTTTATTTGAGTCCGCAGGACGGACTTAGTGTAATCTTATTTAAGTCCACATGATGGACAGGCTAAGTTCTGCAGGATGAACTCAGTGTAATTTTATTTGAGTCCGCAGGACGGACTTGGTGTAATCTTATTAAGTCCGCAGGACGGACAAGCCGAGCTCCGCAGGACGGACTCAGTGTAATTTTATCCGTATGATGGACAGGCTGAGCTCCGCTTGATGGACTCAGTGTAATTTTATTTATGTCCGCAGGACGGACAGGCTGAGTTCCGCAGGATGGACTCAGTGTAAGTTTATTAAGTCTGTAGAACGGGCAAGCTGATCTCCACAGGTCGGACTCAGCACGATTTTATGAAGCCAAGAAGCAAACTTATACTAAGTGTGCATTCAAAAATCACAAGTTATTGTAGGACAAACTGGGGGGAATAGATCAGAAGATCAGAGAAGACCCTTGCAGAAACATGAAGACACATCAAACTATACTCAAGTAAGTACTAAGACACTTGCAGAATATGAAAAATTAGCAAAAACTTCAGTCTGGGCTGTCTTGTAGACCTCTAAAAGGTGGCCAATGAGGGGAACTTTGCCCTGGCATCGTAACAACTTCTGATCTGGGCTGGCTTGTAGACCTCTATAAGGTGGCATGCTGGACTGCATGCTTGGCCGCGATGTCCACCCCCTTTCGGAAGTCTTTCACACGGTCGTTGTAGACCTTATCCATATCCGACTTATACATATTTGTGTGAGGAAGACGAGCAATATCCAAGTCAGGGAATTGAACCAAAGTATTTTTTACCCCCATTGTATAAGTTCCACAGGCTGTAGGGGCGAGCAGTGGGTTCAGGGCCTGGATAAAGTCTGGTGAGGCCTTGTACTCTTCAATTATACGGGCAGGGGCTGCAGCGAGCTTGGCCGCCAAAGCGTTCTTTTCTTCTCAAAGATTAGCGATGGCCTCTCCCATTTCAGATGTCTCGGCCAAGGGCTCTCCCCTCATGGATTCAAGAGAATCCTTATATGCAGACCCAAACTTTTGCAGTTCAGATTCCTGAACTTGAAGTTGTTCTTTAAAAGACTCATTCTCCTGGATAGCAGCTTGCAAACTCTGATTGACCTGATCGCACTCAGCAGATTCCCTCTCCAGATCGATAATTCTCTTCCTTAAACCTTCTATACATGAAGTGGCAGCAACCAACCTTTTGAAAGTCTCTTCTCCAACACGAGACCCTGTAGAAGGGGTGAAATAAAACTTAGAAGGAATGAAGCTCAAGGGAAAAAACCAAAAGAAACTGTTAAAGTTACTTACATATTCAATGGTACTAATCCCTTCGTTAGCCAACTGTTCGTTGGTCATCTCCAGTAGAGGGTCAGGCTCCACCTCTTCCTCATCCTCTTCTTCATCCTCTACCTCTTTCGGGTCAGTTAGCTCGGGTGTCCGGTCTAGGGAGGCATCAGATTGGCCTCTCTTCCTTAGCTGGCCATCTCTATCACCAGGATGACTCCTCCGGATAAAGGGTTCCCTCACCACCATCATCATCATCATTCGGGATGTCGATGGTAAGACCCGCAACATCCACCCTTAGGGTGGAGGAGCATGGAGTGACTTCTTGTTGAGGCCCCAGGTTTGTTGAAGCCATGACGGCACTAATAGGCACGGAATTGATAACGTCCCCGCAGTTTGGGGGAGGAGGTGCTCCTCGGTACACGTTCTCTCCGAAGAAACATTCTCACCGACCTGCTCTTCTCTTGCAACATCCAGTAAGCCTATGAGGGTTGCCACTGCAAAAAAGACAGAAAGAGAATGTCGGGTTAACGTCATAAAAAACTAAAATAAACAAGACATTTGTTGCTACAAACTAAACCATACAAGTAGCCCGGTCCTCGGCACTTAGTGGTACATATGGTTCCAGACCACCCTCACCCAGATGAGCCGCCTCTATAAGTTGAGAGGACAACTCTCTAGCGTATATGAAGATCCCTGAATCCATGATAGCTTGCACCTCGGTAAAATCGTCAATCTATGGGGTGGCGTCCTTATACACGTCATCCGACCTCCATTGACTCAGCTTGGCCATCCTGCCATTCCGAGCCAGGAAGAAGTGAGCACGCCAGCCCGTAGCCGGTGAAGGCCCATCAACTATGTAAGCCTGAACACCGGACCGCCGAGGAAATTGGTACCATCCAGCAGGTCCTGGATTCTTTTTGATTTATTGAAAACCTCTGAAGAGGTTTACAGAGAAACAAACTCCCACCATCTGGCACAGGATAGCGAACGTTATGATGTTCCTAACCCCATCAGGAGCCACTTGGGCAGCACATATGCCGTAGTACCTCAGTACGTCTATGAAAGCGGGGTAGCAAGGTAATCACAGTCCGCCCTTTAGTTGGCCTTCAAAGACTGCGCAAAATCCATCCGGGGGCTAGTAGGCGTAAGGGCGGGAGTCGGTGGGAAGCATAGGAGCAAACACCTCCATGTTTACCCTATACTCCTGACAGATACAATCCAGACTGCTCTCGGAAAGAACGGAATCCATTCTGTGGCTCCCTATAACTATTTGGGTCTCAGTACAGATCATATGCCTGAAAGTAGGATCAAAAGTCTCAGAAGAAGGATGAAAAGAAGAAACTAGATCTGAATTGGCTATGTGTCTTTCGGCTTTGGCGTGCGATTCAAATAGCTCTTTACGGAAGAGTTGGAAGGGGTTGAGGCTCTCTGTTGAGATGAACAAAAACGAGACATGACTACCTAGAAATATAAAAGACGGGACTTACTTGTGAAAATGGAGGGGAGAAACCATGAAATGATGTAAGCCCTCTAGTCTTCAATCACAAGAAGGATGTGTGGAGTAATGGTGACAAACGGTTGATGTGATTTGGGTGTAACCCCCAAACACATTCTCGAAAATCATTTCCCATTAAACGGTATGTGGGTGGGAAACGCCTCGGTTTTCAAAAACTTCATGAAAGAAGTTATGACAAGGTTGTGCCACCTAGCATGGTTGACTATTTCAACTCTATCAAGACAAGGGCCGAACTCCATAAAGACATGGTTGATCAAGCCCAGAAAGCTTAGAATGCTCTAGGACTGATCCTACCTGAGCTCAAGAGGTCAGCTAGATCTGGGGGGGATTATGATGAGGATGGATTTAACCATTCCATGTGTCACCCACATGACACCCTAAACTGTAAGGAAAATGCCCTTATGGTCCTAAGTTTAAAGGGCTATAAGCCCAAAGGCCGAGCAGAGCCCCCAAGGGTGGAGCTGACCAGGTTATTCCTCAGTCCCCTGTAGGTCGGTCAGGATGAGATAGAGGTGGACCTATGCAGCTCGGTCATATTGGCCTCGGATGCTCACCGCAAGTCGTCTAAAGCATATAAAGATAACTACACGGTTATCAGGATAATTATGGAAAGAATCCTAAGCCATTAAGGCTCTGATCTTTACCTCTTAAATGCCGAGATTATCTTTTACAATAAAGGGATAAATATGATTTAATAATACTTGAAGAAGACGGAAAATGAGTCCATAATGGACACGGCCCATACAGGCCTAAGGTATAAGTGTTCCCTATATAAACATTCATAAGAACTATGGCAGACTTGATTCCAATACACTCTATGGATATATAGGCAACTTGGGAGAAAATATCCCAGGCTCAGTCTAAATCACCCTCCAAAAACCATCTCCTCATTCATACTTTTTCTGTTAATTACCCTTGATTCAATTACCACTAGATTATACGGCCCAGATTTGTACCTGACGAAATTTCGCTTCATCAACCATAATCTTATAGATCTTTGCGTATGGGATTCAACCAAACTTATTGCATGTGATAATTTTTTGTCATATTGGTGTTCCAATTTTAGCTTATATATGGAATAAATCATTTAAAAATAGACTTATGAGCAACAAATCTTTCATCTGTATGACTAAAGGAGTATCCCTCTTTTCAGACAAATTTTACTGTACAACCAATTTAGCAAATGTAAATCTGACATGTAAAACATATCCACTAAAATCTTGACATTTCATTTATATGGACCCCAAGCACAACTCATCCTCAAAAATTGAAATCAGATTTGACGGAAAGTGGTTAACTTCCGTTTAGGTGTTCAATTTTTACGGATGGATTGTGCTTGTGGTCCACATATATGAGCTGTCACGATTTTAATGGATATGTTTTATCATGTCATACTTCCACTTGGTAAAGTTGTTGTACAGTAAAAATTTTCCTCTTCTTAAAAGTTTAACAAAAAGGTTGAGCCCACTCAAAGAGTCTTCACAATCCGCCCTTAAAACTTTATAGAGAATGTAAATCGAAGCTGTAGTGGTTCAATTTACAAAAATTATTTATATATTTTTTCTTGTTGAGAGAATTCAATATAGTGTATCGAAATCCACACTCAATCCTGAAGACAAAACCGTCTTTATAGCACTCATACTCTTTTAGCTATGCTCGTTAAGGCCTTGTAAGTTTAACTATAATGATCGGAGAATGCATTTAAGGGCTTAGACACTGGATTATTGCCAGCAGGCTACCGGTGCAGGGGCAAAGCTAAGACCTGGAGGAAAAAAATCCCCTCATTATACCTGAATTTGTCTCATAAAAAACCCACCCCCAAACCCTAGCTGCCAACTTCCAGCTTATCCATATTTTTTTTCCTCTCAAAATTCTCCATTAAACTCATCTTATTCCATCTTTTGATCTTAAGAGCTCAAGTGCATGATTCAACCCTTGAAGGAGAAGAATATCAAGCTTTTTTGGTTAAAAAATTCTAAGTCTTCATCATCTTCTCCAAGATTCTAAGATCAAGTTAAATTCCTCCATGTTTTCTTCAAGAATCTTAAATTTTAAGCTGATATCTTGAGTATGAGTTCATTCTCTAAAAAAATTCTCACTTTCAGCCGCAAATTCTAAAGATTTGCTAAATTCCAAGTCCTGGAAAGTAATTAGGAAGAACATAATTGAGGGGATTCTAGGTTTTTCATGTTCTATAGAATTTTGCAATATTGTTTCTAGTTTTACTTCATTTTGCCTAGGAATTTTGGAGTTTGGTGTTGAAATAATGTCCTAAAACCAATCAGGCTGGACCGGATCCGATCGGGTCGGGTCAATTACAGTCTATTTAGTACATTTAATATTATTATTATGAATAATAAAAACACTTTTGTTATTATATATGTTGTTTATTTATTAAACCAATTTATTATTCTATATATATGATAACGTCCTTAGTATTAAATTGTGACAGAGAAACCATGACAGTGATTATGGTTGATAAGATCTCAAATCACTTTGACTAGTTTGATACTTAAATGTCTCTAGTCGTATGTACTATTAAATAGAACATTATAGTACATATAGACTAGCACGTATTGGATGTTTTCTATCTTATGAAAATAGGGATAGATCTCCACTATCGAAGTGTAGGGACACTTGGACTATTCGTGGACGTGTATTAGAGAATACGTACGTTAGACTGACACGCTTATTTTATTAAGTGTCACAATATGTGGCGGTTGTGTAATTATCCTAAGACATGAGTTTGCATGACATCACGGTGTGGATTGTCATGCTTTGACACTATTGGGGTTTCCCCTATTCGCGGGGTGATCATGTGGTAGTGCTTGGGTGTGATATTTAAGTATGCGTAGGATTCATGTTGCTCGTCCGGAAATCGCGTATCCTAATGGTAGGAGTAAATATCCGAAAGGGCCTTTGTATAAGGAATGTCTAGCTCTCGTGCTTCAAGAAAGCATGATATCCAGATTATAAGATGTGGTTGTTAATGTATTGACACTCGAGATACGACCGTATGAATATTATAACATCGATAGGATTCAATTTACACGGTAACCGTTTCACATGAAAGCTAGTAGTCAATGCACTTGACTCTCCCGATGATTGGGGGTCATAACATGTTGCTAGATGTTATTCATGATCGTTAGGTATGAAGGGCATTTTAGTAAATGTTCTTTATGTCTACGGCCAACATATTTAGAAGCCTATCGGGTCACACACATAAGAACATCTAGCCTGACTGAAATGCGGTTATAGTGATAACCAGATAAGTAAAATTTTTATCTCGACTATAAAATGCTATAGTCATAAATTAATATTGTGGTATTTTATTTATTATGAAAAAAATAATATAAGATATTAATTATGTTGATTATTTTTTATATATATATATATATATATATATATATATATATATATATATATATATATATATATATAGCGCATATAAAATATGTGTATATGAAACAAACAGATTTTGCAATTTAAATAAAATATTATTTAATAAAAAATATTTTCCTTATTTTATTAGGAAAAAAATTTCTTTCTTCCTACTCCAAGCAGGAAGATTCTCCCAATAGAATTTGGGACATCTTGGGCGCCACCTACATTATAAATAGGAGTGAGTTTCAAGCTCTTTTGTATCATCACAATTACAAGAATTTTACTATAAAATAAGAGAGCTTCTTAGATAGAGTTTTGAGAGAGAAAAAATGTCGGATACTTTATTTCCTTTATTGTTCATTACCTCGCCATTCGGTACAGGCGATGGGCATATACCTCAGGGGCTTACCTTGTAGGGTGCATATTCATCATGTTAGTTTAGTGTCCTAAACATAATCGAGTTGGATCATTCACTGTCTATTTTTCTTTTCTTTTTCTGCAAAGTCACTGCCTATTTTGTTTATGTAGCCTTATTATTATGAATAATTAAAGCGCTTTTGTTACTATGTATTCCTTTATTAGATTAGCCAATTCAATATTGTATATAATAACGTTTTTAGGATTAGTCAATGATAAGAAATCATAATAGTGATTATTGTTGATGAGATCTTACTCACAATAAAAGGTATAATTCTTAAATATCTATAGTCATATGTATTATTAAAAAATACATTAATAGTACGGTTAGACTAGCATACATTGAATGTCTTCTATCTTGTGAATATAGTGATAGATCTCATCTATCAAAGTGCAGGGACACTTGGATTGTGCATTGACGTGTGTTTGAAACGCGTACGTTAGATTGACCCGCTTACTTTATTTAGTATCACATTTATGTTGAGGTTGTGTAATTATCCTTTGACTGGTGTCATCATAATATTGCACTGTGAATTGTCATGTTTTGACACTACTGAGGTTTCCCTTATCCACGGGGCGATCATGCGGTAGTGATTGTGTGTGATATTGAAGCGTGTGTAAGATTTATGTCGCTCGTCTGGGATTCGCGTTTTCTAATGGTAGGAATGTATATTCGAAAGGGGTTTCTTATAAGAAATGTTTTATCCTCGAAAGTGTTTGCAAAACGGAAGTAAAGTGTTTCTTCGAAAGAACATAATATTAATATTAAGATATAGTTGTTAATGTATTGACACACAAGTAACGACTGTATAAATATTGCGTATGCGAAAGGATTCTATTTACACAGTAACTATTTCACAAATAAGGTTGTAGCCATAACACTTGACTTTTCCGCTGAATGGGGGTTCGCGACACATCATTAGATGTCACTCACAATCGTTAAGTATGAAGGGTATTTTTATAAATACACTTTATACTTACGACCAACATATTCGATAGCATATATATCGGATCGCAAAAATAAATATTCAATTTGTGACATGTTATTGTCATTGACGGACCCAGGAATTTATTATGTGGTGATCTTGGTTATCACTTTTCAAATAAATATATATCGGCCAAAAATATTCGATAAAAATAAATACATTAAAACCCTTATAATAAGAGACGGTGATATAAACAAAACAAAAAAGTTGCTTCCAACGGGACTCGAATTTGTGCCAATTGGAAATGAAGAAAAAAAATACAACCATTCAACTAAAAAATTTTACTAGCTTCGTCTCATAAAAAGAGTAAACTTTTTGAAAATATTTTGTCTAAAAAATGTCTATTTTGAAAACCAATGGATCATTTAATGTGTATTTTCCAAATATAGTCCTATCATAACATTTAATATTTGTATACTTATTTCATATTCCAAAACTAGCACTTATCGTGAGATAGTGGTATATATGTCCATCAATACTTAAAATACAACATATTAATTGTTTTTTTAATTTGTGTGAATACAAAAAATAGACATTTTTTGTGAGACGAATGTAGTACTATATTGTTCATATTTAGGCACATTAAATACACATACTAATTGTAACGCCCCTAGACCCCGGGTCCGGTAGCACTAAATGAGTCATAAATGGTCCGGTCAACTGCTTAGACCGCCGTCCTCGCTTGGTCTAAAAGGGCTAACCTGAGTTGACAAAACATTTATTTCTCACACTTATATGGTGGTGATGTGTTTTCCCCACTTTGAATGTGGGATATCACATTCTACCCCCTTATAAGGGACTGACGTCCTCGTCAGGACGGCCAAGACTTGCCCCTGTGGACTTGTCCCAGTTCGTCTCTACCACAGGACTCTAGAGGTGTCTTGTAGCACTTAGGTTCGTCTAGAGGTGGCCTTTGGCACTTAGATCCGTCTTTTAGTCGGCTTTGATACCATTCTGTAACTCCCCCTGACCCTGCCTGATAGCTCTAAATGAGTCATAAATGGTCCGATCAACTGCTTAGACCGCCGTCCTTGCTTGATCTAAAAGGGATAACCCGAGTTGACAAGAATTTATGTCTCACACTTATATGATGGTGATGCGCTTTCCCCACTTCCAATGTGGGGTATCACATTAACTGTAATGCCCCGCTCCCGGATACAGAGTCTTTATCCGTAAGAGAACGTTCGGCGCGTATTAAATTAAATGCCTCTTAGAATAGAATACAAACCGACTATAGCTGAATTGTTTAACTTACAACAACGAAAAGTCCAAAGTTTACAATGTACGATGTCTAAAAGAAAGGTACAACACTTGTCTTAGAAACATGAAATAAAAGTACAACATGGTCTAGCACATCATAAAATAAAAGAAACTGAAACGTCATCCAAGCTTCAGAAAGGAATCAACTCAAAAGTCATCTTCAAACTCCTCATCAATCTCAAGATCAACCTGTTCGTCTTCACACCCCAAAAACATATAAAACAACACATGCAATTGAGGTAAGTACAAAGTACTTAGCAAGAGTGGTAAGCTAAAGAATAACTAAGTTTTACAACAAAAGGCTCATATTATTAATTAAGTTATCTTTATGTTGTCGACACAACTCTAGGGTTCACTTCATACTCATCAACGTGTTATGACTATTTGTTTCTTACTTAGCTTATCTTTGCTACATCCGCTGATGTGTGATTTTCAATAAATAATCATTAAATCCTACCGCAAGCACACGTCTTATCGAGTAGTACTTAGGATGTCGATCCCACAGGGACTTGTAGTCAATCACCAAACAATTCCTTGTTTTTATTAGCTATACAAATCAAATTCTTGGAGGTTTTTTCTAAAAATCCTAAAAATAAAGAAAATCTAATTAATAGCCAAGAACTTGAAGATTTTAATAGAATTCAAGATTTAAAGGCGTTTTTAGGATTTCGGATCCCCCACGGCGTTGTCTACACAGAATTTCAACAATCGTTCTATCAGTATGAATCTTCCATTTATGAAGGCCAATTATCAAATATTACACATAAACATTCTTTCAAACAATTATCGTGATTTTACCTAGTTTTATCCTACATTTAGTTTCCTACAATGAAGAATAAAATTAGATGCATTGAATTATAATAATTATGGGCCACTTTAGGTATAACCTAATTTTCATTGAAGAAATCCCCAAAGATTTGATCATGGTTTCTAGGTTATAGAATAATTAATACTTTTTCTGTCATCAATTAATCGAATGAAATTTCTCATGCAATCCTACGGTCATTCACTCCTTCGAGATATTATTTCCGGAAAATTACATGAATGAGCATACAAGATCAAATTCATAAACATGAAAGAAATCCTTTACCAATGAAAAGATTGCATCTTTAGAACTATATAATCATCGCCGGGCTTCTCCTAATCCAAGAAACTAATATTTACTCTCGTAAAATATCAAGATTCCAAGAAACAATCATAAAATTCATATATTGACGAGAAAAAATAAATAAAATAGGAAAAAGATAAGAGAGAGACCCGTCAATATATTGTTGGAAAGGTGTCCTAAACCCAATCGGGTCGGACCGGATCCGACCGGGTCGGGTCATTTACAGTCTATTTAGTTCATGTAATAACTTTATTATGATTAATAAAAGCACTTATGTTATTATATATATTGTTTGTCTTCATATTATTTGTTGTATATATATATAGTAACGTCCCTAGTATCAATCTGTGATAGAGAAACCATGATAGTGATTATGGTTGATGAGATCTCTAATCACTATAACAAGGTTGGTACTTAAATGTCTCTAGTCTTACATATTATCAAATGGGACATTGATAGTATAATCAGACTAGCACGTATTGGATGTCTTCTACCTTTTAGTAGGTAGGGATAGATCTCGTCTATCGAAGTGTAGAGACACTTGGACTGTACGTGGACGTGTATTAGAGAATGCGTACGTTAGACTGACCCACTTACATTAAGTGTCACACTATGTGGCGGTTGTGTAATTATCCTTTTTGACCGGAGTCTTCATGGCATCACGGTGTGGATTGTCATGCTTTGACACTATTGAGATTTCTCCTAACCACGGGGCGATCATGCGGTAGTGATTGGGTATGATATTGAAGCATGCGGAGTATACATGATTGGTCGTCCGGGAATCGATATATCTATGATAGGGATTGAATATCCGAAATGGCCTTCTTATAAGGAATGTCTAGCTCTCGAGAATCTTTGCAAAGTGGGAGTAAATGTGTTATTCGAGAGAGCATGATATCCAGATTATAAGATACGATCGTCAATGTATTGACACTCGAGATACGATCGTATGGATATTATTATAGCGATAGGATTGTAAGTTACACGTAGCTCGCTTCACATGAAAGGTAGTAGTCATTGCTTTTGACTCTTCCGATAATTGGGGTCACGGTGTGTTGCTAGACGCTATCCCGTGATCGTTAGGTATGAAGGGCATTTTGGTAAATTGCACTTTGTGTCTACGGCCAACATATTCGGAAGCCTATCGGGTCACACACATATGAACATCGAGTCGGATTAAAATGCGGTTATAGTGATAACCAAATAAGGAAAGTTTATCTACAGACTATAAAGGTTATAGTGGTAAATTAATATGGTGGTATTTATTTATTATGAATAAATAAAATACAAGATATTAATTATATATAAATTATATTAATTAAAGAATATTCCGGAAGTCAATTTATTGACTAAAGGGGCGCCACTTTTGGGTGTATGAGATACACTTGGATTGTGCACTTTAATTGATAAATATTGCCATAATATTAATATAGGATATTAATTGATTTTGGAAAAAATAGATTTATGGTAATAAGATAATTATAATCAATATATGATATTGACAAAATATTATAATTAAAGAGATAAATCAATCTAATTGATTTTCCTTATTTTATTGGAAAAGGTTTTCTTCTCCTCCACACTACACTTACGTGGCGCCACTTACTCTATAAAAGGAAGTGGGTGTCAAGCTCTTTTGTACAACACAATTGCAAGAGTTCATAATTCTTGTGTAAAATAGAGAACTCTCCATAGTGAGTTTGTGAGGGAAGAAAAGGTCGATCTAGCGACCGGAGTTTTTACGATAGCAATCCAAGGAGGATTCGGCGAGGGGTTCGTGTGGATTAGCGATAGAGGCCGGACGCGTGGGCGGCTTGCGCATTGAACTACTCTCCGTTGGCGGTCAAAGCGACGATCTTGTAGATCATCTAAGGTATAACCGTCAAATACTTAACGTGTTTATTGCATTAAACGAAGAACGATCTAGAAAAGGAAATCAAATTTTAAATTCCATTTGCGTTAAACTAGTGATTTTCTAACGGTGGTATCGAGAGGCAGACTTGAGCTTAAGCAATAAGCATAATTTAAATGCGTAGTATTTAATCGATAGATGCAAGATTTAAATCACGAAGCGTTAAAACAAAAAAAAAAAAAAAAAAATAGGGTTCTTGGGGTCGCCCCATTGGCGGCGCCCCTCTCTGGGGCGGCGGCGGCGGCGGCGGTAACCCTAGGGTTGCCGTCCGTCGGCTCTCTCTTCCAATGGGGAGATCAACCCTTTTCGTTTTGTGATATTTTATTGTGCATAGATATCTCGTTTGTTTAGTTTGTGTCATATGGCCAACCAATGGTTCAAATAGTTTGGACCATTGGGAAACCATATGGGACATTGGCCTTCCAAATTTTGATTTGGAATAGGCTCAAGCCCTTCCAAATATTTGATTTGGAATAGGCTGCAGCCACAGCCACTTCCAAAATTTTGATTTTGGAAAGTGGCCAGGCCTAAACCAAAATTATTTGGCCTTTCCAAATATTTGA
The DNA here is from genome assembly GCA_026214975.1 of Gentiana macrophylla. Taxonomy (NCBI): domain Eukaryota; kingdom Viridiplantae; phylum Streptophyta; class Magnoliopsida; order Gentianales; family Gentianaceae; genus Gentiana; species Gentiana macrophylla. The sequence goes on along the minus strand of CM047809.1, from coordinate 27,784,464 downwards.
TTTGGAATAGCTCAGGCCCTTTCCAAATATTTGATTTGGAATAGCGCAAGTTTCAAAGCCACTTTCAAAATTTTGATTTTGGAAAGTGGCGAAGCCAGACTAAAATAATTTGGCCTTTCCAAATATTTGATTTGGAGTAGAGCCAGGCCTTTCCAAATATTTGATTTGGAATAAAAACAGCTTCAAGCCACTTCTCAAAATTTTGATTTTGGAAAGTGGGTGCCTAAGCTAAATTTAGTTTTGGAAATGAAACAAATAGGAGACTTTATAATTTTAATTTTATTTTGAATAGTTCAAATTTAATTAAAATTGAAATCGATTTAAAATTAAATGTTAATTTTAATTTTCGGTTAAATCATATAATTAATTAAAAGTTATTTAATTATTTGATGTGATAAAATAAAGACGCATGAGTAGTTAAAAATTAGAATTTAATCTTTTTCATAAGATAAAATTGTATGGATTAGATGTGTAGATATAATGTGATTATATGGACCCCGATTGATCATGGACTCGACCAATAGGATAGATGGGAATGTTTTCTTTATGTTGGTTTTTGAAAAATTGTCCTAGGCCGTTATGAAGAACGTGACCTAGTTTACTTTTTGCATTTATCCCATTCCCTGAGCTCCCCCCCGTGTGCGGCGGGTGTAATTAATTATTATGTAACAAGAATGGAGCAAGAAGTTGAAGACCAAGGAGAGATAAAGAACCCGTTGGCGTCAAAGACAATAAAGATCCTATTGGCGGTTGCAGATACCCTTAGTTTGTGACCAGCGGTTTTCGTCGGTTTGTATTCGAAACCGCACTTTAGGAGAAAAGTCCATGATCATACCGGTTATTTTATGCGCGGAATGTTGTGTATGTTTTACTTTATATGATATCGTAGTAATATGCACATAGTAGATGAGACCATAATTAAACCAAATTAATTAAGTGAATTAATTTAAAATTATTCCCACGCCAAAAATCGAGCCAAAATTGTCTCCCAACATTATAATGACGGTGAAGAGCCTTTGTTCGGATCAAGCGATCGACCACCGTCGGGAGTTGACCTACCACGGGTATATCGTTATTATTGAGATATGATCGCCACGAGATCTCATGAATATTGGGTTATGACTCGACTAAAGTCTTTCGGTGATTGGCCACCGTCAGAGGCCGTCGACTTTAGAGACAAGGGTTGACTATCACATAGAGATGTGAAGCGTCAAAGAGTTGACTAGTCGACCACTTTGGGAGTCGCGATGCGATGCATTGTAGTAAGAGTACCTACCTTTCAAATTGCCGAGATTGATCGACCACCGTCGGGATTAAGGCAACTAGATAGGTCCCGGCCCGCTAAAGAATTAATTAAAATTCTTGAAAGCCAATAGGAATAGTTGGCTAGTGGGAGTAAAACCTTATAAATTTCTTAGTGCAAATTTAGGTTTTTATACATGAGCTTTTACTTATTCTATCTTTATTTATTGTTGTAGAAAATGTCAAACAAATTGAACCTTCGTTTTATCATCGATAACAAGCTTGACGAAACTAATTTTCTCGATTGGGAAAGAAACCTCAAAATCGTTTTGAGGCACGAGAAGATTGGCTATGTCTTGGGCGAGGCCCTACCGGAAAAGCCCGCCGAGGGTTCGGGCCGCAGATGTTGTCGAGAAGTACAACAAGCAATCGCTCGACGAAGATCGATGCTACATGTATCATGCTTGCTTCTATGACACGGAGGCTCGCAGAAGCGAAGATGAGTCTATGGGCGCCTACTCTATCATGGTCCACCTGAAGGAACTTTACGCTTCTCGGTCGTGCCGAGAGAGTGCGAGGTCTCGAAGGCCCTGTTTAGTTGTAAGATGGCATCTGGGGATCGCTTTGTGGGGTCACACGTGCTTAAAATGATCGGGTACATAGAGAGGCTTGGGAAGGCTGGGCCACAAGTTGGAGCGAGTTGAGTATTGACTTGATTCTCGCAATCTCGCTCGACTCATTCTCACGGTTTGTGATGAACTATCACATGAACAAGATAGATTGCTCCCAGCGGAGTTATTGAACATGTTGAAAGCTGGCGAGGCTTTGTAGGGAAGGAAAGCAAGTGTTCTTTGGTCACTTGAGCAAGGGCAAGGCAAAAGCCCGAGAAAAAGTCCAAGAAGGCGAAGGTGCACCTAAGCCAACGCCTAAGATAGCAAAAGACAAATCCAAGGATGCTTGCTTCCATTGCGGTGAGACCGGACATTGGAGGAGAAGCGCAAGGGCTTCTTGAGTACCAAGAAGAAGCATTACGATGCTTCGACTTCGTGTATATTTATGATTGAGATCAACATTACTTCTTCTAAGTCTAACCTTTGGGTATTAGATCTGGTTGTGGTTCTCATATTTGTACGAATATGCGAGGCACTAAGAAGAACTAGAGATCGAGGAAAGGAGAGGTGGACTACACGCGTTGGAAATGGAGCAAGTGTTCTTTGACCGGCCGTAGGAGTTTATTTTCTTTCATTGCCCAGTGGGCTAGTACTAGAACTCAATAATCGTTATTTTGTTCTGCTCTTTACGAAGAGCATTATTTCTATTTCTGCATTAGATGTTGATGGATTTTCTTTTACGTTTGAGAATAAATGTTGTTCTTTTTCACGTGATGGAATCTTTTATGAATAATTGGCATACTTAGCAATGGTCTCTACATATTAGATATGAATGTTGATGTACTTAATATAAATAACAAGAAAGCCAAAATAAATGACTTGAATGAATCCTACTTATGGCATTGTAGACTTGGCCATATAAATAAGAATCGCATTTCCAAACTCCATAAAGATGGAATGTTGGATCAATTCGATTCACGAATCGTTTGATACATGCGAAGCTTGTTTACTTGGCAAGATGACAAAGTCACCTTTTAGTGGCAAAGGGATAAGATCCAATGAATTGCTTGAGCTTATACATATGCGATGTGTGTGGCCCAATGTCAATTCAAGCCAAAGGAGGATACTCTTATTTTATCACTTTCACCGATGACCATTCTCGCTATGGTTATATATACTTAATGAAGTATAAGTCCAAGCCTACGAAAAGTTCAAAGAATTCGAAGTGAAGTGGAGAAACAACTAGGTAAAGAAATCAAAACACTTCGATCCGATCGAGGTGGAGAATACCTAGATGGAGAGTTTCAAAGTTATTTAAAGGAGAATGGGATTCTACTGAATGGACCCCTCAGTGGACGCATACAAATGAATGGCATATATCGAGAGGAGGAATCGTACTTTGTTAGACATGGCACGTTCCATGATGAGCTATGCTGATTCTTCCAAAATCGTTTTGGGGTATGCTCTAGAAACCGCATCTATACACCGAACCGAGTTCCATCAAAGGCGGTTGAGTCCACTCCTATGAAGTGTTCAAAGGAGGAAACCAACACTAGGTTACATGAAACCTTGGGGATGTCCGAGTTTATGTGAAACGAACCATGCACGACAAGCTGGAACCTAGATCGACAAATGTCTGTGTTTGTGGGTTATCCGAGGAAACCAAAAAGGTACCAATTTTACCACCCCGAGGAACAAAAGGTGTTTGTTGCCGGGATCGGCCACTTTACGGAGAAAGAGTTTATTACGGATAGGGTCGGTGGGAGTAAGATTGATCTTGAAGAAATTCGAGAACCACTTACGGATAACGATCCGTTGATGGAAGTAGAGGAGACACCACATACAAGCGTGGTGCCACCTCTACCGTAGACACAATAACACCTCGAAGATCCACCAGGAGCGCCGTGGACCCGATAGGTACATTGGCGTGTATCTCATGGAAGATGAGGACCCTAGAACTTATGAGGAGGTGCTATTAAGGCACGACAAAGAGAAATGGCTTGAAGCCATGAATTACGAGATGGAATCCATGAAGGACAACCAAGTTTGGAACTTAGTTGATCCGCTTTGAGGAATAGTTCCTATAGGGTGTAAATGGGTCTTTAAGAGAAAGACCGACATGGGATGATAACGTGACCACCTACAAGGCTAGGTTGGTGGCAAAAGGTTATAAGCAAAGACAAGGAGTTGACTATGATGAAACCTTCTACTTTGTTGCCATGATAAAATCCATTAGAATTTTGCTTGCTATTGCGGCATACCATGATTACTAATCTGGCGGATGGATGTGAAAACGGCTTTCCTTAACGGGAACACATGCGAGGAAGTGTATATGACACACTGAGGTTTCACAACCAATGACGAGGATGGTGTGTAAACCGCAAAGATCCATTTATGGATTAAAGCAAGCTTCTCGGAGTTGGAATCTTCGCTTTGATGAGATAATCAAGCAGTTTGATTTCATCAAGAACGAAGATGAGCCATGTGTTTACAAGAAGGTTAGTGGGAGTGCCATTGTGTTCTAGTGCTTTATGTGGATGACATATCGCTCTCATAGGGAATGATGTGCCTATGTTACAATCATTCAAAGCTTGGTTATCCAAGAACTTCTCTATGAAGGACTTGGGTGAGGCGACTTATATTCGGGGAATAAAGATCTATAGAGATAGATCTAAAAGGTTGCTTGGTGTCCGTCGTAATCCACCTACATAGACAAGATCTTTGAAGAGATTCGGCATGGAGCAACCCAAGAAAGGATTGTTGCCCATGTCACATGGGGTCTACTGCCCAAGGAATGAGTCCTAAGACGAGAGAGGAAAGGGCACAAATGAGTAAAGTCCCTTATGCTTCGGCAATCGGGTCTATCATGTATGCCATGTTATGCACAAGACCGAGACGTCTCGTACCCTCTTAGTATGACTAGTAGGTACTCGTCCAATCCAGGTGATGGTCAGCTGGATTCTTTGTCAAGAATATCCTTAAGTACTTGAGACGTACGAGGATATGTTCCTGGTTTTCGGGAATGATGATTTAGTATTACGAGGTTACACGGATGCCGGTTCAAACCGACAAGGATGACTTTAAGTCACAATCTGGATTTGTTTTCACGCTTAACGGCGGAGCAAAGTGGTGGTGGAAGAGTTCAAGCAGGAGACTACTGCAGATTCTACAACGGAAGCCGAATACACATAGCGACCTCGGAGGCGGCAAAGGAAGCGATTTGGATGAAGAAGTTCATTCATCGAACTTGGTGTGGTTCCCTCCATTGAAGGTCCAAGTGCCTGCATCTTTGTGATAATAATGGAGCGATATCTCGATCAAAGGAACCAAGGTCTCATCGAAGTCCAAACATGTGCTCTGGCGCTATCACTTGATTAGAGAGATAGTAGATAGAGGAGATGTAAAGATAGAGAAAGTCCACACGGATGATAACATAGCCGATCCGTTAACCAAGGCATTGTCTCAAGCTAAGCATGAGAAACATGTTCACTTGCACGGGCTTAGGCATATGGGTGATTGGCTTTAGGCCAAGTGGGAGATTGTTGGAAAGGTGTCCTAAACCCAATCGGGTCGGACCGGATCCGACCGGTCGGGTCATTCTGATCTATTTAGTTCATGTAATAACTTTATTATGATTAATAAAAGCACTTATGTTATTATATATATTGTTTGTCTTCATATTTATTTGTTTGTATATATATATAGTAACGTCCCCTAGTATCAATCATGATAGAGAAACCATGATAGTGATTATGGTTGATGAGATCTCTAATCACTATAACAAGGTTGGTACTTAAATGTCTCTAGTCTTACATATTATCAAATGGGACATTGATAGTATAATCGAGACTAGCACGTATTGGATGTCTTCTACCTTTTAGTAGGTAGGGATAGATCTCGTCTATCGAAGTGTAGAGACACTTGGGTCATGACGTGGGCGTGTATTAGAGAATGCGATGCGTTAGGTGACCCACTTACATTAAGTGTCACACTATGTGGCGGTTGTGTAATTATCCTTTTTGACCGAGTCTTCATGGCATCACGGTGTGGATTGTCATGCTTTGACACTATTGAGATTTCTCCTAACCACGGGCGATCATGCGGTAGTGATTGGGTATGATATTGAAGCATCGCGGAGTATACATGATTGGTCGTCCGGGAATCGCGATATCCTATGATAGGGATTGAATATCCGAAATGGCCTTCTTATAAGGAATGTCTAGCTCTCGAGAATCTTTGCAAAGTGGGAGTAAATGTGTTATTCGAGAGAGCATGATATCCAGATTATAAGATACGATCGTCAATGTATTGACACTCGAGATACGATCGTATGGATATTATTATAGCGATAGGATTGTAAGTTACACGGTAACTGCTTCACATGAAAGGTAGTAGTCATTGCTTTTGACTCTTCCGATAATTGGGGGTCACGGTGTGTTGCTAGACGCTATCCCGTGATCGTTAGGTATGAAGGGCATTTTGGTAAATTGCACTTTGTGTCTACGGCCAACATATTCGGAAGCCTATCGGGTCACACACATATGAACATCGAGTCGGATTAAAATGCGGTTATAGCTGATAACCAAATAAGGAAAGTTTATCTCTAGACTATAAAGGTTATAGTGGTAAATTAATATGGTGGTATTTATTTATTATGAATAAATAAAATACAAGATATTAATTATATATAAATTATATTAATTAAAGAATATTCCGGAAGTCAATTTATTGACTAAAGGGGCGCCACTTTTGGGTGTATGAGATACACTTGGATTGTGCACTTTAATTGATAAATATTGCCATAATATTAATATAGGATAATAATTGATTTTGGAAAAAATAGATTTATGGTAATAAGATAATTATAATCAATATATGATATTGACAAAATATTATAATTAAAGAGATAAATCAATCTAATTGATTTTCCTTATTTTATTGGAAAAAGGTTTTCTTCTCCTCCACACTACACATGGGGCGCCACTTACTCTATAAAAAGGAAGTGGGTGTCAAGCTCTTTTGTACAACACAATTGCAAGAGTTCATAATTCTTGTGTAAAATAGAGAGCTCTCCATAGTGAGTTTGTGAGGGAAGAAAAGGTCGATCTAGCGACCGGAGTTTTTCTCGATAGCAATCCAGGAGGATTCGGCGAGGGGTTCGTGTGGATTAGCGATAGAGGCCGGACGCGTGGACGGCTTGCGCATTGAACTACTCTCCGTTGGCGGTCAAAGCGACGATCTTGTAGATCATCTAAGGTATAACCGTCAAACTACTTAACGTGTTTATTGCATTAAACGAAGAACGATCTAGAAAAGGAAATCAAATTTTAAATTCCGCTGCGTTAAACTAGTGATTTCCTAACATATATTTCATAAAATAATTGAATCCATGAAAAATCCTCGTTCTTGAATCTAAAACCTTCCTTTTTGGGGATGAGAGATGATGATGAAGAAAGAGGGGGGAAATAGTAGACTATTGTGCTCATAACTGCGTGTATATGATTTTTTGCTTTAAAGGAAATTATTTTAGGATAATTAGGAATTTTTCTTAATAAAAATTGTGTAATTTATCTCCTAAAATATAATTTTAGAAAATTGGAAGCTAATGGCGTGTAAATCTTTATTTCTCCATCCAAATTTGCGCCATCTACTTGAAAATAATGTTGGAAATTGTCTCCACCAATCAGAACATTTCGTTGGCCTGCAGAAAATTAGAATAGTTTTCGCGTTTTTTCACACCCTGTTCCATTCTTTCACACCTGGGGTGTGATTCTTCACGCCTTCATGATTTTGACTCCTTTTTAGCTCATTTTCATTGCCTTTTTATGCTCGGATTAATCATATCTGCAAAATATCAAAGCCACAGTAGTAACCTAGTCCAAAAGAGGCAATTTATTAAACAAAAATCACAATATTTGCATTTAAACAGGCCAAAACTATCCAATAAATTACCATATATGGTGGACTTATCATCCGCATTCAAGGGCTCTACGCATGGTGCTACTCACCACGAAGTATCTGGGTGCAACATATTGGTGGATCACACCAATAACCACAGAAGACTATTCTGGTAGACTCCGATAGTGTACACGTTCGGTGAAGTTCCTCTACTACCATTTAGCCGTTTATAGGCCAAAAGTGTTGTTCACCTTTAGAACGCCCACACATCGCGATATGACCTTGTGCCTTACCAAGAATGACATTGTGTTTAATCTTTTAACTACACAAGTATGTTCATTATTAATTATTAACTAGCCACCTAAGTGTTTTCAAGTAAGATCCCTAACATCTACTACTCTCTTGCCTAGATCACTAGACACGGACAATGCCTAGCAATTACACAGACATTGATAATACTAATCCATCAAAGCACAAGCCAATCATTCTCTTCCGATGGTCCCGAACTTCAACTCTTAGGAAGAGTACATTCGGTGCTGGAACCAAACGCATCAAAAGCTTAATCATGGCTTGTCCATGTTCATTTAATGTTATCAACATTTGAAACTAGATTTGGGACTTAAAACACAACATTTCACAAAACAGGACCCAATGTGCGCACATCCTGCTCAATGTGCACACATTGAGCATTTGGGATGCTTCTAGTCAGGAAATGTGCACACGTTACCTACCTATGTGCGCACACAAATGACGATGTATCACTTTCCCACTTTATGCCTCAGCCAATGTGCACGCATTCTATTCTGTGTGCGCACATTGAGCGCCAAAAACCCTAAACGCAGTTTTCTACACCCTTTCCGATTTCTAACTCATTCCCAACATGTTTAACACCAAAATATATATCAAAACAACAGCAAAACAGATTCTAACATACCAAAAACATCTAGACATGAATTATTGCTACAAATCAACACTAAAACTCAACCTAAGCATTGTAAAACCATAACTACTCATTAGGAAGTGTTGAAATAGTGTCCTAAACCCAATCGGGTTGGACCGGATCCGATCGGGTCGGATCATTTCTACTATTTCTTTATGTTTGTACATATATTAAATGGCTTTTATGTTGTCATATACTTGTTCTTTTTAAAGAACCAATTATGAATTGTTATATGATAACATCATTAGTATTAAACTGTGATAGAGAAACCATGATAGGCGATTATGGTTGATGAGATCTCTAATCACTTTAATAAGTTTGATTCTTAAATGTCTCTAGACTGATGTACTATTAAACAGTGCATTGATAGTATAAACAGGCTAGCACGTATTAGATGTCTTCTGTCTTTAAGGGCGGGGATAGATCTCGTCTATCGAAGTGTTAAGACACTTGGACTGTACGTGGACGTGTATTAGAGAATGCGTACGTTAGACTGACCCACTTACACTGTTAAGTGTCACACTATGTGGCGGTTGTGTAATTATCCTTAAGACCGGAGTCTTCATGGCATCACGGTGTGGATTGTCATGTTTTGACACTATCGAGGTTTCCCTTAGCCATGGGGCGATCATGCGGTAGTGATTGGGTGTGACATTGAAGCATGCGGAGTATACATGTTTGGTCGTCTGGGAATCACGTACCCTATCAGTAAGGGTGAATATCCGAAAGGTCCTTCTTATAAGGAATGTCTTACTCACGTGAATCTTTGCAAAGTGGGAGTAAATGAGTTACTTTGAGAGAGTTTGATATCCAGATTATAAGATACGGTCGTTGAAGTTTTGACACTCGACGAACGACCGTATGGATATTATTACAGCGATACGATTGTAAGTTACACAGTAACTGTTTCACATGAAAGGTAGTAGTCATTGCATTTGACTCTTCCGATGACTGGGAGTCACGGTGTATTGCTAGACACTATCACGTGATCGTTAGGTATGAAGGGCATTTTCATAATTTGCACTTTGTGCCTACAGCCAACATATTCGGAAGCATATCGGGTCACACACATATGAACATCTAGCCGGATGAAAATGTAGTTATAGTTGATACCAAATAAGGAAGGAATTTATCTCACAACTATAAAGGTTATAATGGTAAATTAATATGGTGGTATTTATTTATTATGAATAAATTAAATATAAGATATTAATTATGTTGATTAATTAAATATGTATATTGATGCATATATTTCGAAATATGGATATATATATGATATACATGTATTTTGCAAATTAATTAATCATAGTATTATATTAATTAAAGAAAATCTCAATTCCCAAATTAGTTGGATTTGGTGCACCACTTTCATATTGTATTGGATACATTTGGTTTGTGCAATTAAATTAATAAGATTACCATAATATTAATATTAGATATTAATTGATTTTGAAAAATAGATTTATGATAATAAGATAAAGATATATTCAATATAAGATATTGTCAATATATATCTTGGAAATATATTTAATATAAGATATTGAATATTGATGAGATAAATCAATCAAATATATTTTTCTTATTTTACTAGTAAAAGGTATTCTTCCTCTCTACTCTACTAGGGGGCGCCACATCCACTATAAATAGGAGGTGGGTGTCAAGCTCTTTTGATCATCATAATTCCAAGAGCTAATAGTTCTTGGGAAAAATAGAGAACCTCTTAGGGAGAGATTTTGAGAGAGAAAAGGTCGGTCTAGCAACTGGATTTTTCTAGTAGCAATCCATTGATGGATTCCGGCGGGTTGTTCGTGTGGACTAGTGGTAGAGGCCGAATGCTTGGGCGGCTCCGTGCACCACTACTCTCCTTAGACGGTCAAAGCGTCGATCTTTTAGATCAAGCAAGGTAACCACCGTCTACTAGCTTTTATGCTTGTTGTTTAAACGAAGTCGATTCTGGTCAAAGGAAATAAATTTTTGAATTCCGCTGTGTTCCTGTGTAGATTTCCTAACAGGAAGAGCCTCTTACCTTCTAGCATGCAAACCACAGCCAAAAATTGAAGGAAATCCTGCAGCACTTCCACAAGCCTCAACCCAACACTGTACTCCAAACTTGATAATCTTGATGTCAAATGATGCCTTTCTTCCACTGATTCTGAAACTCTATTTGATTTTGAAAACCACCAAGATCTTAAGGAGAATTTTGAGAAAGTCTCCTTTGTTTTATTTTTTTTTTCTTTTCTCTGATCCCTTCAATAAGAAAAGCAAGGAGGTTAGAATTCTGATAACTCCTTAGAAACCTCTAATTTAATGGGAAGTTAATCCCCAAATAAAACTTCCCACCTTAATTGCACATCACTCCCCTTTTAATTACAATAAATCCACAAAATTCCTTAATTTTCCAATAAACCCTTTTGGTTTTCTTTAACCTTTAATTTTAAATCCATAATTAATTAAACATAATATTCCGCTTTTCGTATAAAGACACGTCTACCTATTTTCGAAAAGTTGGGATATTACATTCCTCCCCCCTTAAGAGGAGTTTCGTCCTCGAAACTCGAACGTGCTCAATCTGTTGACCTTCCTTAGCACTCTCACTTCAACACAAACCAAAACCCAAGCTTCACTTGTTTTCCCAAGGACAACATTACCCGTTTCTGATCTAGCTAACCACCAAACCAAAACTCTACTGTTCTCAAACCGTTTAAACCCTTGTACACAAAACCAAAACTGACCAACCAAAACTTGAACCGCTGAAACTGCACTAGCCACTTTTCTACTCGGTGCATCCCATGTTGGAAGTAGCGCCCAAAAGTCAATTTATGTAATTGTTTTATAATTAATAAATGATAGATTTATTCTCATCTTATTATTTGCATCGTGCTTATAAGTAATACACAACTGAAAACCCCAAGTCGTATCATATGTAGCCATATAACTTAGTGTGTGTCACACATGAGGATTAAGTTTATGGTGATACACTTGAAATGTTAGTCCGTGGTGAAGTTAATCAAAGTATTGGGTCTATTGATTAAACCACCATTAATGCGCCCAGAACACTTTATGGTGTGACCGTCTTATCCGGACCGTCAATATTGGTTGTCTAAGTGGGGCATTTATATATGATGAGTCATATAGGACTGGACCGATTTTATCTGTGTTTCTCATAAAATTCCGTGATTGAGAAATCTTATTAAATCACAAGATGATCATATATGGATTAACCTTAATCCTAAAGTGATTACAGGCTCCTACTTGTTTTAGGATAGGATTTGATGTGTTCGTTAAGGATCGCTAAGAGGCGCGGTCCGAATCACTTTCACGTTGGCACTATTCTGGAATGAGTGAGAAGTGTGTGTCTCACAGATATGTAATCCATTCCTTCCTGCGGGAAGTAGAGAGAGAATCCCCTTATTTGCCGATCCTAGAAACTGATCGATCTGCGGAGTTCGTATTGGTTATGAACTAATTGATCACTAGTGGGTTAATGGTAAATAAGGATAAGATGTATTGAAGAGGATTTATAGAAACAATCCCGCTTCATTATGGATAGTCTATGGAGGGTTAGTTTATATGTTATGATTATATCAATGGACACTTATCGACTCGACTCGACGTTTTGAGAATAAGTCATATCTATAATCGATAGAGTTCAGTTTCGGATTTATGGCGGCGTAATTCCGGAATTAATAAGTTGAGTAGAAATATTCTGTTCGATGAATATTTTATTCAATTTATTGTAGATACTGGTTGTAGGTCCATGGTCCCCGGGTTGGCTCCTAACACGCGAGTGTTTTCTCGTTTTATGGAACCTCGAGAATAAATTAAATAGTTGGTCTATTTAATGAGTATGTAATATTATTTATTTGGTAAATAATATGTAAAATAGAAAAGATATTTTCTATTAAATTATTGACTAAAATGACGCCACACATTAAGGATAAATTGGGAGAAGAATTTTTCCTAGATTATCTCATATGTGTAATTAATTAATTATCTATTTGTTGGATAATTAATGGAAAAGAGATAAAGAGATTGATTTTTGGGAATTATCTCTTATCTTTTGGCAAATATCTTTTCCTTATGGGAATAGGTAATTGTGGTGTGAAAAGGATAACTCTCTTGACTAGTTATTTTCCTATATAAAGAGAGTTCCTCCTCACACAATTACAACATCAAATTTGCGCCACTTTATAATTAAAAAGAAGAAAAATTAGTTTCTTGCCTTAGTCATTAAGAGAAGAAAAATCTAGGGTTTTTCTTAGGCATATACGAAGAGGTTCTTCGGAGAGGATCGACGTCCACTAGTCGTCGCTAAGAGATACAATCCGGAAGACTACGGCTTCTCCCTTGGTCAATTATTTCTCATCTCTCTCTGGTTTGGGTAAATCTACTAACCTTCTTGTAGTTATTGATTATTTATGCGAATCGAATCGTGGTAAAATCGCATGCGAATTTATTCGTAGCTTCCGATGTGCTAGATCGAGTGTCTCGATCGGTGCTGTGAATCAGATCTGACGATCCAATTATGGATCAGATCGGATCCGGATTCGGGTTTCTGTATATCCAGCATGTGGTATCGGAGCCAAGTTAAACCGATTTTGCAATCATGATTGCATAATTAATTAATAAGGAGTGGAATAGAATAAAAATTGCATCTTTTAATTTTAATTTATGCGATTGAATGTTTTGGTTGACGAGTTGGATTGGAGTTGGTACTTGTTTACCGTTAGATCTATTGTAAACCCGTTTTTCCGGGTATAGGATATCATGTAATTAATTTTTGCAATTTTAATTTTCTGAATTTAATTTAATTTGGCCGAGACATTTTAAATTAAATCGGATGCATTCTTCATCAAAATTTGGAGGATGGCACAGTGGTCAAGGCACAGAATCATAAAACTGCAAACCTGAGTTCGAATCCCCTTAGCCGGATTAATTCTGGAAAAAACAATTGTGCGAAATTTTTTTTTTTCTTTTCGAAATATTTTTTTTAAACCTATAAGATTTTATTTTTCTGTACGAAAAAAAAAATACGAAACAAAAAAAAGAGGAAAGGGGAATCAAACTCGGGTGGTGTTGAAGGAAGAATGAGCTTCAACCAACTCAGCTAGAAGGACTTTTATTGAAGATCTAGACCAGAAAATTATATACCAAGCAGCGGCAGCGGTTCACTAAAGATTAGAAATTTTTTGAACCTAGGGTTTATTTATTTTATAGATTAGATACGGGGTTACCAACGGTCCATCTCAGTGGTTTACTTTTACGCATTTATTTTCATGTTTGATAATTTATGTGAGATAACCATGACATGACATTCATCATATTCATGAATTCCACTCCTAGCATATGCATACATGTAGATAACTAATCGTGATATTAATTAGGCATGTATGAGACGTAATTAATTTAGATTAATTTAGGTAATTAATTAAATTAAATAAAAACGAACGGAATTTTATCGGGATATAAAATCCACATGATAAAATAAAAAATTTACTCGGTAAATTTAATTTTGGGATCTAAAAATCATTCGTGGATTTTAATTATGTAGTGACTAATAAAAGAATTTTAATAATTGAAAATTTGGAAAATCCGAAAAAGTTGGACACCAACTGAGCAAAAGGTTCGAAAATTGGTTTGGGCGGTCAATAGGGCTTCGGCTCGACTCGACTTGTCCGTCCAAGTGCGGGGTTAGACACCGGGGTCCGGTAAGGTCAAGCTATCCGGCGAGCTGAGGCTCAATGGGGCAACCTTAGCCCGATTTTCAACCCAGCACCCACATACGTGCGACGTTAGCATCGTGGATCCAGCAAGGTCAAGCTATCCGGAAAGTTTCGGCTCAATGGGGCAGCCTTAGCCCAATACATCCAGCAGTCGTATATGAACCAAAGAAGAGGACGGGTCGGCTTAGCCAATCCCGACACCGTTCGGTGAACTCGGTTAAAGCTCAGCCATGGTTTAATACCGATAAGTTGGTGATTGCTTTCCAAGATTTATTGTTTTCAAATTATTGAGATAAAATTCTACGATCCAAAATTTTTATCATGACATAATTAGGACTATAAAATTCATTGGTGAATTTTTGTTGTGTAGTGTCTACACAAGAGATTTTTTAAATATTCGAAAAATTGGAAAATCATGAATAAGGTGTCGCTAGTTAGACGGTATTTGGAACCGATAAACTAGTGGGAGTTTTTAATTTTGTGATTTATTTTTTTTGGAATTATTAGAAAAATTCATAAAGCCTAATGTATTAGGGTTTTAAAATTCTTGGTGAATTTTAATTGTGTAGTGTCTACACAAAGAATTTAAAAATCCGAGAAATTGGAAAATTGTGAATAAGTGACACTAGTTAGACGGTATTTGGAACCGATGAACTAGTGGGAGGATTAATTTAAATATTCATGATTTATTGTTTTTCGGATTGTGAATAAATTCTGAAAATCCTAAAAGACTACCTATTTTTCAAAATAACGAGTGGAGCGGGGAAGGTGACAACCGACCCCACGGCCTCTACTGTTGACACAAGAAAGTGAGAGAATGGTGACGCCTCGTGCCGCTTTTATTTCGCCCCCCTAAGGACGTCCTTCACCACTATCAAAATGCGTGGCTTGGTCTCCGAAATGATAGGATTTTGGATACTCGTCGGGTCACTGGCCGACCCTAAGGCGGAATAGTCGGGGCGTACTTTGAGATCTGAAACAGTAGGTCACACCCACAAGGATATTTTTGGAAATATCTTGGCTGAAAAAGGAAGGTAATCAACAATTAAATGGAGATGTCCGATTCTCAGTTAATTGTTGAGAGAGATTGTCTCAATTTAATCGTCACCTCTTTGACCTACCCTAAGGCGGCATTGTAGGTGTGAGATTAAATCCTTGGAATGGTAGGATAAACTGCATGCATGACATCACGTTTATAATTCCAAAAATTATTATATGTTGTAGTATATGATTTGATTTATATTTCTGTCATAATTTATTTTCGCAACTACATATCATCTCAAGGTATCTAAACTGCTAAACACGATAAATTGATTGACGGTGACTTTGTAAAAGTGGAAAAGTAACAAGAACGTTGAACTCATAAATCGAGAATGCAAATTAATTTTTCGGAAGAGGATGTTCCTCCTAATCCTTCAAACTTAAGTGATATTAATAAGAATGTGACTGCTGTCACTTGTGTTGAACGAGTGACAAAACAAAATTAGTTAAAAAGATGACGAGAATGATTTGGCATCAATCTCACTAGACATCCCACAGTTCACGAGTAGTGTCTACTCAAATGAACTGCTAGTTCACGGCCATTTCCTTTAAAGAAATCCAAGAATGGGAAGGCGAATGTCTGCAAGTGTAAGTCATCTAAACTAAATAAGTTAAAAGCTAAACTGAAATATTAATAAAAGAAAGTAAAGGATAAGGAAAGTGATTTCTGATCATTAACCTATGAATCCTTATAGACTTTCTTAAGCGAGTAATTTGACTCAAAATCTAAAGTTCTTTTGTTAGAACAAGGTAGCTGGGCATTTATGATAAAGAGTAGACAACGGGCAGTTATTTCAGCTGAGATAGAGGGAGTGATATAAAGAAAGAAATTTCGGATTTTAATCCTTGAATAACGCAGAAATTTAATTTATGTTTTCAGATTTGTTGGAACAAATGGATTCACATTCAAATCGATAATATAGTTGCCTTAAAGAGAGTGAATATAAAATTTGTAGTACGAATCTAGGACTCGGACTTTTGTCAGATAAAGTCAGAACCACTAAGTAATGCGGAAAAGGTATATGTAACACATCATAAACTATTAAGACAAATGGTTTCCGTATTTAAATGAACGATTCTTCAGCATCTATTAATTAGTGCATATATCCTAAAGGTAAGATCTGAAGACTGGCTAAGGGTAATTCCTATCTCCCAATCTAAGAACACTATCTCAAAGGAAAAATGGCTAAGTAACCTTTCAATTAGGAAAGGGTAATAGAGCTAAAGAAGTATATATCATGCCTTGTTCATATTGACTTTCGGGGCCTTATGAAGGTATGAGCTAGTGGGAGATTTTGAGTAATAGATATTTTTGTCTAAGACTACTCGAAACGCCAATTAGTTTATCTAAATATTTGGAATCTCTGATATTACCAGAGAAATGAGTATTCCATGCTCATATACAGACTATGGCATGGTTTTGGTACTGATGCTTGGCCTACCTCCGAGTGAAATTATTTAACTGAAAGAATAAACCATGTATTGTCTTATATAGTTATTGATATGCTACTTAACTCGATTAAGATATTGGTTGCAAAATAACGGTATACATTATTATGTAATGCCAAGATGTCTACTTAGAAGATGCTTATGAATTTGTGGATAAGGGGTGAAGTAAATTTACTCCATTTCCGCAAATAAAGGCATTAAGCATTAATGCTTGAAGGTAGGACTGGAGATTTTGCATACACGTTCAGATGGTGACTGTTCGTGAAACATCCTAATACAATGAGTAAAGGTTGGTTATAAGATCTTAAGATCAGATATTGACGGTTGATCTGTCACACACCTTCTGAAAGAATTCGAAAATAACAACCTTGGACCTTGAAGTAAAGATACTCACGAGTTACTATATGATTTAATCAGACCACATCCAACATTGGTTGTTGGGGGATAACACTGATAAATACTACTGAACCATATCAGAATATCAATCCATCCAAATGCAGTGGGAGTATGGTTCATCCATTGACTCGTTGTGATTATGCAGACTTTACAATCTATCGAGGTGATTGATAACCTATGGTCTTTTGGAAGAAGCGAGGATTACGATAAAATGAGGTTGGTTTAAAGCCATATACTGTAAATGGAGTTTTGGTACTCCAGTCATTCATACTCTCTGTACAACCACCGAGTGTCTCGGGCCGAGTGGGAGAAATTGGATCTACATGGAAAAGAGTTGAATGAATGAGAAAGTTTATCTTTCTAAGCAAAGCCAAGTGGTTTTGGGGGTAACTCCCTGAGAAGTAGACAGTTAAACAGGGGTGATGCCCTGAAACTTTCTCACCACTCAGCCTTGCTTGACTCTATGGAAAGCAGAAAGATTAACAGGGGTGATGCCCTGAAACTTTCTTGCCGTACAATGGAGCTTAGATTCATTCGGAACGGAAGGATTTTAGTTTAAAGCCAATGGCAGATTGACTACATATTCTTATATCCATTGATGGATTAAAGCAAACCTCTAGGTCATTAAAAGTCACATGTTTTGGAATGTGTGGGCTTGTCAAGAATATTGATGAGTCTTTTGTTGACCAGAGAATCAATATTGGTAAAGTAGTAGACGTTAGTGTTTATAAAGATTACACTGCAACGGTTGGGAACAACTTGAGTGTGTTATCTGAAGCCAAGAACTGACGAGCCAAAGCTTCTATAAATCAGAGAAGTGGACTATATTCTTAGAATCGATTCGGTTGAATTCATTAGAACAAGTTGTTGGCCGTATCCCATCCTTCTTATTGGTTAAGATAAAAGTGCATATTAGTATGCGATATTTAACGAGAGGTTTCCTACCCAACCCCTCACGGAATAATTCTCTCAATCTTCAGATATAGAGAAAATGGCATAAATTCTCTTTTGGATAGAGTATGTCAGTTTATTAAAAGTCAATTGTAATCGAATCATGGATTCGAGTATTGATAGCAGTATAGTACATCCTCAAGTATCTTTAGAGAACGAGGAATCATATGCTTGTGTATTCGGGTGCAAACCTGAGTGTTGTTGACTACACTGATTCTAATTATTAGTTGGATTAAGGATGATCGTGAATCGATCTCAGGCTTAGTGTTTACTCATTATGATGGAGCTATAGCCTGGAGCAATCCAGCACTGCCAATTTGACTCTGTTAGTCGAATACATAGCAGCTTTAGAGCAGCTAAAGAGGCAGTGTGGCTTGAGAAGTTCTTTGTTGGATCGGGAAGTGATTCCAGGTCTCGATGAGCCGATACCATTTTACTGTGAAAACAGTTGAGAGGTAGCTCATGCAAATGATCTTCGCAATCACAAGAGGTCAAAAGTATATTGAGAGAGAGTACCACCCGATCAGACAGACCATGCTGAGAGGCGACATTTCGATCCTAAAGATCGCCTCGAGCCGACAACCTAGCTGATCGGTTTACCAATTCGTGTGGCATCTAGTGTCACTGATAAGCGCTTGCCGGGTATGAAATTGGGAGATATGTCTCATCTGCTTTAGAACAAGTGGGAGAATGTTGTGGATAGAAAGAATAAGGGTGTGGTGCTCTAAAAACAATCATTGCTTGTCTTTACGGGCAAGTGGGAGATTGTTAGATATAGTGTGCCCGAAAGACAATTGTTTCTTGTCCTTACGGGCAAGTGGGAGATTCTTGGAAGTAGCGCCCGAAAGACAATTTATGTAATTTTTTTATAATTAATAAATGATAGATTTATTCTCATCTTATTATTTGCTTCGAGATTATAAGTAATACACTACTGAAAAGCTCAAGTCGTATCATATGTAGCCATATAACTTAGTGTGTGTCACACATGAAGATTAAGTTTATGGTGATACACTTGAAATGTTAGTCCGTGGTGAAGTTAATCAAAGTATGGGGTCTATTGATTAAACCACCATTAATACGAACACTTTATGGTGTGACCGTCTTATCCGGACCGTCGACATTGGTTGTCTAAGTGGGGCATTTATATATGATGTAGTCATATAGGACTGGACCGATTTAATCTGTGTTTCTCATATAATTCCGTGATCGAGAAATCTTATTAAATCACAAGATGGTCATATATGGATTAACCTTAATCCTGAAGTGATTACAGGCTCCTACTTGTTTCAGGATAGGGTTTGATGTGTTCGTTAAGAATCGCTAAGAGGCACGGTCCGAATCACTTTCACATTGGCACTATTCTGGAATAAGTGAGAAGTGTGTGTCTCACAGGTATGGAATCCATTCCTTCCTACGGGAAGTAGAAAGACAAACCCCTTATTTATTGATCCTAGAAACTGATCGATCCGCGGAGTTCGTATTGGTTATGAACTAATTGATCACTAGTGGGTTAATGGTAAATAAGGATAAGATTTATTGAAGAGGGTTTACGGAAATAATCCCGCTTCATTACGGATAGTATATGGAGGGTTAGTTTATATGTAATGATTATATCAATGGACACTTATCAACTCGACTCGACGTTTTGAGAATAAGTTATATCTATAATCGATAGAGTCAGTTTCGGATTTATGGTGGCGTAATTCCGGAATTAATAAGTTGAGTAGAAATATTTTGTTCGATGAATATTTTATTCAATTTATTGTAGCTACTGGTGATAGGTCCATGGTCCCCGGGTTGGCTCCTAACACGCGAGTGTTTTCTCGTTTTATGGAACCTCGAGAATAAATTTAATAGTTGGTCTATTTAATGAATATGCAATATTATTTATTTGGTAAATAATATGTAAAATAGAAAAGACATTTTCTATTAAATTATTGACTAAAATGGCACCACACATTATGGACAAATTGGGAGAAGAAATTTTAGGTGGGTATGGCAAAGTATTCTCATCAAAATCAGGAAGGGGATGGGGCATAAAATCATGCTTACCTCGATATTTTGGCCTTGGAGGCCCAGACGTAGCTTCATGTCTCGTTGCTGGCTTCCTCGGTCCCTCCTCTTTTATATCCACAACTATGAAATCCCGCTTCTCCATTGCTTCAGCTCTCTTGGATTGAGCTGCTTGCTCTCTCTCAGCTTCCATTGCCCTCTCTTTCCTAGCAATAGCGAGATCTCTCTTAGCAGCAGCTAACTCTCTTCTCACAGCTTCCAACTCAATTTCCATTATTTCTCTCTCTGCTGCCTCAGTTTCATCCTCTTCATCCAAATATTTCTCTGCTTCGACCCCTCTCTTTGGCTGGTCCACTCCCAATTCTCTACCACTTCTAGTGAATATTTCATTCACTTGTCTCGGGTTCTGCTCAGCATCACTCAAATTCTTCTTCAGTATGTTCGTGATTTGCCCAACTTAGGTTTCCAAATTCCGAATGGCGGAGTGAGTGGCCACTTTTTGCTCAACAGCATTCTTATTTAATTGAGATCTGATCATATCCGGTCTTTCCAGGATTATCTCAACGGACGTCTTACGAGCACGTAATTGTTCAATTGTTGAGTGTTTTGATTGTTTCGGTGTAGATGAGCATTCGGATCTTGATAGGTGCCGAATTATTGTTTTTGGGTGGTGATTTGCTTGATGATTACCCTACTAGCCCCGATTACGGTTCCATTCCCGATTTCGCCCCACCTCGATTCGTCAGTTCTTTGTTGGCCCTGTGATTGAGATTGCCGATTCTCGATTATTCGATAGCTACCTTGGTTCTGATTCTGGTATGAATTCTGATTCTGGGGATTCTGGTTCCAAGGTTGGTTGTATGAGCTTTGGTTATGCCTAAAACTTTGGTTCTGATTATTGTTACGATTACAGTTCTGATTCTGCCCATGGTTCCAACCTTGATTCTGCTGATTCTAATTCCACTGCCCCTGATTCCTTTGTCCAACATAGCTCACATTGTATTGCTATGAATCATCACCCATACCATAATCCGGTTGCGGCCCTTGCTGATTGTCGAAATTCTGATTCCACTGTTGATGGCCAAACTCTTGCTGATTCATGCTTATCTGCCCCATCGCATAGACATTCATTCTCTGTTGGTCATTCTGATAGCCAAACTATTGTTGTACTGGAGTAGGTGTCAACTGTTGTGGGTAAGTGGGTTTTTTTTATGATGTACATTCCATGGCAGAATGTCCACCTCCACAAAGTTGGCATTGCTGTGCCTTCTTTCTTTCTAACTCCATTCGGTCCATCTTTAGTACCATTTCTTGCATCATGTCGTGCATGGCAGATTATCGATCGAGTTCCACTTTCGGTGACTTTACACTTTCCATTGGGGCTTTCTTCTTCTTTCTGCTCGACCCCCATTGTCCTTCTCCATCTACCGCATTCTCTATCTGTCTCATAGCTTGTTCTGCCGACAGATTCATAATATCTCCGCCGCTTGCGGTATTCAGCTTGTTCTGGTCCATCGGCTCTAAAGCCCTGAATAATATAATAACTTGCTCCACCGTAGAAAAACCGTGTGGAGGGCATCTCTTCAGTAGACCCCTAAATCTCTCATAAGTCTCTTTTAGTGTCTCTCCCTCGAGACCGTCAAACGAAGAGATTTCTTCTTTCAGATCTAAAATCTTCGCTGGAGGAAAGTACTTTTTCAGAAACACTCTCGCTACATTTGCCCAGGTATGCAATGAATCATTCGGTAATGAATCGAACCAATCCTTTGCGGCTCCTCTCAATGCAAACGGAAAAACTATTAGCTTCACCTCTTCGCCACTCACCCCATTATATTTCATCGTTCCACAAATCTGGAGAAAGTGATCTAGAAAGCTGTTCGGGTTCTCAGTCGACTTCCCGTGGAACAAGGCGTGTTCCCCCAACATGTTCAGAATATTTTGCTTGATGTCCATGTTGTTCGCATTAATTGCGAGCACTCTAATGGGATTGTGCCCTATAACTTCCTGCGGGGTGGTAACATAGTCTCGATAGACTCTCGGTCTCTGTACCTGATGAGCCATCTATGGCTGATAATTACTCTTTGTTGTTCGCCGATAAAAAATCGCCGCATGAGGGGTTCTTTGAGGGTACTGAGTTTAGGAACCCCTGCTGATTTCCTTGATTATGTAGCATCTGTAGCAATCGGTTCACAGTTTCTTGGTCAAGCTCTGGTCTGAAATCCTGGGTATTCTGAGCATTTTGTCCTCCCCTGTACTGTCCAATCCGTGTCCTCTGATTAAACTGTGAAGTTCCCAACTGACGTAACACTGGGTTATCCTCTCTTAACGGTTCATGACGAGGGGTCCTCGGTGGAGTATGCAATGGTAGTGTTGCATTACCACCAGTAATGTCTGAGGTTTGCCCTTGTACATTGTGCTCGATTAAAGGCTCTTTGCCATCTCTATGATTTGGTGAATCCTCCATTCCCTCTGCGGATTATGAAAGTGAACTTTCTACTACCCCTTCTTCCTCAAACAAAGGGTTCGGACTGACAATCAAAGGTTCTCCTCGGCGTTGACTATTTCTATGACGTGCAAAAGCTTCAATTTCTTCAATTGGCTCGATGAGAGGTTCTTTGGAGCTTCGGGTCATTCACTGACAAACAAGAAACAACAAGAAAACAAAATAAAAATGACCTATGCCCAAGATTTCGGTCAACTTACAAGATATCAAACATTACTCCCCGGCAACGGCGCCAAAATTCTTGATAGCAAAATACTTAACCGATAACCTTAACCGACAGAGTATCGGGTCAACGGTAGTATAGTGGTCTCAAGGTCGAATCCACAGGGAGTAATGTCCAAGTACCAAAGTCGACTTAGAACTTAGTTCAGGTCAAAATAATGGTGGAGAGTATTATACAAATGCAAAAGTAAAAATTATACTAAAGAATTTACTTCTAGGTATTAAAGGGTATAGTTGAACTATGATCCTACGAGCTACTTTTACCCCTAAGGAAAGACTTAACAGGGAGCGTGTCTTAACCGACCTACCTATCCAATGTAGTTTAACGATATCCACAGGTGCCAACTCCTAATTCTAGCGATCAGACTGAACAACTCGATCTAACCACCCTATGTGAAGTTAATTAATTATCCCTTTAGAAAACCAATTAACCTAACATGATTAAGCTCTAGAGTCGCTCGAACAACGATGACAAACCTCTGTATTGGAAACGGACCTAACAACTAGGCGAATCTACGCAACGATCCTAAAACCCATTTTCCCACATCTCACCTCAAAATGCATCTATAAGTTCGATGTGTGTGACAGTGAACTAGGTGATCAATCTAATTCAAAGATGTTAAAATAAGTTTTAGGACGTGGATTAATCATTTAAACATTCAATTATGCATTACACAACTCCCTATCTCATCCCCCTTAGGGTTTTTGCTCGCTTTCACATAATTCGACTACACATGAATTTAGCTACTCATGATTATGCTAACAACGGAATAAAGAACAGAAATTGAACTAAAGACAATAAATAAAAGAAACTTCATTACCATATAATTTGCAGAAAATCTGATCCAGAAAATACCAAAGAGAAAAGCGATCCAAAAGTCAAATCTTTGTTCTTGAAAAGTAAATCTAATCTATAAAAGATGTGTAGAATAAAAGGATGTAATCTATGGGATCAAGGGATCAAAGGGTGATCAAACTACACTAAAATCGCCCCTAAATCGCCTAAGAAAAGTCTAAAGTCGGCCAAACATGAGTAGGGGCTGAATGGGCTGCGTATTTATAGAGTAGGTCGAAATCTGCTGCTGTCGGTCATGAACGCCCGTCCAGGTCATGTCAGACGCCCGTCTTCCTGGAGAATATGAAGATATTAGGGTTTCATCTTCAGTGGACGGGCGTTTGCATTCCTCTGAACGCCCGTCTAGTGAATCATGACTTGAAGGCCAAACGCCCGTGTGGCAACCCTGGACGCTCGTTTGTTCTACATGAGCTTCTTGAATCGGGCTGAACCTACCCAAACGCCCGTTTGGGGGTCATTTGGATGATGAAACCCAACTTTCTGAATGATGTATTACTTCTGGGGACGCCCGTCTGGAATGGCCAAACGCCCGTTTGATGTAGGCTTCCTGCAGACGTCCGTTTGGGGTATAGCAATCGCCCATTTGCCTTGACTCCACTCCAAACTTGGCTTTTCTTCCACTCTCATCCAACTATCGTGCTACGAACATGTCCCTTAGTCCAAAACATCGCCTTTTGAGTCCTCGAGTCACCTCAGTCCTGCAATAACATAGACAAACAAACACCACGCGTAATTCCGCAAGACAAAAAGTGCTCAAAAATGAGGTAAATATCGCTAAAAAGGCGGAGTTTGCTATTGATGTGACAGTTTAACTCCCCGTACATATAACTCTCGATATTACACTCAAACAGGTCTACATCTACCCAAAATATGCCAATAGAGTGATAAACGGGGGTTAAACTGCACACCAAAGTGCTGATAGAATTTGACTCCCATCAGGCATATTCGAGGAGGTTCTACGGTGAGGATCGACGTCCACCAATCGTCGCTAGGAGATACAATTCGAAAGACTACGGCTTCTCCCTTGGTCGATTATCTCTCCGGTTTGGGTAAATCTACTAACCTTCGTGTAGTTATTGATTATTTATGCGAATCGAATCGTGGTAAAATCGCATGAGAATTTATTCATAGCTTCCGAAGTGCTAGATCGAGTGTCTCGATCGGTGTTGTGAATCAGATCCGATGGACCAATTATGGATCGGATCCGGATTCGGGTTTTTGTATATCCAGCATCCCTCACCAGAAGATACCTCCTTATGTTTACAATCCAAGTAGACCAAATTCTTGGATAGCCAACCTATACCAAGAACTACACCATGATCCGTAGAATCCAAAACTATACCTTTATTCTTGCAACGGTAGGTTCTAACACAACCAACAACTTATAGTAACATTCTAGCAACCTTGATTACTCTATCCAAAGGGTGTTGTTATATCCAAGGAAACCTTGAGGTTTTTCTTACTAAAACTAAGGTGGGGTACTGGATACCGAAACTGATCAATATGTTCCAACTGTCTCACAACTGTGTGACCCCTGTCTTGAACCAAACCACTTGCTTCTTACTGAGCCCTAGAACCTCCAGTTCCAAACTTACCAACACGAGTATCTCTGAGGTTACTATGTGGTCTAAAGAGATATCTTAAGGAATATAGCCTAGGAAAGCAAGGTACGCTTAGCTCTGATACCAACTGTAACGCCCCGCTCCCGGATACCGAGCTCTTATCCGGAAGAGAACGTTCGGCGCGTATAATATTAAATAAATCTAATATTATACGCCAGCCTCTACGTTGTCGTATCAAAAATAAAGCAACGGAAACCCAAAAGGCTCGGGTAAAAACATAAATGTCTCTAAGAATATATTACAATTCGACTATAGCTGAACTGTTTAAATTACTACAATGAAAGGTCCAAAGGTTACAACGTACGATGTCTAAAATAAAAGTACAACACTTGTCTTACAAACATGAAATAAAAGTACAACATGGTCTAGCACATCATAAAATAAAAGAAACAGAAATGTCATCCAAGCTTCAACAAGGCATCAACTCAAAACTCATCCTCAAACTCTTCATCGAACTCAAGATCAACCTGTTCGCCTTCTCACCCCAAAAGCATACAAAAATACACATGCAATTGAGGTAAGTACAAAGTACTTAGCAAGAGTGAAAAGCTAAAGAATAACTAAGTTTTACAACAAAAGGCTCATATTATTAATTAAGTTATCTTTATGTGACCGACACAATTCTAGGGTTCACTTCATGCTCATCAACATGTTGTGACTATTGGTTTCTAACTTAGCTTATCTTTGTTACATCCGCATTCAAGGGCACTACGCATGGTGCTACTCACCACGAAGTATCTGGGTGCAACATATTGGTGGATCACACCAATAACCACATAAGTCTATTCTGGTAGACTCCGATAGTGTACACGTTCGGTGAAGTTCCTCCACTGCCATTTAGCCGTTTATAGGCTAGCGGTGTTGTTCACCTTTAGAACGCCCACACATCGCGATATGACCTTGTGCCTTACCGAGAATGTCATGATGTTTAATCCTTTTAACTACACAAGTATGTTCATTATTAATATTAACTAGCCACCTAAGTGTTTTCAAGTAAGCTCCCTCACATCTACTACTCTCTTTCCTAGACCATTAGACACGGACAAGGCCTAGCAATTACACAGACATTGATGAATATTAATCCATCAAAGCACAAGCCAATCATACTCTTTCGACGATCCCAAAATTCAGCTCTTAGGAAGAGTACATTCAGTGCCGGAACTAAACGCATCAGAAGCTTAATCATGGCTTGTTCATGTTCATTTAATGTTATCATATCAAGAAACAACATTTGAAACTAGATTCGGGACATAAAACACAACATTTCACAAAACAGGACCCAATGTGCGCACATCATGCTCAATGTGCACACATTGAGCATTCAGGATGCTTCTGGTCAGGCAATGTGCACACATTACCACCTATGTGCGCACACAAACGACGCTGTATCACTTTCCCACTTTCTGCATCAGCCAATGTTCACGCATTATATCTTGTGTGCGCACATTGAGCGCTAAAAACCTTAAACGCAGTTTTCTCCACCCTTTCCGATTTCTAACTCGTTCCCAACATGTTTAACACCAAAATGTACATCAAAACAACAGCAAAACAGGTTTTAAACATGCTATAACATATCAAAGCACATCTAGACATGAATTATTGCTACAAATCAACACTAAAACTCAACTTAAACATTGTAAAACCATAACTACTCATTAGGAAGAGTCTATTACCTTCTAGCAAGCAAACCAAAGCCAAAAGTTGAAGGAAATCCTGCAGCACTTCCGCAAGCCTCAACCCAACACCTTATTCCAAACTTGATAATCTTGATGTCAAAAGGAAGCCCTTATTCCGCTGATTCCGAATCTCTATTTGTTTCTGAAAACCACCAAGATCTTGAGGAGAATTTTGAGGAAGTCTCGTTTGTTTTCTTTTTTTCTTTTCTCTGATGCCTTCAACGTGAAAAGCCGGGAGGTTAGAATTCTGATAACTCCTTGGCAACCTCTAATTTAACGGGAAGTTAATTCCCCAAATAAAACTTCTCACCTTAATTGCACTTAACTCCCCTTTTAATTACAATAAATCCCCAAACTTCCTTAATTTTCCAATAAACCCTTTTGCTTTTCTTTTCCCTTCAATCTTAAATCTATAATTAATTGAACATAATATTCCGCTTTTCGTAAAAAAACACGTCTGCTCTTTTTTGAAAAGTAGGGATATTACAATAACACAAAAGTAATAATACCATAGGTTTTCTTTTTCTTTTTTATCCACCCCCCAAAATTTTGAGACCATCCCACATTTGCCTTGGGTCCGGGAAGTTATTGGCACTCTTGCCATATATCTGAAGTCTGCACTCCATTCGATAAAATATATATATTTTATTTCCAAATTGAATTCAATTTATATTATCTAAATTTATTTACATATCAGGTCGGTGCATATGAATATATCATCCAATAACTTTTCCTTGTGTCCGTCCCTTGTTATGGGAATTTATTGTCATCTACCTCAGCATTGGTGAGACATCTGAATATTTCAATAATTTTTGTTTATAGAAATATGACTTAGAAAACTGACATGAGTCTTCTACAAAACGATTTTTTTAACAAAAGAAGTCTATGCCACAACGTCAGCTTAACACATGTGTTCATAACTTAATATTACCAGTACTATTTAGTTCTTTATTATATTAAGTATAACATAGTAGTTGGTGGTTGAACAGTTTATTTACAACCCCCCATTCCTTTTTCTAATCTTGTTTTCACACTCCATTCACTAGGATCTTAATCATTTGTTTCAACTGGGTCTATTTGACCTTTTTTTTTGGAAAGGTATTTGACCTTTTCTTTCTTCTTTTTATTTTTATTATTATTTATTTATTAGTTTGCCTCAATTGATGAACATTTGTTTTGTCTTGTTAAATCTTAATCAAAATATTATTTAAAAATATCAACTTGTCTATTGCTGTACCAAATGATTGATCTTTTCACATTCAATTGTTTTTAGGTTTTATTTTTATTTATAAAAACAATGTTATTGGTTTTAGTTTCCTTATTACATGAATTTATTTAATTTTATTCTAATTTTTTGATTAAAGTCCGTTTAAAAGCACTTGCACTGAATACTATAAAAATAAAAATTCATAATGTCTCAAATATTCAGATCCATAAAAACTATTTTTTTAAAGATTCCAAAAAAAAAACTATTATCCATCATAGTCTATACTCAAATCTGTAAAATACAGAATCTATAAATTTTACACTACATGCAAGGACGGACCTAGAGTATAGATTTAGGGGGTTAAGCTCATCCGGGTAAAAAAAAATTTGTGCCAAACAATACATTGGATTAGGTTTAACCCATCAGATCATTTTAATATAGCCCAACGTCTATCCAAACACACTTCATTAGCCCACCTGAGTCTTAATTCTTGATTCCGTCTTTGACTACATGTATTGTATAAATTATAAAATACAAATTTTTTATTAACGTTGTGGAGATTATGATGTGTTCTACTTTGGGTAAGGTTTTTTAAAATAAAGAAAACTATCGTTTTGTACCGTAAAACAGAGAATATTGTTTGTATTGGTGTTGTTGATTAAAGTCAGTATAATATAAATAATAAATATACAATTTTTTTACCAGTATTAGTAATGTTTTCGGTAACAAAGAATTTGTTTAATTTCTTTAGGATAAGTCCAATTGTGGGTATCAAAATCAAAATTTGATACATATAGTAGGGTATTTAGCATCTCCAATGAAAAGAATTAATATCAAAATTAGGTGTGATACAAGAAGAGTTAGAATATTTGAACTCTTGGCTAATACTCCTAGTTCATTACACGCGCTCGAGTGGAAAAACTTTGACAAAAAAAATCTAGCCTGCCAAGCACATAGGCTTGTCCCTTCCAACTTGTCCCACTTGTCCCCTCATTTGTTCTTTTTTTTAATTGGCTGAATTAAAAAAAATTGATACAACATATATATTTTTGCAATGGAAATATTATGCAACGGCTATATATTTTTATAACATACTATAAATACTACATATCACACTCAATACATCCATTTTTTTTCTTCACATCAATTCTTCTTTTAAATCTAATTCTCATTTTGTATGTCAAAAGTTTCTATATTTTTTTAACATAAATGGCACCGAAACCCAGATTCGATGGTTGGAAAGTATATAATTTTTTAAGAAATATTATTAAATAAAAAAAATATTAACTACAGCTTGTCGTAAATTAATATTCATTTCCGTGTATTTTAATTTGGATTTTATACACGATAGACATTGTATATAATTTTTCAAAATAATTATAATTACGTAAAAAAATTATTAAGTAGCACAATAATAATATGTTATAGTATTATTAAATCATCAAAATATTTAATAAAGAAAAATATTTATACTTTGAATTTAAAACCTTCCATTGAAGATAAATATTTGATACCTAATTGAATAGTGTCCAAAGGTATCAAAATTTGATTTTGATACATATGGGTTGGTACCATAGGTTGGACTTGCCATTATTTTTAACAAGGTTAATTTTAAGTTGACACAAACTGAAAAGTGTCTGAATAGACCAAGAATAACTATACACCATCACGACAAAAGGAGGGGAAAAAAAGAATATTAATAATCAGAAATGCACTTGTCATGCTAAAATTATTGAAAAAGACACGTAACATACTTTTTAGAATTTGTTTTTGAGCAAATTTTTATAGGAAATTCATTATACACCATTTTTCGAGAATTTATTCGAAATCTATACCCAAAATAAAAAAAACACTTCCTATCCCCCGCCTTACGCCCTTCAAAGAGCCCATAAACGGATTTCGCCCATCTCCATGGCCACTCGCCCTAGGCCCGCCCATAAACCGCCCATGATGGACGGTTCCGCCAATAAACCGCCCATGATGGGTTGAACTGACCATAAATCGCCCATATTTGATAAATGCAGACTTTTAAAACGATTTTTTTGGTATTTTTCCATTAAACTTGTTATTTTGATATTTATATACCTATTGTCGTGCGTTTTTTGTCCAACATAAGTGTGAAAACTCAAAGTTATTATTCGAAAACGTTTATTTATTCCAAAATGAATCAAAATATTTTTTTTACCCCTATCATCAAATTTTTTAATTTTCAGTTTGGACGCATTCAATACATTTATTAAAAATGTCTGCAGCAATGACACATTTAATACATTTAAATTTACAGTTTGGACACGTTTATTTTCTCAAGAGAAAAAAAAATTAAAAACGTTTATAAACCCCCATTCTGTTATAGAAAGTATTAAATGTGACCCAACAACTCTATAGACCTGTTATCAATGGTGACGAATATACCTAATTTTTATTTCTTAATAATTTTGTGGACATACAAAAATAAAGGGGAAATTCGAATCAATATGTCATATATTTATTTTTTGTATCAAGATTTGGATCAATTTTTATTTTTTAATTTAGTGGTCATACAAAAAATAAATATATGACATATTGATTGATACCACACGAGGGAGTGAAACGTTATTTTCCCTTTAATATTGTATATGACATATTGATTGATAGTAGTCATAACATAATCAATAGCGTAAAAATAACTTGTGATAATTTTTCAAAAAAAATGTTATTCACACTTGTGTTGGACAAAAAATGGTAATAAATATCAAATAACGAGTTTAATGGAAAAAAAAATTTTACCAGAAAATACGTTTTAAAGTGGAAAATCTGCGTTTTCAAACATGGGCGGTTTGTGGGCGTTCCGCCATCATGGGCGGGTGGGCGTGGAGATGGGCAAAATCGCCCATTTATGGGCGTTTTGAAGGACGTAATATGGGCGATCCCTTTATTTATGTCTTGATTTTCACCCATCTTAAGGCGGAGGATTGAGAGAGTTTTTTATTTTGGAGAGGGTGTAGAATTCGAATAAATTTAGAAAAAAATGTATAATTCAAATTTCTCCAATTTTTATAGAATTAAAAATGATGAAATTCATATCAATTAATATGTCTTACATTATAATGACGTAAAATTTTATTATATATCTGTTGTAACCATTCTACTTATTTAGTAACATTATCTCATACAAAAACTTAAGATATAATGGAACTCTACATGAAAACTGCATAAAATCGAAAAGATGCATTTGTTATTTATTCATTCAACGATACTTTTTTGTCAAACAATAGTGGAAGTATGTCCAAAAAAAATTACAAAAACATCACCCTTCATAAAAGTAAAAAAATTAACATTACGAAGAAATCATGAACTTAGACACCTAACCGTAGGAAAGAAACATACACAAACAACAAACACTACTACAAGATATGACATAGGTCACATTTAATATATGAATATGATAACAATAACATTTTTAATAAAATCTGAGATAAAAATATATATATATATATATATATATATATATATATATATATATATATATATATATATATATATATCACACTTACCACTTTCTATCACACTTATTGAAAAAACGAGATAATTTATAACAATCAATCTCATTTTAAAGTGTGTGACTTAATTGATATGATATTTACATCACGGTTATTAAAAAAACGAGATGAAATATATCAATCAATCTCATATCTAAACAGTGACTGATTGATATAATACTTTTGTCATAGTTAATGAAAAAGCGAGATAAATTATACCAATCAATCACACTTTTAAACGTGATTGAATTGATATGATATTATTGTCGCGGTTATTGGAAAAAGAGATAAATTATATCAATTAATCTCGTTTTAAAGCTGATTGAATTCATATGATATTTTTGTCATGATCATAAAAAAGTGAAACAAATTAAATCCACTAATACAAAAACGATACATAGATCACACTTATAGAAGGATAAGAATCACACTTTTAAAAGAAATGAGACAAGGAAATTGTATTTATCACACTTAAATTTTTTTTATCACAATTATTGAATAAACCGAAATGTATTATACCAATAACGCAAAGTTTTTAACTGTGATTAAAATAATTTGATATTTTATATTTAGGTTTCGGTTATTAGGTGTGATTGATTTTATTTATTTATTACAAAAAGGATAAATATCACACTTTAAAATTAAAAAAAAAAAAGATCTCAGTTTTAAAAAACCGAGACAAAGAAAGTAAAATTAACACATTAACTTTTCATTTTCACGGTTTTTTAGAATACTGAGACAAAAACTTCGATCAATCACAGTTTTTAACTGTGATTAAAATAATATTATATATTATAATGAGGTCTCAGTTTAGTACGAGAAGAAAGAAGGCATCGGCTCAGCAGTAATTAGTGTGGTTCCTTAATTTGAGTATTTGAGTTCGAGTCCCACTGAGATAAAAAAAAATGTGTGAGCGTATATTTCGTTTTTTGATATACCCGAACCAGAATGGGACCCTGTCCATCTAGATTGGACCTACTACCATGGCCCAATAACAAGATATGGGGCCTCTATCCTCTCAGTCCGCAATTCATAAGCCGGATCCTACCCGCCGTTCGTAAGCCGGGTCCAATCCGCTAACAGTAAGTCGGATCGATCCTATCCGCTGGTCGTAAGCCGGACTCCTCCTCTCCGGGTGATTTCTACCCATATGGTCCAGATGATATCAAGACAAGGCGAATATGAGTCCGCTGTCCGCCATACTTATCCAGACAGCTGGCCGGTCCACTTGTACTTATCTGTATGATTATCTCTAATAATATCTATTTAAGTGTCTTGTCATGAATAGTAGACCGATTTAGTCGACCGACTTAGTCTTGGCCTATAAATATGGGATCACAATGTAATAGAAAGCATCTAAGAACTAATACAAGCAGAGCTACTCTGCCAATTTGTCGATTCTCTTGCGTTACTCTCATAAGCATATGTTGGTCCCTTGAAAAGGCTATGGTTAAGTTTAGAGGGGGTGTGAATAAACTTAACACTTAAAACTTTTAGAGTTAACAAACTCAGCAACTTCAGCAGCCTGCTAATACTTCAGTAGTCTGTTGACACTCAGTAGTCTGCTGACTGTTGAGTTTACTGAATTTTTACAGCGGAAATATATCAAAAATTAAGCCTTATCACTTGTTGTTGAATATGATATCAAGTATTAAATACTCAGTAGTGTATGTGTGTGAATTCAGTTTCTAGATTTAGTAGATTGATGTGTTAGATAAACTAAGTGCAGAATATAAATGCAGAAAGTAAGTAGGCAGATTTTATAGTGGTTCCAGGAAGTGTAATCTCGTCACCACTCTCTTCTCGTGATGTTGGAGGTAATTCACTAGAGATCTTTGATGTAGCTATTACAAAAATCCCTAAGTTGCTTGTCCTTCACCAATAACTATGGCTTCACAAACCGAACACTTGGAGCAGTAGGATTCTTTGCTCCAAAGTCTTCTTGGTCCTTGAAGGGTAGGATTGCCTCTTCACCACTCCACTACAAACAATGATCTTTCACACCCAAGGATGCTTCAATGTCTTGATAGATTTCTTGTAAAAGAAATATTGAATCAAGTAAGTGATTCAAACTTTTCACTTGACTTGATCAGGATGATATGATGATCGACTTGATGTCTTCAAGTGTGTAAACTTGATGCGGCTTGAATGCTGATTACACTTGAAGAAATTTCTTGGATCGAGAGCCTTATGCTCGGTAGGTCGTGAGTGTGTTTTTCTTGATTTAATTCTGAAAGCTCAAGATAGATCCTTAATTTTTATCAATGCTCATCACTCGTATCTGAATTAGGAGTCCTCTATTTATAGGTGGGAGTCCTTGTGACTTATGTTTGAAATTCAAACATAGCCGTTTCAGATTTGTCTCCATATTGACTTGCTTTTTTCGATTGTTTCTAGGGGGTGACCTTTAATCGATTCCTTTTGACATGCTTTTCTGATCTCATCCACCATTTGTCTTGTATCCATTGGATAAAGGTCTGAATCTTTCCAACGTCCATTTGATCTTAACCATTGATTTGTTTGATAAAATCAGAGGTTGTTAGTTGTCCCTTTCTTTGTAATCTTCCAATGTAGCTTTTGAATAAATTGAAATATGTGTCCAGCAGGTTCCTGAGAACATAAGTTTGCTGATATACACATCTATAAGCTGATCCTTATTTTGTTGTGTTTAAAAACACTTCAGCTTACTGTCTTTTATCTAACTTTTATTTGTGAATTTTGATTACACCTTTTTGAATATAACTAAGTTCCAATCACCACTTATCTTGTGGAGCTTAGACCTTGTACACAAGGTATACGTAATCAGTTTAGGTCATCACAGACTTCCCTAAATTCAAATTCCATATCCTTGACTTTAATTACTAAGTTTGATCCCTTAGCCTTCAATAACTGAGTTTGAGCCCTCACCTTGAGTCTTTCAAGAGGTTCTCGACTAGTCTCTTGACTCGGCTACCCTCATTGATCTAGACTAGTCTGGCGATGTAAGTCGGTGACCTTTACTGATGCTTGTTTGATCAAACCTATACACGATCAAACTCTAATAAACCTATACATTTGATCTAGACATATTTTTGCCTTTGCTCTATAACATCTAGTCTGGCACTCATCACTAAAACTTAGAAATAAGTCCAACAATTTCCCCCTTTTTGGTGATGATGCCAATACCCTCCTAACAGCAAAGCAAAAAGATTAAGAAGAAAAACAGAACAAACTTAGTCAATTTTCATTATAATCATTTGTTCAAAGGTATTACAGTCTAGATATAGCAAAATATAAAACTGATAAAGTGTGTTGATCTACTGTCTTCTTTCTCTTTCTTCCCTTACCTTTTCTACTTGCTCTTGATAGGCTCTTATCTCTCTGATCATGTCTCTCATCCATTCATTTTCAATCAGAGAGAAATCAATATGAGGATTCACTTCTTTCCACCAATTCCATGCTTCAGGTAGAGTAAGATTGATCTGATGTACTCTAAAGCCAAAACACATGTATACTTCTTTAAACTCATTAAGTGACTCCTTTGCATTTGTAGTAGGTAAAATTCTTCCACCTCTTCCACCTCTATGTGAAGCTCTCATGGCTTTAACCCTTGCTTCCCAAAACTTTAAGCCCAAAAAGGAGTTTAAACCTTCATGAAAGCCTTTGTCATGATAGGGTCTCCTCTTATTATAGTAAACCTTTTATATTCTTTGAGAAGATCATCGGTGAGTGGAAATCCGCCGGTGCGAGGCTCCTAAAAGCATTAGTGTCCTCTTCCCATCTTTTCTTAGCAAAGTTCTGGCAGCCTCTTTTGCTACTGCTGTTCGACTCTCTTCCCCCTAATTGACATCATCAACAAAACGGGACAGTAGGCCATGTACACTCTCCTATGTGAGCACTAGGTTTTTCAGTTGACCCTCCATAATTTCAGTCCTAGTGTCAACGGTGTGATCCTTTCTTGCAATGTTTGCTCCGTAGAGAGTTATCCTCTCGGTGATTTTAGGATCCGATCAGAGAGTTGCGGTGTTCTAGCAGATTCACCATAGCATAGAGCTTAGGTGTCTCAGCAAGCTTGTCAAGTTTCTGATGAATGGATGTGAATTGGTCTTTCAGAAACTTGTCCTTCAGTGTATTTCCTTGCTTAATTCCCTTCACATCTTGAGCAAGGTCAAGAAGAGCATATCTTGAGTGGAGGTTATATTGGAAGCAACAGATTTGAGAGTTCTTCCTCTATTCTCCACTAAATTCATTAAGTCTTCAAATCTCTCGCTCTTGCTGTCAAGTTGAGTTCTTAAATTTGCAATGTCATTTATGCGATCCTCTCACTCATCCAAAACATGTCTTTGGTACCCCACCGACCATTCCTCCATCACTCCATCAATAGGCTCTTCTACATTGTATTGTTGCCTCTGTCTGCTGATAACCAAAGCATAGCTCATATCCCTTCCAGCAAGGTTAGGTCCTTGGAATTCTTCCAGAATGGGATCAAGAGCAGGTTCTTCAAAAACTTGTACAAAATCCTATTAAGGTTCATCATCAATAGCTTCTTCCTCAGGCACTTGAAACTCCTCATCACTGTAGTCATAGTCCAGCAGCTGCTCCTCCTCATCAATAACAAGAATCACGACCATCTTTCCCTTCAGTGACCTTTCCTCCAATAGGCTCCACTACAGCAGCCTGTTTTTCAACAACAGCAGGGGTTTCCTCCAAACCCAAAGATAGTTCCAACCTTTGTCCAAGTGCAGTTTGAGACTCAGCAACCTATACCTCATGTTCCAACCATTGTTCAGGTGCTGTTTGTACCTCAGCAACCTGTACCACCTGTTCCATCCTTTGTTCAGGTGATGTTTGTGCCTCAGGAACCTGTACCACCTGTTCCATCCTTTGTTCAGGTGCTGTTTGTGCCACAACAACCTGTATAGGGAATACATCCATATTTTCTTTTTGAAATTCCTTAAAATCATAAATCCTTCTAAGAAAATTTGCTGCCTTGGTTAGAGTTTCCTCAGTGTCAATCCAGTCTTGATATTGAATTGAATCCTCAGAACTGACATTAGGCTCACTAAGATCAGTAACCCTTTCTTCATCTGAATCCACAGTATGCTGATCATCAGTATGCTCAGCAGGTTCAACAACAAATAAAGGGTCTATTTCACCAACCATCCTGTTTGCACCAATAGATATTCCCTCATTGATTTGTGCCTCCAGATCATCAATGGTGAGATTTTCCACATCCTCATCCATTTGTTCGATCTCTTGGCCTTGGCGAGACCTACCAAAGCTATCATCGTGGATCGTTGCATACTTTGTTCATTCAAAAAAGCAGTCCCACTGCTTCCTCCTAGACCAGAGGGGAAGTCATCACCAGAATCAGATGATGAATCATCACTGTCTGATTCATCTCTGGGGTCTCTGAACTTGATACCCTCTTCCTTCTATTGTTCATCAAACAGATCCATCAGTCTTGACTGCAATAAAGAGGTATCAACCAGATCTAGCAAATTTTCCACTCCCAACTTCTCAAAAGCCCATTCTTCAAAATCTGTCATTGGTTCTGCAGCTGGCTTTTGTCTCTTATAGAACCCAAATTTCCATTGAAGTAGTTTGCCACCAGTAGGAGTTTAGGATCAACATATCCTTCCTTTTTCTTCTTCTCCTTCCTCTCAAATGGCATGGTTGGCTTTCTTGGAGCTATTTCAGGACCATGCTGACCTTCAAAGGTCTCAACAAGTAAATTTAGAGTTTCTTCCACAGATGCCTCTAGGTCAGTAGGTTGTTCAAGTTGTATGTTAGTCCCTACTACCTCCATCTGTACTACACTTGGTTCCCCCTGACTTATATGCTCATCAGCAGGGTTAGCAACAGATTGCTCTTCCCCCTGAACTATTGCAGGACTTGCAGGGTCTTGTACCAACTTTTCCACTTCCACAGCAGGTGTAGACTTAGTATTTTGCTGTGGTTCTTCTACAAGTTGCTCAACAACAACTTGTGCAGTTTCAGTAGGCTCAGCAACCTTTACTGGGGAGGATTCAACAGCTTTAATTGCAGGCTCAGTTTCAGCAGTCTGCTATGATTCTTCAGTAGGTTGCTCAATAACAACCTCTACATCCTCAGTAGGCTTGATAATTGTTAAAGGCTCAGCCTCAATAGCCTCTCCTTCTTCTTATTGTTCTTCTTCTTCTTGTTGCCTTTGAGCCTCCAAAGTTTTCAATTGTTTCCCTTTGCCATGTTTCCTTTTCTTGGCAATCTCTTTCATTCTCTTGGATAGTTGTTCAGCTTCAATCTCAGTAGACTTCCTCTTTCTACTGGCTTCATTCTGCTGCTCCTTCAAGATTTCAGCAACAGTCTTCTTCTTTGCAACAGCAGGGTCAATAACCTCAATTTCTACTGAACCCTCAGCAGACTCAGTAGTCTCTGCTGTTTGCTTCCTTGTCTTTCTAGGCTTTCACATTTCTGTGATTTTCCTTGTATCAGCAGCCTTTCTCTTTTCAGTAACCTTCTTAGGTGCAACAGGCTTAACAACTTTCTTAACCTGCTCACCACCAGCATCATCATCTCCACCATCACCATCACTTTCAGTAGCCTCATCATCTACATCTTCATCATCATCCAGACCAGGGATAGGAGTAGCAACTTATGGCTTGAACCTGGATTTGTTAATCTTTTCAGATAAAACATCAGGTATCTGAAAATGATTCAGCAGGGCTTGAATCATTAGACCTAAAGGCTTGACCTTGGACTTCCTTGTACCATCTCTATCTTCAATACACACTTTATTCATGTAGTGTATGAAGAATCCAGCCCAATCAAACTTCATACTCCTGCAGATGATGATCAGCAGGTCTATTTTTGGTCCAGATAGTGTATCTAGGCTTCCAACAAATCCCAAAATGGTTTTGTCAATCAATTTGCTCAGCAGATTGTACTCAAAACCAATATACTTCACATTAATGCCCAGATTTGAAGTAATTGAATCATCTGTCTTTATTGAATCCACAAACTTCATTCTTGGTAGATTCATTGCTTCTGGATTGGTGGGTGCATTGTTTCTAGGTGCAAATTCAAATACTTCCCTCAGTAGGTCTGAAGATATTTCAATCTCTCTTCCTTTAACAGTTGTAGTGAAGGCCTCTCTACCTTCATGTATGACAATGTTTCTCCAGAATTCCACCATATTGACATAAGAGATTCGTTCCAATCTTCTGTTTATAACACCTTATAGCCCAGCAAACCGTCTGATTCTTCGTCCAATATTAATGGCTAACTCAGTAGAGTTACAGTCAGTAACATATCCTCTTACACTCTGACTGGTTCCAATATGAACCTCATCCTTCTTTGCCATTGTTGTAAGAAAAAGATGAAGAAGATAGCTCTCAAATCTGTGTTCACACAGTGTATACGCAGAGAAAATCAATCTGAGGTTTTTGAATGTAACTTCGTGTAAGTGGTCTCAGATATATAGAGGCAGAT
The DNA here is from genome assembly GCA_026214975.1 of Gentiana macrophylla. NCBI lineage: Eukaryota > Viridiplantae > Streptophyta > Magnoliopsida > Gentianales > Gentianaceae > Gentiana > Gentiana macrophylla. The sequence goes on along the minus strand of CM047809.1, from coordinate 27,745,144 downwards.
GCGGTTATAGAATCACAAATCGTAGTATCTGATGGTATGAACCACGATTAAATTTGAGTGAATACTGTCTTGAAACGTGGCCCATTACTTTTCCATAACGTTGTGTAACCGTTAGATCGTGTAACTACGGTTATAAGGATAGAATAAATATCCCGCCATTTGCTTTTTGACTTTTGTAAGTTTGACTATGTAACGTTTCCTTCAGCAGCCTTGTGATCAGTAGACTTGGCTCAACGGACTCACTTGTAAATACTCTGGCGATGCTTAAATCCTTTTGTGTTGTCCAATTGATAATACAAGATGAAGTTTAATACCAATGATCGATCCATCAAGTGAGCTCACCCAACATGACAAAGACCAATCCCATTGGCAACTTCATTTGCTCAATTGTCCAAACATAAGTACTGAGGAATTGTTGATACCAATGACTAATCGCTAAGTGAGCTCACCCAACATAGCAAAGACTAATCCCCTTGGTGAATTCGAAAGACTGCTCTTTGATCAAAGATGTATCATCAACTTTTATAATTCCAAGTTCAAATCCTTAGTTTAGCAAATCCTTCACTATCCAGTGGTTTGGTGAAAATATCAGCAAGTTGATCTTCATTAGGGATATACAGAACCACCACATCTTTCTTTTCAACATGATCTCTTATAAAATGATGTCTCACATCAATATGCTTGGTTCTTGAGTGCAAAATAGGATTTTCTGTGATTGCAATTGCACTTGTGTTGTCACATATGATTGGAATTTCTCTTTCTTCAATTCCATAATCCCATAATTGTTGTCTTGACCACAGTATTTGTGCACAGCAACTCCCAGCAGCAATGTACTAAGCTTCAGCAGTGGAAGTTGATATTGAATTCTGTTTCTTGCTAAACCAGGAAACCAGTCTATTTCCCATTAACTGACAGGTTCCTGTGGTGCTTTTTCTATCAATCTTGCATCCAGCATAGTCTGAATCTGAGTAGGATATAACCTTGAAACTTCCATCTTTTGATTACCATATCCCTACTCCCGAAGTCTCTTTTAGGTACTTGAGAACTCTTTTGATTCGCACCTAAATGACTTTCTTTAGGTTTTGATTGAAATCTTGCACAAACACCTACAAAGAAAGGATATATCAGTCTATTTGGCGATGAAGGTACAAAGAGACGGCCTATCATCCTTCAGTATAAAGTCTGATCAACATCTTTGCCTTCTTTGTCTTCATCCAATCTAATGTTTGTACTCATAGGAGTTTATATCTTGGTGTTGTTTTCCATACCAAATTTCTTCAGTAACTCCTTGGTATACTTGGTTTGAAAAATGAAGATTCCATCTTTCATCTTTTTGACTTGCAATCCCAAAAAGTAGTTCATTTCTCCCATCATACTCATTTGGAATTTACTCTTCATTAGATTTGCAAACTTCTCACATAGAAATTCATTTTCAGAACCAAAAATTATGTCATCAACATAAATTGGTACCAACAGAGTGTTGTCCCCTTCATTGATTCTGAAAAGAGTCTTGTCAATGGTGCCTTTTGTAAAACCATTGTCCACCAAGAATTGAGATAGAGTCTCATACCATGCTCTTGGTGCTTGTTTCAAACCATAAAGTGCTTTGTTGAGCCTATACACTTTATCTTCTTGATCTTTAACTTCAAATCCAGGAGGTTGCTGAACATAGACCTCCTCTTCCAGAATGCTATTCAAAAATGCACTTTTGACATCCATCTGATATACTTTGAAGTTTTATAAGCAGCATGTGCCAGGAATAATCTGATAGCTTCCAATCTTGCAACAGGGGCATATGTCTCATCAAAATCTATTCCTTCTGCTTGAGAATATCCTTTTGCTACTAGTCTGGCCTTATTACTCACAATGGTACCAGATTCATCAAGTTTGTTTCTGTATACCCATTTTGTACCAATTATATTTGTATGATTAGGCCTTTCCACTAGTGTCCAAACTTGATTTCTTTCAAATTCATTCAATTTTTCTTGCATAGCAATTATCCAATCTGGATCTGAAATTGCTTCTTCAACAACTTTAGGTTCCATTTGAGATAGAAAACATGTAAACATTGCTTCTAATTGTCATCTAGTCCTCACACCTTGCTGTATATTGCCAATGACTTGCTCAGTAGGGTGATCCCTTAACCATTGTGGATTACGGTTGGATTGATTTTCAGAACCTCGTCTTGATAGGTCTGTTTGTTTCTTCAACAGGGGTTCAAGCAGATCCTTGAATGACCCTCGATTGTTGCATCGATGAGTGTTACCCACAGGTGTTCAAGGAGGGGTAAATCGAAACCTTTAAGTCATTGAATCTTTCCAAAAATTCAACACATTTTGGATCAGTGACTTGTTGATTCTCAACAGTTACAAGCTTCATCTTCCATTCCGAGTGAACTTAGGTTCATTAAATACAACATGTATTGTTTCTTCATGTTTCAGTTGTCCTTTTATTCGATTACTGAATGCCTTGGCGATCAAGAATATCCCAAGAAAATTCCTTCATTTGATTTTGGTTGGAATATCTTCAATTGTTCCTTATGATTCAAGATAAAACATTTGCTTCCAAATGGATGGAAATACGATATATTAGGTTTTCTTCCATTCCAAATCTCATAAGGTGTCTTCAAGCAGACTTCTTGTTCATCAAGTTCTTTTGTGTATAGCATCTTTGTATTAATCGCTTCAAATTTAATATCTTTCGGTAGCAATTCCTCACATATCATAGTTCTTCTATGCTGCTTCTTTTAGAGTTCTATTTCTTCTTTCAAAGAACCCTATTTTGCTAAGGTGTACCAGCAGCAACAAGTTGATGTAGTACACCATTCTGTTCACAATATTCTCTTATAACTTTATTGAGAAATTCAGTACCCTTGTCTGATCTTATTTTCACTACTGTCAAAATTTTCTCATTTTGCAACCTCTTCAAAAGTTCAGGCATCTTTTGAAGTGTCTCACTTTTCTTGTTCATGAATATCACCCAAGTGTACCTTGAATAATCATCCACAACCACTAAGGTGTACTTCTTTCCTGTTACACTTGTTGGTGTTACTAGTCCAAAAAGATCCATGTGCATCAGCTCCAAGACTCTTTTTGTTGATTGTTTAGTCTTTGACTTGAAGCTTGACTTTGTCTGTTTACCTTGCTGACATGCATCACATATAGCATCCTTTTTGAATGTGACCTCAGGTAAACCAATCACCAGTTTCTTCTTCACCAACTGATTGATATCATCAAAGTTTAGATGATTCAACTTCTTATGCCATATCCAATTACGTTCTGACTTGGTATGCACAATCGAGGCATGTTTCGCAATGATGAGACCAATCCACAACATACATGTTTTGTTGTCTTCTTCCACCAACACAACTTGATCACCTCTTTCACTAATGACCAGTACAAGTGTTTTTGTCAAAAGTGACCTTGTATCCCATGTCACGTAATTGTCCGATTGCTCGTGAGGTTGTAGTCCAGTCCTTCCACATTTGCAACATTCCTGATTGTTAATCCATTTCTCACAAGTGTGCCATATCCTCTTGTGTATCCAGGTGTATTCTTGTTGCCAAAATTCACTCTTGGACCATCCTTTGCCACAAAACTTGACAAACAGTGCTTATTCTTTGTCATATGTCTGGAACATCCACTGTCAAAATACCAGACACCCTACAAAACAAAGTTAATGCATTTTAGGTACCCAAACCTGTTTGGGTCCATAATGGACAGTGGTAAGTATATATGACCCTTGGCAAGTTTCCATAAGGTCTTCTTTGAAAGGTATCATACTTTGGTTCATACATGTACTCTACACATCCATAAGGTCTAACAATTGGTTGTGTAGGATTCACATATGCTTTCTGGCCTTTTGGAATATAATGTTGTTTAAAGTGATTCTTTTGTTAGAAGCACTAGGATAACCATAGGTTTGTTGTCCTGTTAGGAATGTACTGTAATATGGAGTCTGCATTGAGGTCCCTTTGAGGCCTTGTATAAGTCCTCTCATCGAGCCTCTGCTTTGATTCCATTGCTTAGGTTTAACCTAGCACATGGTTATTTCTCGTTGTTTCTAGCAAGAGGTGCGGGAATATTCCAATCATCATCGATGAGGAACAATCTACCTTTCCCCCTGAGATAAGTATCCCTTGAATGATTGACATTTTTGGATTTAGGATTCTTATTCGTGGAATATTTCTGGTTTTTCCTTTTTATGGTCCAGCAGACTTGGTAGTAGGTCCGCTGCTTAGCAAAGCAGTCTAAGGCACAATGTGATCCTATTTTTAGATTTATTCTTTTTATTAGAGTCGTTGACTTCCTTGACTTCTGATTTTGCTTCCTTGAAGCTTTCTCGATGAGGCTTTCTCGCCTCAAAGAACCCTTTTGGGAGTTGGATCTTGTGTAGGCACAAACTTAGGACCAATTCCGGTACTAGGTTCGATGACCTTCACTGGATCACTCTTATTGGAATGTTGAGTTCCAAATCCAAGTCATGTTCTATCACCATAAGGCTTTCCAGATTTGAATCTTTGTGGAGGAACAAGATGGTTCAAAGCAGACTCAAAGAGACATTGAATGTTCAAAGAGTTTATCTTTGATTACATCTAACTTCTTTTTCCTTTCCTTTGAGAATTCTTAATTCAGCATTTAATCTTTCAACTTCTGATTGAAGAGCTTCTTTTTCAGCCTTCACAATCTCATAACTAGATTGTATTATCCTTAGTTGATTAAGGATGGCAGCCAAAGTTTCTTCATTGTCAGAAATTTTTGGATTTGAACCACAGGTTGATTCACAATCACTTCCAGTAGGAGTATTGATAGATACATAATTGTATACCTCCTCTGTTTCATCCATATTTGCCATTAAAGCATAATCTTCCATATCAGCAACAAGTGCAGTATCATCAGATTCATTTCCCTTTTCTGATTCTACTTCATATCCTGATTCATCTTCAGCAACCATAGCCTTCTTGCCATGTCTTCTTTGTTGACTTTTGGTCTTCAGTAGGTCTGGACAGTCAGGTCTGAAATGTCCGGGCTTCTTGCAATTAAAGAAAAGATAATCAGGTTCCTTTTTCTGTTTTAATTCAGGACAATCAGGTTTGAAGTGTCCTGGATTCTTGCAATGATAGCACAAGTAATCATTATCTTTCTTTGATTCATCCTTCTTCTTTTCACTGAATTTCTTTGTGAAATTCCTTGGAGAACCCTTTCCGATTTTCATCATTCGATTTTCTTGCTCAAGAGGTAATCTGCTCTTGCATCTCATCCGTAGATCATCTTGAGCTCTCGATGTCTCTTCTTGATGTGAAGTAGCCAATGCAGTGGTCTTTGGCTCTTCTTTTTCAGTCTCAGGCACAAGCTTTTTGCTAAATTCATAGGCCTTAAGATCTGAAAACAATTTGAAGGTGTTTTCTTCATGCAAACTCCTCATTTCTTCTATGGCAGTCACCTTCATCTCCCAAACTTCTTTTGCGGGTAATGCTTCCAAGATATTTGAGTTGATTTCTTCTTGTGAGTACTTCACACTCAGTAGGGTGAGTTCATCCATGATTGCATTGAATCTTGATTCCATTTGTTCAATGGTTTCATTTGGTTTCATCTTGAACTCCTGGAACTTCTTCTTTTCTACACTGATCTTGTTCTTTTTGATTGCATCAGTGCCTTCACAGATTAACTGTAACTTATCCCAAAGTTCCTTTGTAGTCTTGCAATCTTTCACCTTCATATACATATTGCTATCCAAAGTTCTATATATAATATCAATAGCAATATTGTTGAGATTGCACTTTTTCTATCTTCAACAGTCCATTCCCTTTTTGGTTTTGGAATGTACTGTGTCTCATCTCCCACTGTTACTAACTTGGTAATCTCTAGTGGTCCATCTGTCAGCACATCCATCATTTCATCATGTGTTGCAGCTAGATAAGCCTGCATACGACGTTTATACTCATCAAAACGATCTAAAGAACACATCAACATTGTTCTAGCATCTTTGGTTGTTATCCATGATGCAAAGCTTTGAAAATCGAGAACTTGAAAAAGTTTTCAAAGTATTTTCACAAGCACAACAAGTAGGATTACTTCAGAACAAAAGCACTGCTCCGATACCAATTGTCGGTCCCTTGAAATGGCTTTGGTTAAGTTTAGAGGGGGTGAATAAACTTAACACTTAAAACTTTTGGAGTTAACAAACTTAGCAACTTCAAACTCTTGCGATACTTGAGAGTCTGGCCGACACTCAATAGTCTCTGGCGATTGTTGAGTTTCTTGAATTTGTGCAAATGGAAATATATCAAAAATTAAGCCTTATCACTTGTTGTTGAATATGATACTAAGTATTAGATACTCAGTAGTGTATGTGTGTGAATTCAGTTTCTAGATTCAGTAGATTGATGTGTTAGATAAACTAAGTGCAAGAATATAAATGCAGAAAGTAAGTAGGCAGATTTTATAGTGGTTCAGGTGGTGTAATCCTGTCAGTCCACTCTTCTCCTGTGATGTTGGAGATAATTCACAAGAGATCTTTGATGTAGCTGTTACAAAAATCCCTGAGTTGCTTGTCCTTCACCAATAACTATGGCTTCACAAACTGAACACTTGGAACAGGTAGGATTGTTTGCTCCAAAGTCTTCCTTGGTCCTTGAAGGGTAGGATTGCCTCTTCACGCGACTCCACCACAAACAACGGTCTTTCACACCCAAGGATGCTTCAATGTCTTCAGTAGATTTCTTGTAAAAGAAATATTGAATCAAGTAAGTGATTCGAATTTTCAAAGAAACTTGATCAGGATGATATGATCAGCAGCTTGATGTCTTCAAGTGTGTAAACTTGATGCAGCTTGAATGCAGATTACACTTGAAGAAATTTACTGGATCAGTAGCCTTATGCTCAGTAGGGTCAGCAGGGTGTTTTTCTTGATTTAATTATGAAAGTTCAAGATAGATCCTTAATTTTTATCAATGCTCATCATTCGTATCTGAATTAGGAGTCCTTTATTTATAGGTGGGAGTCCTTGTGACTTATGTTTGAAATTCAAACATAGCCATTTCTGATTTGTCTCCATCTTGACTTGCTTTTTCTGACTGTTCCTAGGACTGACACTATATCGATTCCTTTTGACATTTTCTGATCATTCACCCTTTGACTTGTATCCATTGGATAAAGGTCTGAATCTTTCCAACGTCCATTTGATCTTAACCATTGATTTGTTTGATAAAATCAAATGTTGTTAGCTGTTCCTTTTTTTGTAATCTTCCAATGTAGCTTTTGAATAAATTGAAATATGTGTCCAGCAGGTTCCTGAGAACATAAGTTTGCTGATATACACATCTATAAGCTGATCCTTATTTTGCTGTGTTTAAAAACACTTCAGCTTACTGTCTTTTATCTAACTTTTATTTGTGAAGTTAGATTACACCTTTTTGCATATAACTAAGTTCCAATCACCACTTATCTTGTGGAACTTAGACCTTGTACACAAGGTATATGTAATCAGTTTAGGTCATCACAGACTTCCCTAAATTCTGATTCCATATCCTTGACCTTAATTACTAAGTTTGATCACTTAGCCTTCAATAACTGAGTTTGAGCCCTCACTTTCCGGTCTTCAAAGAGGTTCACGACTAGTCTGCGACTCGGCTACCCCATCGATCTAGACTAGTCTGGCGATGTAAGTCGGTGACCTTTACTGATGCTTGTTTGATCAAACCTATACACGATCAAACTCTAATAAACCTATACATTTGATCTAGTCATCTTTTTGCCTTTGCTCTATAACAGCTAGTCTGGCACCCATCACTTAAAACTTAAAAATAAGTCCAACAGCATACCTCCGGCAGCTAAGTTCATACAATCTGCCACCTTCTCTCCGGATATATCCACGAAATACGCTTGTTACTGCAAACCTGATATTTATCGCAATATCAGTTGGCTCCGTTACCAGGAAAATCATCATCAATCAGTTTCTTAGGATCATTTGCTCCACCGCAAAGATGATTTCACGGCGCCGCCGGCGAAAAGAATCTGGTAAATTCATCAAAATCAGCTCAGTTTGAAAGAACGTCTTCAACATCACCTGCAAACTCGCACACGAGTCCATCTTTACTTCCCAGGTTGGTATATACGCTCTCAATCCGTTTCAGATCTTTAAGTAATAAGGAATTCGGTTACTTGACTATAACTCACCTGGAAATTATCCCTTTTGCCTATTGATATTTTCAAGCTAGAAAAAATATCCACCCATTAGCCAAAATATCCCAACAAAATATCCACAAAATATCTTGGTCAAAATGGCTGGCGGGAAAAACATCATACCTGCTACACCGACTAAGGCTGGCAATCAGGACCCTCCACGTGGGACGAACATGTCGCGAGGAGAGGAAAGCAGGAGGGTCATGTCCGATGGGGCTGATGCCAGACATGCCCTCACGCCCGATATGCGTGCTTACATCAGGGAAAGGACCCGAGCTCAGGAGATACATGAGGCGGCTCTTAGAAAAAACAAAGGGAAAGGCATCGTTGGGGCCTCTAACCAGAATAACGAACAAAATGCTATTTCAGCAGGGGGAGCGCCCCACAGCGAAGTTCTCACTCAATAGCTCTTCAATAACACATGGAGTATGTTGAGGAAATGCGGGTAGGTAATATGCTACTCATTACGGAGGGTCTGCCTCCCCAACCCATCCGCAAGTTTATCTCCCCTCTGCCCACACCAACGGAGGTACAACCCCCATCACATCCACAAAAAATGAACCAACCTTAGCGGACAAAAAGGGAAGAAAGCAGTCATGCCACTTCACAACCTAAAGTGGGATGAAAATCGGCTTTAGTTCGTCTAGGGCCCGTGGTCGACGATCGCGGTGCAGCCCTAGGACGACCAGGAAATCCTCGGCAAGTCCGCACCCGGGTAGAAGGGCAAGAAGAGTCAATGGCCGAAGAAAGTTACAGCCCGCTCCCACCTGTCCCAGAGAATCAGGTGGAGATGGGCATAATGAGAAAACAGATAGAGGAGTTGCAGAGGGGGGAATTACAGAGGGGCACTGCAGGAGCAAAGGTTAACCTGACTTGGGGTACTTGTGTCCTCCATCCCAACATCTTGAAAGCAGCTCCAAGAGGGGGTACTCACTATCCAAGTTTCACCAACTATCACGGGGCTACGGATCCTTTGGATTGGCTTTCAGCCTTCCAAAGCTGGATCGGTTTGTGCACGCCTAGTAGTGAGGCATGTGTATAGCATCCGTGGGGTCGATGCAGGATCGAGCGGCGTCGTGGGTCCGCGGTCTTCCTCCGGGTTCATTTTTATCTTGGGACGATCTGATCAACAAGTTCATAACAGAGTTCAAGTCAGCAGGAGGTCCAAAAAAGACACATATCGACCTGCATGAAGTACGACAATGGGAAAATGAGGGTACCCACAGCTACTACGAATGGTTCTATAAAGTGTATGAGTTGACAAGGGGTTTGGTGGACAACGTTGTAATGAGCAGCTTCAAGAAGGGTCCGAATCCTGGCTATCATGAAATCCTACTTCGCTCTAACACCACCCTCGAACCTACAAGAGATGTTGAGTTCAACAAGAAAGTACATCGCGACTGCGGGAAACGAATGAGCGTCTTTATCCAACAGGGGCAAATAGAGGACTGAGCGCAGTCCACCCAGGGATAGCCGCAGAAATCGCGATAGAGATATTAAAAATCCTGATAGGTTTAAGGAAGAGCACTTCACACCTCTCAGAATCTCATATACACAGATGCTTAACGAAGTAAGGGATGAAATCCATGAGCCTTACCCTATGGTTCCATATGCACGCCGCTACACAACCAAATATTGCGGATACCATAGGGACAAGGGTCACACCACCGACGAGTGTATAGAATTCAAGCGAGCAATCGAAATCTATTCGCTCGCAGTAACCATGACCATTACAAAAGAGATGCTGGGTGGCCGGACAGGAAGAATCAACAAGCCCGCCAGTACGATAGGCAGATTCAAATGATCATAGAAACTCCTAGAAACAATCAAATCAAAAGCCATATGGGCTCCATAAACAAACACGTGGAGAAGCCAGCTGTCCTGCGAGGAACGAGCAACCTCTTGCTTTTACCCGAAGCGAGCTGGTAACTTCCGTGAATGTAGAGGACATGTGCCTTTGCATGTCGGTGGTGATCGGTGGTGATCAATCGGGTATGCGTCAACCGGGTAATGATCGATACGGGAGCATGTAGAGACATCTTGTATTACAATTGCTTCAAAGAGCTAGGGTTCGCTGACTCGAATTTGAGGCCACATAATGGCAGCTTTGAGGGCTTCACTAATCATAGAATACAAGTCAAGGGGGCCATCAACTTGGATGTACAGATGGGGGATTACGCTCCCTTCCGAACATAAAATGTAACATTCCTTGTCATCGATCTCCAGTCAAATTATAAAATAATAATCAGAATGCCAACGTTGAGGCAATTTCAAATGGTCACTTCTATCCCGCATCAGCGGGCAAAGTTTTATGTAGGGGACAGGGTCGGAACGTCGATCAGTGAACCCCCAACTGTTCTCACTTACATTCATGAAATGAGGACGGGAAATAAGAAAGCACGAATCGAGCAACCCGACGACATGGAGAACATCAACATGATCAGGGTAGTTGGGGAACCATTGCCCGCCAAAGTGGAATGTGAAGCTTTGCAAGTCAGGGATGAGCCCGACTTCAAAGCGGAGGATGAATTGGTTGAGGTAATCATTAACGATGAATACCCCGACCAGAAGATCAAGATTGGGGCTCGGCTGAGTCCCTCTGAGAAGGAAACTTTGGTCAAATTACTCAAGGATAACCTAGACGCATTTGCCTGGGTGGTCACGGACATGAGAAGGGTCGAAGCAGACGTCGCCCTCCATCATCTTAATGCCGAATCTACTTTCAAACCAATACAGCAGCGGGCACGACAATTTACAACCGAAAAAGAGGCTGTGGTCAAAGTTGAGGTTGGGAAGCTTCTTCAAACGGGAATCATAAAGGAGCTGGCCTACCCCACTTGGCTAGTGAACGTAGTTATGGTGAAGAAGCATTATGGAAAATGGAGAATGTGTGTTGACTTTACGGACATCAATAAAGCTTGTCCAAAGGATCCTTATCAACTTCCTCGAATCAACCGACTGGTCGATTCCATCTCAGGTTTTGAGGTTTTAAGATTTCTAGACGCATATTCAGGGTATCATCAGGTGCGGATGGCTGAGACCGACAAAGAAAAAATGGCTTTCAGAGCTGCTGGGGGCCTATACTACTATGAGACGATGCCTTTCAGGCTGAAAAATGCGGGTTCAACTTATCAGCGGATGGTCAACAAGGTTTTTAGTTCGCAGATAGGGAAAAATATGGAGGCTTACATTGATGATATGGTCGTTAAGTCTACTGGAGACGGTCACGCCGCTGACCACCAGGAAACCTTTAGCAATGTCCGCAAGCACTCGATGAAGCTTAATCCGGCCAAATATACATTTGGTGTCCAGGCAGGCAAGTTTCTCGGGTTTATGGTTAGTCGTTGTGGCATCAAGGCTAATCCAGAAAAAATATAGGCTTTGCTCGACTTGCAAGAGCCCACGACCATCAAAGAGGTTCAGAGGCTTAATGGCAGAATCATAGCGTTGGGTAGCTTCATTTCGAAATCAACAGAGAAATGCCTCCCTTTCTTCAAAATACTCAAAGGTGACAAGACCTTTTCATGGAGTGCAGAATGCTCGTAGGCTTTTCAAACTTTGAAAGAGTATCTAGGGAAGCCACCTCTTTTGGTTAGCCCTGTAGAAGGAGATGTTTTGTTTTTATACTTGGTGGCCTCGGACCGGGCCGTTGCCGCCGTTCTTGTCAAAGAGGCCGGAACCCTCCAAAATCCCGTTTATTATGTAAGCAAGACTCTCAATCCGGTGGAGAGTCGCTATTTTTATGTTGAAAAATTAGCCTACTCGCTTGTTATCGCTGCCCGCAAACTCAGGGGCTATTTCACTTCGCACACTATAATTGTCTTAACGAATTGTACAATGCGCCAAATATTACATAGGCCCGACCTTTTAGGGCGTCTGTTCTGATGGGCTATCGAGATCACTGAGTTCGATATTTCTGTATCAACCCAGGAAAGCTATCAAGGCTCAAGCATTTCCGGATTTTATTGTTGAGACAAGTTTCAGTTCGCCGCAGCCAAGTTCGCCTATACCTCTTGGGCCCGCCATGGCCCCGAATAAGCCCGATCAATGCTGGCAGCTATATGTTGACGGGGCTTCAAGTCGAAATGGTTGTGGGGCCGGTGTTATTTTAATGGAGCCAGGAACAACATAGGAAATCGAAAAAGCTCTAAGATTCGAATTCCCGGCCACGAATAATCAAGCCGAGTATGAAGCAGTTGTAGATGTACTTAAGCTTGCAAAAGAGCTGAAAGTGGAGAATTTTAAGGTGTATTATGATTCTCAACTCATCGTCAACCACATCTCAGGGGACTATGGGACGCGTTGCGGCATCCTAGAAAAATACGGTAAGATTGTCCGACGATTGAGGACCGGCTTCAGCTATTATTGCGAATTCATCAGAGTTCGAAGAGAGGATAATGAGCGAGCATATTATCTCTCTAAGCTATCTCTTGAGGAACAGATTGCAGATCCATCAATAATGATAGAGTACTGATGACGTGGTCAATCAGGTTATAATATACTTGACCACCATAAACCAATACTAGCAAGAGGACTAGGCCCATCGTAGTATAGCTATAGTGAATCAAGGTCGATCCCACAGGGAACCAGTTGTGGATCATCTTATATACAAACAATTAATTAAACATGTCAAGGACATAGAGGCGGTCTACGACCAACATTAGACAAGAAAAGTAAAGACACGACTCGGCACAACGTAATTAACCTCCCCAATTATAGTCTTTATCGTTTGGACCAGATAATTTATATAATAAACTGAACTTATTAACTGTCAATCCATTTGTATCTATCTTAGATTGGCTATGGGAGTCATCCTCTTTAACTTGACTTAGCACCGGTTAGGTGGCTAGATCACTGTGATATTGTTACGTGACTTCGCCTTTTGGTGCCTCCATCTCATATAACTCACACGCTTACGATACTAAGGATGCCGATATTAATCGTACACATAAATCAGGCAACATTCCTATGGTTAGGCGTACTTATACTTCCTAAACGATTACTCAAGCCTCGTCCAACTAACTATTACCTTTTAGGTCTCCTCGCTAGTTTACGAACTACGTATAACTAGGTGACGTCAATTCCTAATACAAAACCTACCTAGATCTCACGAAAGCCCGGAAGATCATTCATGAGCCAACCTAGGAGCCCTATATTGGTATTTCCTAATAAATGCGCTAATTAAAACCGGCGAGCAACGAGCCGTGGCCATACCTATTGAGATAATAAATCCTAATAAGCTAAACCTACCATAAAGGCGTGGCGGACTAACTATGAGACAAATAGGGGGCTCGGTCGACCGGCATGAGACACTTTCGGTCGACCGAATGATTCCATTCGGTCACCCAAACGATTTCATCCCAGTTACATCCTAGAATATATTTCTCGGCGTTTCATCATACGATGCAGTTAAACAGTAACTCGTAAAGAAATCATATAAACTACTTAGATACACATTAATTAAACCAAGCAGATTCATGAATAAATACTAAGTGTATGACGTAAGTTATGGGATCCTCATAGACAAGGCTTCGCCACATCCATAACGACATAACCTAGATCTACATCATCTAGCTATGAATTAACTAACTCAAACAATAAAGCATAATTGGGGGGAATTAATTACTTAAAAGAAAAGAAACAGAAAATAAAGGCTTACATAATTTGCAGCCCTTAAACTCTGGAAACCCTCAAATTATTCTACATTGTATCAAGATATGAATAGAGTGATTTTATTGAATGATATTCTAAGGTATTCAATGTGTCTTTTACAAATTTCGTAGCTGCTGCTTATATAGAGGCTGTAACCGACCTAGGGAGGATCTAGAAGATATACACGCGAAAATCCCGTGAGTGACCGAACCGACACATTCGGTCGACCGAGCCTATTCACTCGGTCGACCGAGCCTCCCTCTGCTCGTGTTAAACGCGCTGCCGTCTATCTTGTTCCCACTTTGCGACGCGTGTTGATCTCGATTAATCTTTCATTTATCTCTTGATTAATGCTCCGATTTTCTTCCTTATTATCTTGAGATCCATTGATTGAATGACATTAATCCTCTCGATTTGTCGTGATCTACAAAATAAACATTTATAGCACAATAAATCGGCCTTTTAATAATAAAAACAGCTAAATACCAAATATCATATTAATAATCACTTAACATTAAATAATAAATATAAACGAGTGATTCAATATGAAATATACATTATTAATCTCGATTTAAGGTCAACGTTGATGACTTTTACGGGTATAATTTGACCGTCATCAACTACCCCCACTTAGACTTTGATCGTCCCGAACAAAGCATCAATAAGTCATTTCCCAAGACAACATTTCCCATGGTCAGGTCATACTTACGCAAGAAGCTCAAGTCAACTCATACTAGTCATGCTCATAAGATATCCATTATTCTTTACTCACTATGAATCGAAGTGATGTGTGCATGTGCATTTAGTTTTATATATTCAGTAGCAAGATTAGAATTTATGCCAACTTCGTAATCTCAACCTACCAACCTCGGCATTCATACTTCTCAAGCCTTTAAATTTTTGAAGCACTAGAGCAATAAGCAAGAGCGTATCTATAGGGTTTTGGACTTGGAGACCGAGTACTACTCAAAGCCTCTTAAAGAGTTGAATATTCTTTTCATATCTTCATATTTTTCAAAAACTATTAATCTCAAGGAAGAAAACTTTTAGAGTATCCCCTATCTTAGATCATGCATAGCAATGAATATTACCACAAGCGGGGGCTACTTTGGTAATGTTACTACAAGCCCAGTGTTCAACATTTTGCTAAAACACAGTGCACGTCTCAAGCTTATTACTCCGCTTTTGTTGGCAAGAAGATAAGAATACATCAGTCAATAAGTATCGACACTAAGTCTACATAACCAATCATCTATGCAATGTACACATAATTTCTTCAGTTATTATGATTTGCACGGTATACTCGATTCACAGATTGAGTAATTGAATAATAAATAACTACTTGCAAAAGCGAGCATGAATATCCTTAAATTTACCTAACATAAGTATAAAATGATCACGTACTCATGAAACTTGGTTTATTTCCTATCAACTCTTTGCTAGGAACTCACAATTCTAAAGTGCGAGATACCTAATATGGTATTTATTCAATTTTTTCAATTTTGTACCGTTTCATTCAATTTTCACTTATAACATAACATGGCTAAGTCTCCTACACCCCACTTAAACATGGCATTGTCCTCAATGACAAAAATAAATGAGAAGTTAAGAAGACTTAGCTCTGGAAACGGCTCTCAAGTAAAGCGAGAACATCGGAGTAAATTTCAAAGACGTTGTGGAGAAGCAAGTGAAAACTGTATAAGCAGACAAACTCCACGAAACCGTTAATAACACCATGTCTATGGAAGGTATAGAATAATGTGGCAGTAATGAGGTATAAATACCTAAAAACAGTTTAAGCCACTTTATTTTATACAACCAATGACAAGGGAATACCAAAAAGAAAAATACTAAATAGAAAGAAAATAAACAAGCAACTAAAGATGGTAGTCTTCTTCTAAAAACCGGGTGGATAAGACAAAGATCAAAAAGCATAACCCCACGTGGGAAAACACGAGGGTGACTGGCTCACTATGTATGGTCCAGTATAAAAGAGAAACTTGGTAAGGTAGAACAGATTGAATGCGACCTATTGGCTAAAGATAAAATCAAATACTTAACGCAGAAACTTCTCGCTTGCATTGGATATCAACAACTAAGGGAGATGTAGCTACTCCTCAAAATCACTAATAACCCAATGTATCACGTAAAAGTCATAACCGTCATCAACAAGGTCGGATCAGTGAGATAATGTAGAACAAAACGGATCATCTAGAAATGCCGGAATAGACGGAAAAAATGTGAAATTTAAAACTTCCGGTAGAAAGATAAGTCGTATGTGATCAAACCAAAAACTCTTTGAAGTCTAGCTAGGGTCAGAGCTACACTTACCCCAACTAGGAGCAGGAAAATCAAAATGATAAAAGATAATTATTAAAGCTTAGCAATATTTCAAATTCCGCAACACATAGGTATTGTGTAAACAAAATGGAGGTGGAGAGTATGATGGGTTTAGAAAAAGATACACATAAGGTTGGGAAGAAAAGATAAAGGGTGGGTAAGAAATTGTGTTTTTGGGATTGAGAATTGTTTAAAGGAATGGGATTGGGTGGGAGAGTGAAACGGATGGAAAGAAGAGAGAGCGATGTGAATGGTTAGAAATGTGAATTGTTGGGCAGAATGGTGAGAGGATCGAAAAGTTTGAAGGTGAAAAAGTGTAAAGGGAAAGATAAGGATAGTTGCAGAATGAATTGCGCACCACTTTGAATTTTCACTTGGATCACCATTCTAAAAGATTTTGGAAGTTGACCAAAATTGTTCTTGTTCGCACCAATCATTCTCTGTTACATTTTCAATACTTCTCAAGCTCTCTTAATGCTTCCATCTTAAAGTTGATTGCTAAATTTCCTTTTATTTAGCAATTTCTCGACTCTCCTACGGAACTCTATTTCACGTGGCCTATATTGAGTAAAAAAGTTTTGCACATCCTTAGCCCAATGGCCATCGGAACACGGCAAAATAAAAAAACCTCAACATGTGTCACGTTACTCTTATTTGACTCAAAGAAAACAAAACCTATAATCCTAAAAAGAAATCCTAAGGGTTTTAAAGAAGTAGTTCTGAGTTTAAAGTCCTCAGCTCGACTTTCCAAAAATATCCTTGTCAGTTATCATTCTTGGATCGCCAGACTTTGACCCTTCGAGCATTATATGAGGTGGGCTTGTCGCTTTTGCGGATTAATACTTTTCCTTTGGTTGTGAGACCTAGGAAACGACATTTATCCATACCATTTATCCAAAGCTCTTACCTCGGCTTTCGTTTTAGGAATTAGTGAATTACGGTTACTAATTACGGTTTTGGCCTTGACAATAAGAAACAATGAATCAAAGTACTCGAATAAGGTCGGTTATGTAGGCAAGCCTATGCCGTCTTATTCGTTGGAACATATGTGACGATTCAGGCCAATCCGTCAAGATAAGCCCGTTTAGCCCGAAGGCTTATCGGCTATGCTAAGTCTTGTCGAAGCTGGCATAACGTACATCACACGTGGAGGGGAGTCGATTGAGCCGAAGCTCGGTTGAACTCGCCCAGCCATGGTTAGACCATTTCCGAACCCATGTACTAAGAGTCTCCGATTTCTAAATTGTCACCCAAAGCGTAATCTCGTTTCTGTTTAAGGTGGGTTCACCGAGAAGCCATCACCATAAAACTCAACGAAAGCAGAAGATTGTGTTCTCTCAAAACTCAACGTCTTCTTTAGATTTTGAATGCTTAAACTACACAATTTGTTGCTCCCATGGCCAGTAGAATCAATTTCATGCATAGGACCATGAGATTTTAACAGAACTACGAGGAACTCTTTATTCACTGCTTCCTTCAACTACTACATGTTTCCCTACACCCTCTAGATGAGACATATATGGGGCAAAACCATCGACACTAATGAAATTATTCTTACAAACCAACTCCGGGCTAAGATTCATACTACGGTTCATGTATAGGCTAACTTATGCTCAAAAAACCAAAAGGTAGTAAAACATAAGCAAAAAAGGTAGTACCTTACCTTCAACATTGTACCACGAAGAATTTAAGCCTTTAAAAATTTTTTCAGAGCCATCTTGGTGCTTTAAAGGTATTGCTTCCATCGCTTTTCCCATCTTAGATTCGTAGCTCCACATTTTTGCTGGGTTATTTTCTCAGCGCCCATGAAAAAAATTATGCGACTCAGATTATTGCTTCCCTGGTTTCTGCAGACGGAAGAAAAACAAAAGCAGACCGTGGATCGATTTTAACATGGTTTCCCATGTCGCTATCGGACTCTACGGATTAAACATACTGAGGATAAGCAGACACGCGAAATTCGGACTCGAAAACACAAATCGAAACCGTGTAAGCGAGCGAGGACAAAACAAAAATATTATAAGTGCTCGGTCGACCGAATGAGGTCTCTCGGTCGACCGAATAAATTTATTTTTTTTTTTGGAATTTTCGGACGAGCGAGACAACCGAGAGGGACTCAAAGCGTAAAAGCAGACTCAAAAGCAGAAAACTCGACATGAATAAGAAAATTATTTATATATAAAATTGACCGTTGGTTTCCCGACAGCGGCGCCAAAAACTTGATGGCGTGGTCAATCAGGTTATAATATACTTGACCACCATAAACCAATACTAGCAAGAGGACTAGGCCCATCGTAGTATAGCTATAGTGAATCAAGGTCGATCCCACGAGGAACCGATTGTGGATCATCTTATATACAAACAATTAATTAAACATGTCAAGGACATAGAGGCGGTCTACGACCAACATTAGACAAGAAAAGTAAAGACACGACTCGGCACAACGTAATTAACCTCCCCAATTATAGTCTTTATCGTTTGGACCAGATAATTTATATAATAAACTGAACTTATTAACTGTCAATCCATTTGTATCTATCTTAGATTGGCTATGGGAGTCATCCTCTTTAACTTGACTTAGCACCGGTTAGGTGGCTAGATCACTGTGATATTGTTACGTGACTTCGCCTTTTGGTGCCTCCATCTCATATAACTCACACGCTTACGATACTAAGGATGCCGATATTAATCGTACACCTCGTCTAGGCAACATTCCTATGGTTAGGCGTACTTATACTTCCTAAACGATTACTCAAGCCCTCGTCCAACTAACAATTACCTTTTAGGTCTCCTGCTAGTTTACGAACTACATTATAACTAGGAGGCGTCAATTCCTAATACAAAACCTACCTAGATCTCATTTGAAAGCCCGGAAGATCATTCATGAGCCAACCTAGGAGCCCTATATTGGTATTTCCTAATCGTGACGCTAATTAAAAGCGGCGAGCAACGTAGCCGTGGCCATACCTACCGAGATAATAAATCCTAATAAGCTAAACCTACCATAAAGGCGTGGCGGACTAACTATGAGACAAATAGGGGCTCGGTCGACCGAGCATAGACACACTCGGTCGGCCGAATGATTCCATTCGGTCACCCAAACAATTTCATCCCAGATTACATCCTAGAATATATTTCTCGGCGTTTCATCATACGAGCAGATTAAAGCATAACTCAGTAAAGAAATCATATAAACTACTTAGATACACATTAATTAAACCAAGCAGATTCATGAATAAATACTAAGTGTATGACGTAAGTTATGGGATCCTCATAGACAAGGCTTCGCCACATCCATAAAGACATAACCTAGATCTACATCATCTAGCTATGAATTAACTAACTCAAACAATAAAGCATAATTGGGGGAATTAATTACTTAAAAGAAAAGCAGAAAATAAAGGCTTACATAATTTGCAGCCCTTAAACTCTGGAAACCCTCAAATTATTCTACATTGTATCAAGATATGAATAGAGTGATTTTATTGAATGATATTCTAAGGTATTCAAGGTGTCTTTTACAAATTTAGTATTCTTTGTATATATAGAGGTTGTAACCGACCTAGGGAGGATCTAGAAGATATACACGCGAAAATCCGTGAGTGACCAAACCGACACATTCGGTCGACCGAGCCTATTCACTCGGTCGACCGAGCCTCCTTCGCTCGTGTTAAAGCGCTTTCGCGTCTATCTTGTCCCCCACTTTGCGCTTTCGTGTTGATCGATTAATCTTTCATTTATCTCTTGATTAATGCTCCGATTTTCTTCCTTATTATCTTGAGATCCATTGATTGAATGACATTAATCCTCTCGATTTGTCGTGATCTACAAAATAAACATTTATAGCACAATAAATCGGTCTTTTAATAATAAAAACAGCTAAATACCAAATATCATATTAATAATCACTTAACATTAAATAATAAATATAAACGAGTGATTCAATATGAAATATACATTATTAATCTCGATTTAAGGTCAACGTTGATGACTTTTACGGGTATAATTTGACCGTCATCAAGTACCTTGCGGTACCCACCGTTGAAATAACAGAACTCATGGAGATCGACGTACCAACACCAATTCCGTGTTGGATTGACGAAGTGCAGGCTTATACAGAGTCGGGCATCTTACCCGCTGAGGTGGATAAATCTCGAGCACTCAGGAAAAGAGCGGCCAGGTACATTATAAGTAGCGGAACACTCTACAGGAGGTCCATATCAAAGCCTTTGTTACGATGTGTCAGAGAGGAAGGAAGCAAGATGGTACTTATCAAACTTCACCAAGGAGTGTGTGGGGGCCACCCCTAGTCATTCTTTGGCCCAGAAAGTTATCACGGCGGGATATTATTGGCCGACGATCCTTAAGGATTCGGAGAAACTAGTCAGAGAATGTCTAGAGTTCCAGAAACATACGGACATCCCAAGAGAACCATCAGTTGAACAGAGCATTGTGGTGGTGCCTTGGCCTTTTGACATGTGGGGACTCGATCTAATCGGACCATTCCCGCCTGGAAGGGGCGGATACAAAGTTATCATAGTGGCTGTAGACTATTACACAAAATGGATCGAGGCCAAGCCTATGGTTAGAATAGGCACAAAGGACGCGGGTTACTTTCTGCACGATCAGATATGGTCTCGTTTTGGCATCCCACGAGCAGTGGTGTCAGATCACAGACCACAGTTCAGGAAGTAATTCTCAAATTTTTGCAAAGAATTCAATATCAAGCACTGGAAATCATCTGTTGCATATCCCCAAAGTAATGGCCAAGCGGAGGCCGGCAATAAACAGATAATAAAAATGCTCAAGAAGAGCGTTGAAGAGAAAGTAAAAGCAGGTGGATGGGTTGATGAGTTGCCCGCCATATTATGGTCACTCCGCACCACAATTAAAACACCCACCGGAGAAACACCGTTTGCTCTCACTTACGGGTCGGAGGCTATGACTCCCATCGAAATGGTGCTCCCAAGTACCAGGGTCGCGGTATATGATCCCGTAGACAATGTGCTAAACAGACATATCGACTTAGATCTAGCGGAAGAGAAAATACTATCGACATACCATCGGCTGGTGAACTACAAGCAACTCGCTAAGCAACAACATGACAAGCGAATCCGCAATCACTCATTTAAGGTCGGGGATTTGTTCTGTGAAACAGAAAGGCCACCGGTATGGAGCCCGATAAGGGTAAGCTTACAACGAACTGGGAAAGCCCTTACCAAGTCACAAGAGAGATCAAGAAGGGGACTACATCCTCAAAAACCAAGGCGGTTTCGAGCTCAACAGGCCATGGCATGCGGACAACCTCAAAAGGTACTACATGTAATAAATCGGCTAGGGCTATGGCTATCCTCTGCGTTCTGACGTGAGTGGTTAGGCTTTCTTACTTACTTGTAATTTTCACTCACCTAGCGGGGTGAGGCGAAATATCTGATTGGTTTCAAATTTGTCTTTTAGAGTACATATTATCGTATGCTTCAGTTATGTCCACTATGCGAGTAAAGGGGGATTTTTTGAGAAATTTTTCAACAAAACCTCGGACTCACCTCAGACTTTGTTAAAAATGGAGGCCATATCCGGAAAAATTTCAAACAACCACAGGCGGATAGGTTTGCGACTCCGACCCTCATCCAAAACAAAAGGGTTCTCTGGAGAAGTTTCCGCAACACAATCGAACAGTTATTTCAGAGAGGGCCGTTCGCATTTCTAGCTATAATGGACGGTTTTGTTTCGGATAAGGTCATACATTCTTACCCCCAACAAAGGAGGCCGGACAGAAAGTTTCATAAATATAAGCGAGCAGTTATTTCAGATAAGATTCAGGGGGGCCATATTTCGAAGTTAGGTCCGCTTGCTATCTATCAACTTTGGATCTTATCTAAAACAAAGGGGGCCGGAGGATACCCTTACATCGGACTCGATTTATACAGTAAATTCGAGCAAAAAATAAGTATACACGGGCGAACAGAAAACAAACTTTATTCAGAAAAGTAGCAAAGGAAATGTTATTACAAACGTAAAGTGCGGAAAGAAAAAAAGTTATACATACGCGAAATCAAAATAATGTTTTTACAGAATGCAGATAGTACATCTAAGCGTTTTTTGGCCGTATGCTATCGTCGCCAACGTTCTCAGGTCAAAGAGAAGGATGCATCAGGTTATCAGCATTCACGTTCGACTCAGTTTGCTCGGTCTGCTCAGTTTGTTCGCCATCTTATGCCTCTTCCTCCTCAGCCGGCACCTGGGTAGCTCGACTCACCAGCTCCTTTAGATTTTCCTCTTCAACAGGCGGCGCCTCCCAATCGGGAGCACATCTTAGAATATACCTTTGCAGCTCGACGTCAGAGAAGGGGATCTACGGATGAAAACCTCTCAGGTGATCAGAAAAGGGATGGGTGATAATCCAATCCCGTAGGGTCTCGAGATCTGGAACCTCGCCACCGCGAGCCCATATGCACCTTATGATGTGATAAAACCCTTGGTCATATCCCATCAGGAAGTTATCTCCGGCAGCAGCCTTACACGCGGCCTCAATTTGAGCTTGGACACTTGAACTCAAGTCCGCCAGTTGCTTCCTCAGGTCATCGCTCACTTTTTGCTCAGCCTGCCAGTGGCCTTAGGCCTCTTTAACCTTCTACTGCATATCTTTCATGGACCGAGCAGCCAATCTATCTTGCTCCGCAAGTTCAGCATTAAGCTTCTCCAGACGTTCGGAGTTCTTTTGAGCCTCAACGAGCTGCTTCTTCAGTTCAACAATTTTGCCCTCAGCAATGCTCAGGTGGACACATAGATCAGCCCCAACTTCTTTGGCAGCATTCAGAGCCTTGCTGGTATCGGCTAACTCTTTGTTAGCATCAGCGCTCAATGATATAGTGTTCCTATAGTCGTTTATAAACTGCGCCAAACCTGTGCCGACCTAAAAAATAGCAACCAGCGAAGTCAGACATAACTTCAAAAACAAAACAGAAGGATAAAGGAAAAGTAAAGCAAAGGAAGGAAGGGTGTTAACCATGCTCACCGTGGCGCCATATAAATCCCACAGGTCTTCGATATTTTGGAGGAAGGTGTGGCGAGGATCGGTCTGGTCAGCCAGTACGATTCTATTTGTGATCCCACGACCAATCTCTAGCTGAACAGTGCTGGGAAGACCCCACCTTAAATGCCTCAGCGGGGCCACATCGGCAATCCCTCTAGAAATCACGATTGCCTTGGACATGTCAAAGGGTTGCTGACGCATGAACTCCCTGTCCAACCAAACCGCCGGATGACCCCCGGGCCCAATAGGTACACAGGCAAAAGGCACCATCAACTTTGTGCCTGCTGAGAATGATTCGTCAGCCAGAGATTTGCCTCTGTCAGAGGGCTTGGCCTTATCAGCACCATCCTTCCTCTGGCCATCAGCGACCTTGGGTTTTTTAGGAGGAGGAGCCTCTTGCTCGCCGCTACCATCTCCCGCAGGATCAACCTCCTCGATGACCGATCTCTTTTTCTTCTCGCCCGCCGGTGGCTTGGTCAAGGTTGTCTGCTTCATAATTTTGCAGGCGCGGGAACGCAGCGGAATTTAAAATTTTATTTCCTTTTAACCAGGATCGACTTCGTTTAAGCAATAAACAAATAAGCTAGTAAACGGTGGTTACCTTGGTTGATCTAAAAGATCGACGCTTTGACCGTCTAAGGAGAGTAGTTCTGTAAAGAGCCGCCCAAGTGTTCGGCCTCACCGCTAGTCCACATGAGCGACCCGCGGAATCCCGTCATGGATTGCTATTGGAAAACTCAGGTTCTTTAGACCGGCATTTTCCTCTCTCCAACTCTACATAGGATGCTTTCTCTATTTTACAGAAGAACTATTAGTTCTTGGAATTGTGATGTCTAAAAGAGCTTGACACCTTGCTCCTATTTATAATGGATGTGGTATTTGAGATAAGTGGAAAGGAAGAAAACATTTTCCCAAAAAATAAGGAAAATATATTAGATTGATTTATCTCATTTATTATAATATCTTATATTAAATAAATCAGGATATTGTCAATATCTTATATTGAATATTTCAAGATATTGTCAATATCTTATTTTGACTATATTTATCTTATTCTATAAATCAATTTCTGGCACATGTGTGCAAATCTATTAATATCATATATATACACTTAGGTGCGCATGCATGCAAATCATCAATTTGCATTTAATGTACACACACGCATATATGCATAATATATATATATATATATATATATATATATATATATATATATATATATATATATATATATATATATATATATATATATATATATATATATATATATATATATATATTATTTTATTTTATTAATATCTAATATCAATAATAGAGTAATACTAATTAATTAAATTCTTGTAATCCAAATGTATCACTTATACATATATGTGGCGCCACTTATCAATATAAGTGTATTTAATTAATCAACTTATTATATATATATATATATATATATATATATATATATATATATATATATATATATATATATATATATATATAATTTTATTTTATTAATATCTAATATCAATAATAGGTAATACCATTAATTAAATTACACAATCCAAGTGTATCACTTATACACATATGTGGCGCCACTTATCAATATAAGTGTATTTAATTAATCAACTTAATTAATATCTTGTTTTTAATTTATTCATAATAAATAAATATCACCATATTAATTTACCACTATAACTTTATAATACGAGATAAATTCTTTCCTTATTTAGTTATCATCTATAACCACATTTTAATCCGGCTAAATGTTCATATGTGTGTGACCCGATAGGCTTCCGAATATGTTGGCCGTAGACACAAAGTACAAATTATGAAAATGCCCTTCATGCCTAACGATCACGGGATAGCGTAAAGAACACACCGTGACCCGATCATCGGAAGAGTCAAATGCAATGACTACTACCTTTCATGTGAAACAGATTACCGTGTAACTTACAATCTTATCATTTGTAATAATATCCATACGATTCGTTAGTCGAGTGTCAAAACATCAACGACCGTATCTTATAATCTGGATATCATGCTGCTCTCTCAAGTAACTCATTTACTCCCACTTTGCAATGACTCACGAGAGTAAGACATTCCTTATAAGAAGGCGCACCGGATATTCGATCCCGATCATAGGATACGCGATTCCCAGACGACCAATCATGTATACTCCGCGTGCTTCAACATCATACCCAATCACTACCGCATGATCGCCCGTGGCTGAGGAAAAGTCAATAGTGTCAAAGCATGACAATCCACACCGTGATGCCATGAAGACTCTGTCCAAAGGATAACTACACAACCGCCACACATTGTGACACTTAACCGTGTAAGTGGGTCGGTTTAACGTCACGCATTCTACAATACACGTCCACATACTGGTCCAAGTGTCTCTACACTTCGATGAGGCGAGATCTATCCCGCCGCCTTAAAAGAGAAGACATCTAATACGTGCTAGTATGTTCGCATTTATCAATGCCTTGTTTAATAGTACATCGACCTAGAGACATTTAAGTATCAAACTTATTAAAGTGATTAGAGATCTCATCAACTATAATCGCTTTATCATGGTTTCTCTATCACGAGTTTAATACTAAGGGCGTTATCATATAACAATTCACAATTGGTTCTCAAAAGAACATATATATGACAACGAGAAAAAGCCATTTAATATATGTACAAACATAAAGAAATAGTAGAAATGATCCGACCGGTCGGATCCGGTCCAACCGATTGGGTTTAGGACCTTATTTCAACACATTGATATACCCGAACGAGAATGGGACATTGTCCATCTAGATTGGGCCTACTACCATGGCCCAATAACAAGATATGGGGCCTCTATCCTCTCTTTGCCCAATTCATAAGCCGGATCCTACCCACCGTTCGTAAGCCGGGTCCAATCCGCTAACGATGAAGTCGGATCATGTCCATTTGGTCGTAAGCGGACTCCTCCTCTACGCGTGATTTCTACCCGTATGGTCCGGATGATATCAAGACAAAGCGAATATGAGTCCGTCTGTCCGCCCATATACTTATCCAGACGGTGGCGGTCCACTTGTACTTATATGTATGATTATCTCAATAATATCTATTTAAGTGTCTTGTCATGAGAGATGAGGCCGACTTAGTCGACCGACTTAGTCTTGGCCTATAAATATGGGATCACAATGTAATAGAAAGAATCTAAGAACTAATACAAGCAGAGCTACTCTGTCAATTTGTCGATTTTCTTGCGTTACTCTCATAAGCATACCTCCGGCAGCTAAGTTCATACAATCCACCACCTTCTCTCCGGAGAAATCATATATATATAGCCATATATCCACGAAATACGCTTGTTACCGCAAACCTGATATTTATCGCAATATCAGTTTTCAAAAAAAAATAATGATCACACTTTTTTAGGTGTGCTTGAAATTATAATAGATCTCGGTTTTAAATGTGATAACAAATAAAATAGATTACAGTTTTTAAATGTGTGGAAATTAAAATAGATCTCGGTTTTTAAGTGTGATAACAACTATAATAGATCACGGTTTTTAAGATAACAACCAAAATAGATCACTGATTTTAAATGTGATGGAATTAAAATAGATCTATGTTTAAGCGTATTAACAATTAAAATAGATCGCGTTTTTTTATTCAAGGTTTTTAGGAAAACTGAGACAAAACATCAATCCCTCACAGTTTTTAACTGTGAATAAAATAATATGATATTTTATAATGAGATCTTAGTTTAGTGTGATCGAAAACAAGAAGAAAGAATGCTTGGTCGGTGGTAATTAGTGTGGGCATTGTCCAGGAGTATCCGGGTTCGAGTTCTACTGGGAACAAAAAATGTGCTTGCGTATATATTGTTTTTGAAAAAAAAAAAGAATGATCACACATTTATACGTGTGATTAAAATTATAATAGATCTCGATTTTTATTTGTGATAACAACTAAATCGATCACATTTTTTATATGTGTTGAAATTATAATAGTTTTTAAATGTGTTGAAATTATAATAGATCTCGGTTTTTAAGTGTGATAACAACTATAATAGATCACACGGTTTTTAAGTGTGATAACAATTATAATAGATCACAGTTTTTTTTTTTTAAACGTTCTTTTATTTATGGCCAAAGTGGAAAACCACAGCTTGCAAAAGAAGAAATGCCATAGCATCAAAAAAGATACACAAAGGTCTACAATTAATCAAAATTCCACGCTTGTCTGAGATTGCGAACTGGGCTTCACTCTTTGCAAGTAACACATGGAGTGGGGTGCTCTTCTTGCACTCCATGGTGTAGCTTGTTCCTTCAAAACCAGAGATCTTATAGATCATATCTCTAAATTGATAGGGCCCTGAGACCTTTATTTACTTGATAAGATTCTTACTTGATCCAGTCATACATGCATGTAATATCGAGAAGAACTCGTTCCATTGTCGCTAGGCACAAGGTTTTCCAAATTTGCTTGAAACTTTACAGTCTCTACGAGGGCATGTAGGCAAGATTCCTCATCATTAGCACACAATTTACATCCTGCTTTGAAGGAGAGACATGCCTTCTGTAGAGGAGGAGGGACATTGTGGGCAAGGCATTAAATGTGATTGAATTAAAGTTCTATACCTCAGCATATCAATATGCCACACTTTGTAAGCTGTGATCATTATTTTTTTTGTAGTAGTAGTGAAACGTCGACTAATCTATATTTCAAGTTAATCTAAGTTTCCTCGACCATCTAACAATTTTCAAAATAAAAACATGAGTCAGAGACCGTTTCTTATCTGGCTCATGTATCAATTTTTTTTTTCCACAACAAGAAAGAAGGAGGAGATTCGAGCAACCAATGACCTTCCATTTGGAGGCGCAGGAAAGCGCAATGATTTACACTTAGGATGAGCAAAAGCTTAAGCTCGCTCATGTATCATTTTATTCATCCAATAGTATATAGTAATTATTTAGATAGCCGATTACAAAGTAAAATTTATTGTTTGATAAGAATTACATTACGTTCAATGATTTAAAATTATGTTAAGTCACTTTTCTTGCAAAAATTAATTGTAGAGATAGCACTTTATCCGTTGGTTTGTATATTAATATTGTTTCCTTTTGGAAATAATTGTGTGGAAAGTATATTTAGAGGTGAAGTAACGGATGAAACAATCAGAACAATGATTCATATTGAACCACATGAGACATCTCAAAAATATTAATAGAGAATCTGACGTCCACATAAAAAAGATAGCAAATTAGTGGTTCCTATAAAATAAGAAGAAGAAAAGCGTCATAGGTTACACGAACTTGACGTAATATAATGCGTTAGTATGGATCATGAATGTTGTTTAATTCCTTCTTTAAAAAAAAGCATGTTGTCTAATTATAGTCAAAAAAGTAGATTGTGTTTTTATTTAGCAAAATGTTAAAATAATAAAATAAAAACTGCCTCCAAAAAAATAATTCGAAAAATAATATTATTATACTTCATATGTTTCTATTTAACTGTCACAGTAGCAAACACACGCATATTAAAGAGAGTTGTTAATGATTTGATTTAACATCAAAATGACAGTAACACTCTTAAATATAATAATTCAATGTTGTTCTCAATCTCTCATCCTTTAATAAATAATGATAGATGTAGAAAAATAAAATAAATAATGTTTTGGAAATGTAACTACGACACATAAAAATAAATTTTTACTTTTGATAATTACGACAATTAAATAGGAACGGAGAAAAGTCTCTTGTTTACGGGATTTTCACACACCTTAACGAAGTTAATAAATGAGTGTTTTCTTAAATTTCAAGATAAAATATTGTATTGTTTTTTTAGAGTGACTTATAATCTTTGTATTATTTAATGTGAAAGTGAAAACAATGCATTCGATTTTTTTTTTGAGAAACAATGCATTCGATTTTAAATTGTGATGTGAAAAGACGTTATATTATGGAACAAATAAAAAAAAAAAGCTAAAAATAATCATATATTACGGGACATATGGAGTAATGATATACAACCAGTTGTAGGAATGTTATATCATATAGCATACATTAAATCTCATTTTTACTCTCTTTCACATAATACATTTTTATCATATGTGAAATGTTAAAAATAAATAGTTGTAATTTATACCAGCTTGATAAAATATTCCAACAATAACGATTGTATTTTAAAATTTCACTTATAAAAAAATTAAGCACTTGTATATTCGTGGCTTACAAAGACACAACACAAATGTCCGAACTTATTGGCCAAGACAAAACCATATTCATGTGGTATTGTTTTTCTGCTTTTTTTTTTAAGTGCAAATTAGTTATAAAGTAGTCGTTAGAGAATTAATGATCATTTTAGAATGACTCAGAAATCTTATTTAGTTATAAGGGACATTCTAATTTTAAGAAGGAAACTTATTTAGTTATAAGGGCATTCTAATTTCAGTGGATAAAGAAAAAAAAAGGAAGGAAGGAAAAAAAAAAAAAAAAGTTTGAGGCTGGAGAAAAAAAAGATGATCTTATTTGGAATAAAATTAAAAAAAAAAAAAAACGCTGGTGACATTGATTTTTTTAAGATCAATAACATTGATGACTTATGCGGTGGCATTGATTTACGAAAGCGATGGCATTGATGACTTACGCGTTGGCATTGATGTCCGTCTGATGGCGTTGATGAATGATCGCGAGGGACATTAAGCTAAACATTCAAGATCGTGTTAAAGAATTGAGGATTCCACAATGAATCCAATTATCAGGATGGCACAAACAACGTGTGGCCATTCTGAAGTCATAGTGAAGAGTCTTTGTAGTTTCACCAAACTTGTACTTTATCCATATTAAAAGCTCCACATTTGGAGAAATGCAAAACAAGAGCGGTGGTGATGCAATTGTTAGGTTTTATGCGATGACATTGGCGACTTATGCGGTGGCATATTGATGTCGATCGCGGGGGACATTGGCGACTTTTGCGGTGGCATTGATGTCAAGCGGTGGCATTGATGACTTATGCGGTGGCATTGATGTCACGAAGCGGTGGCATTGATATTTGTATTTACAATTAGATAAGCGATGCAATGATATTGATGTCACCGCATATACAACTTGATACACACATTTGATAACTTTGTAAAGTAACTTTATTTCTTTGTTATCTTTAAATATTTGATTGATGTTGGTTTATTTGATTAGTGTTGGTTTAAATTTTCGATAACTTTGTAAAATAACTGTATTTCTTTTGTTTTTTTTGGTTTAAATGCATATTTTTACAACCAAAGGTATCATAAATTATTACAATAACACGTCATTTGCATAAATCGTTACAATAACACGTCATTGTATAATTCGATACAATAAGACATCACTGCATAGATCGCTACAATAAGAAGTCACTGCATAAATCGCTACAATGAGGCGTCATTGCATAAATCGCTCTGATGAGATGTCAGCGATCAAGGTTGCCAATGGATCGCGGCGGTCAATACATCATGGTAGCCAATGAATCGCGGCGGTGAATGCATCGGGGTGGTTAATGGATCGGTGGCCAATGCATCCGGGTAGGTGGTCAATCGTAGCGGTGATCAATACGTCGCGTCGAATTTTATGAAGAAAAAAAAGCGATTTTATGAAGTTTATTCGGAAAAATATCAAATTTGATTTTAGAATAAAGAAGGCGAAAAAAATATGAATTTTAGTGAAAAAATTATGATGATCAGAGTTTTAGATAAAAATATATGATATTTAGAATATGGTGGATTAAAAAAAAAAGTGAGTGAACGTTGGGTTGAGTTGTTTTTTTGTTCCCCCCAGCTGGCGCTTCTTTTTTTTATTTTTCCTTGCTTCCCTTTTCTCCTTCCTTATCTTTATCTACTTGAAATTAGAATGTCCTTATAAGCTAAATAAGATTTGAGTGTGTCTATTACTCCTAATAAATTGAAAATCAGTCCTTTTAAATAATTATTGCTTTTTTAAAAGTGCGTGGTACTTTCTTAGAGGAAATACATGTGGTATTTAATCATTAAAGTAATGGTATATACATGTAGTATTCAATTAATTACAATATTTCCTACAAAATCTCTTCAAATTCTAAAAATACTAATTCCATCGCAAAATGTTTTCTCACACCGATTAAGAGAGGTTTAGGTGTCATTTATTTTGATGATAAAAATATTAGATATTCTTTGACTTCATTAATGTAATAGTTGTAAATTAAATCAATATATAATAAATTAAAACTACAATAAAAGAAATATATAATAAATGTATCATTAGTATTCTAAATAAACTTATACGAGATAAATTTAAACAAATTTATATTTTAGAACTAATGCAGTACATAACAATCACTTTCTCAACAAATAAAAAAAATAAAAAATAAAAATACACAACAACCGCTTCATCGATACAATACTTTATACACTGTTCACAAAGTCTGAAATTTGTAACATTTAGGGCCAATTTTTTTTTTATTTTTTTTCAAAACGAGCACTTTATTAATCAGAAAGCCTTTAACAGGTCTGAATCAGGTAGAAAGTTTTGTCTTGTAAAGCAATGAACAAATCGACAAAAATAGACTATTTCTTAATCTAAATCTTGTCAATGAGTCGTAAATTCTTCCCCGTTTCTACCGTCTCGAGATGCAAATATGAAGAAAGTTGGGAATTTATTTATTTATTCTGTATTTAACACTTATTTTTAAAAGAATAAGTGATTATTAAAATAAGTGTTGTTTGATAATATTTTTAACACCTCTTAATTAATTAAGATCTTACAATTTCTGTGAAAAATTATGGAAAATTTTAAGTGGTTGATTTACTTCTTAATCTTTGAATTTTTCAATAAATCTACGTTAGGTGAGAGTCTAACACCTATACCTACCTCACACCTACACCCCACCCCCATCCACCCCACCCACCCATACCCCCACCCACCCCACACCCCACACCCTACACACAACCCTTACCCCACACACCACACACCCGCCTACACCCTCACCCACCCATACCCATCCCCACACCCCACACCCTCATACCCACCTACACCGCGCCGCCCCACTCCCACTCTCCATACACCCACGCCCACCACACACCACACCCACACCCACCACCCCACACACACCCACACCCACACCCACCCATACCACCGCACCCCCACACCCCCCACACCCTACACCCCACACCCACGCCCACCCGACACCCACCCCACACACCACACACCCGACACCCATCCACACTCGCACCCCACCCTACACCCACCATTACCCCACACCAACACCCCCACCCACCCCACACCCACCCTGCACACACCCACAACCACATACACACTCATGAAAACAAATTCTAATTTCGGATATAATAAATGTTTCAAACGATCTAATCGATTTATTGACTTAAAATATTCGATTCTTAATTTATTGAATTAAAGCTTGATTTGATTTGATGATTCGGTTTTAGCAAAGTGCTTAGTCAATAGAGACATTTTCTCTTTTTCTTATTGGGAAATTAAGAATATTATTTTTATTTAGGACTTAATGATAATGTACCATGGAATATTTACATATATCTATTAAATACAAAACACAAATAAACATTCTCTAATAAAATTTTATGTTGTAAAGAAGTTTCAATAATGACAAAATTGTATATATTGTAGATTCATTGACATATTTAGCTCTAGATAAAGATTCGATAAAATATACATTTTTTTTCTATATTAAAAAAAACAAGAGAGTCTATAAAGACATCCTACTAAATTTAAATGAGTACCACAATCACGTTTGAAAATAGATATATACTATTAAAGACTTTGTTAAAGGATAATTATAGATTTACTGATATGCTTAAAAAGACTCTAAAAACGATTTACCCTCAATAATAAAAAAATAGAAATAAAAAAACGATATAATAAATGCTTTAACATCAAAATGATTTTTTATTAAAAAAAGAAAGAAAGAAAAAACATTAAAATCAACTATGGTTAAGCGGTGTTAGGTGGAATTGACCACTATGGTTTATCTTTCTTCCTTCCATTGATTTTGCTTGCCATATAAGATGTCGCATTTCCTTCTTCTTCTTGCATTCAGAATTCTCTAGTCTTTCCAAACTTCACCAATTTCAACAATCCTCCATTCCCGAGAAACCCAGAGAAAGAGAAAGAAGAAGACAAGTTGTAATCACAAGAAATTCTTTCAAGCATTTTTACAAGCACTTGTGGTGTAGAATTGTATACGTCATTTTCCTTATCGCCTTAGCCAAATTCCCCCTGGCTAAGAGCACAAGAACTTTACCAGCTCGTTGACTCACCTACACATTGAAAAGAGCCTGATAGTTTTAGTGAATTCCGGCTCTTTTTATACACTGTGGATCAATCGGGTAAACCAGATAATAAATGGATTCTACAACAGAGAAGCTATCACCATTTGATTTGGTTGCTGCGATCTTAAAAGGAGGTAAAATTGACGGGTCTAATTCCTCGGAATCAAACGGACCGGTTTCACCTGAAATTGTGGCGATGTTGTTGGAGAATAAGGAATTCGTGATGATAATTTCCACGTCTGTAGCGATTCTGATTGGATTTGTTGTAGTATTAATATGGAGGCGGTCATCTGTATCGGCTAAAAAAGCTCCGCCGCCGTCGAAGCCGCCGGTGGTTCCGAAAGCGATTGCTGAACCAGAGGAAGTTGATGACGGTAAAACCAAAGTTACTATCTTGTACGGTACTCAGACTGGTACAGCAGAAGGATTCGCTAAGGTGTTTGTTTTATTTATTTATTTATTTAATTTTTTTTTTTTTTTTGAGTTGTATGTAACGATGTTGGAAATCGTCGGTTAATAAATCCGGGGCTTTTTCCCTAATGGCAATCTATAAAAACAACAAAAACGAACAAATCGATAAGAAGGGAGTGTTTTGGTGGTGGATTAGGAAATTGTATCTTAAGCTGACTACGTATTTAATGAGTGTATTGAAATCAAGTCTTCGTAGTTTCTTAGGGATTGTTTATATAGAGGGGCTAGTGCCCTAGCGTTTGCGTGTCCATGGTGGACTCTAATTTCGTATTCCCTAAGGAATGAATAATGATGATTTGATGTCCTTGATTTTAGGAGATAATTATAGTAATATTCGAGTGTCAGGATCGGAGACTTTATGATTTATGATTCTTTCCGTATTAATCTGATTTAACGCTTGCGTAAGAGTTTTAGTACGAGAGGGACCTAGGCTGACCCGTGAGGTCGGGATGAGTAGGCTGACCCGTGAGGTCGGGATGAGTAGGCTGACCTTGTGCACCAGCCGACCTGCAGAGGTCGGGAGAGGATGACCGAGCTTATTTAGCTCGGACCTTGAGGATGCTGACCCTTAAGGTGGATGTTTCTCTATCTTCATATAGTCGGATTATTATGTGGATGACACGTGGTGATACGTTGATCCGACCTCCGTCAGTATGCAAATTTTTGAATTTGTTCTGAGTTTCTGAAATTTCAGTTTGAATGATTTATTGATTTGATTTTACGTTTTTAGGCTCTTGCTGAAGAAGGTAAAGCTCGTTATGAGAAGGCCACCTTCAAAGTAGTTGATATTGTAAGTTTTTTTTTTTTTTTTTTTTTTTTTTTTTTCTTTTTCTGGTCCCTGATTTTTTTTTAGAAACTGAATTATATGATGCACACTTAGTTTAGTGGATATGTAACCGATATACTAAAAACCGAAGGGTGAATCTGTAATTTTCAAAACTTAGATTTAGTAGAAATAATGAATTTTGGGTAAATGAGGTAATTCTTATATGATTGGTAGGATGACTATGCCGAGGATGATGAAGATTATGAGGCCAAATTGAAAAAGGAGACTCTGGCATTTTTCTTCTTGGCCACGTGAGTTCCATTTTCTCTTTTTATTATATATTAATATCAAATATTTTATTGGATGTGTCATGTGAAATAATGAGCTGTTAAATTAATTAATTAATTAATTAATTTATGTATATTTAAATGAAGAGTTCATTTATGTGTAGCTTTTGTATTGAATTAGTTTTGTTGGTGGTTGGTTGGTTGTAGATATGGAGATGGGGAGCCAACTGACAATGCTGCCAGATTCTACAAATGGTTTGTAGAGGTATTTAAAAAACTAAAAGAAATGAGAATTAATTATTAGTTATTTCATATTTTTTTAAATATATTATAGGATCTGAAAAGGTATAGAATTATTTAAATGGCTATATTGTATGAAAAAAGTTAGATATAATTATATCTTTGAATATCAGTGTGAATATGCTTTGTGAATTATTTTGAAATCTGGTTGTATACAGGGAAAAGAAAGAGGGGACTGGCTTAAAAACCTTCGGTATGGTGTTTTCGGCCTTGGCAACAGACAATATGAGCATTTCAATAAGGTCTAGAATTAGTTTTATCCATATATTTATGTGCGATGAGATTGTCATAACGAGTTTTGATATCTAATCACGATGGTATTTTTTTTCTTGTATTTAAATTGATGCAGATTGCTAAAGAAGTCGACGAGCTTGTAGCTGATCAGGGTATGTTTAATAAGTAATTTGTTACTTTTTGCTTAATTAATATCACAAAGTTCATGCAGCTGACATCGACATTTTGAATCATTGGTGTATGAAATCATCTCTGCAATTGTTCAATTTTTGTAGGTGGAAAGAGGCTTGTCCCAGTTGGTCTAGGTGATGATGACCAGTGCATTGAAGATGATTATTCTGCATGGTGTGAAATTATAAACAATTATTATACGAAATTAAATCTAATATAGGAAGGGTTACTAAAATTCCAAATGTTTCTTCCACATAACAATGCAGGCGTGAAAACTTGTGGCCCGAGTTGGATAAACTGCTTAAGGACGAGAATGATGAATCTGCAGGCACTCCATACACTGCAGCTATTTTGGAATATAGGGTTGTGTACCATGACAGACCTGAACTGGAAGATACAACAAATGCTAATGTATATACTAATGGTAATGCTGTGTATGATTCCCAGCATCCTTGCAGGTACCAACAATGGGGAAAAATAGAAGTTTGTTTTTTATTTGAATTTTTTTTTTTGGAACTTTTTTGTGGTTGTGATTTTGATCGATTTGCATTTCCTCATTTGAAGATCTAATGTGGCTTTGAAAAAGGAGCTTCATTCTCCTGCATCTGATCGTTCGTGCACACATCTGGAGTTTGACATTTCCGGCACAGGACTTACGTAAGATAACTGTCGCTTTTTATTTACATTTATAGTTGTATATATTGGAAGTGTATGAAAATGTGCTTGATTATGGTTTAGATATGAAACTGGTGATCACGTCGGTGTGTACTGTGAGAATCTCATGGAAACTGTTGAAGAAGCTGAAAGATTGCTAAACTTACCACCTGAAACTTACTTCTCTATTCATTCTACCAAAGAAGATGGATCTTCGATCAGTGGTAGCTCGTTACCACCTCCTTTTCCACCTTGTACTCTAAGAACAGCGCTTACTCGTTATGCAGATCTCTTGAGTTCTCCAAAGAAGGTAATCATGATGCTCATAATGTGTTTGATGAAATTACTGTGTGGATATGAGTATGTTGTTTACTTACTTCATGAATGCATTTCCAGTCCACTTTGCTTGCTCTGGCTGCTTATGCATCTGATCCGAGTGAAGCTGAACGTTTAAAATACCTTGCTTCTCCTAACGGAAAGGTTTGTTCTTTATTCTTCACTATGGCTCTCGTAGAACTCTTGCTCGATAAATGTTGTCATTGAAATGAATCATTTATAATGCACAGGATGAGTATGCTCAGTGGGTAGTTGGATGTCAAAGAAGCTTGTTAGAGGTCATGACGGAATTTTCATCTGCAAAGCCTCCACTTGGAGTATTCTTTGCAGCAATTGCCCCTCGATTACAGCCTAGATTCTATTCTATATCATCCTCCCCAAGGTGAGACGGTTTTTCTACACCAATCTACTCGTGCCTTTGGTGAAAGAAACCTCGGTTTTGTGTTTGAAGATTTCATTAGCTTACAGTTCATTAATTTCTGTGCAGAATGGCACCCGGTAGAATACACGTCACATGTGCACTTGTCTATGAGAAAACACCAGCAGGAAGAATTCACAAGGGTGTCTGTTCAACATGGATGAAGGTAATGTTATTTTCAGTGTTTTCTTTGAGGTTTTAGGATTAGAATTTTTTTCAATATTCACTCATTTTCAATAAGATTTGCTTTGTATCTTAACCAGAATGCAATTCCTTTGACGGAAAGCCGTGACTGCAGCTGGGCACCTATTTTTGTCAGGCAGTCTAACTTCAAACTTCCTACTGATACTAAAGTACCTATCATAATGATTGGCCCTGGTACTGGTTTAGCTCCATTCAGAGGATTCCTTCAGGTTTGTTTCGTAGATTTTAACGTTATAATCACACTTTTCTTACGTGTTTTAAGCATAATATTAATAGAAAACCGGTTTTCCAGGAAAGATTAGCCTTGAAGGAAGAAGGAGCAGAACTTGGTCCTGCACTTCTCTTTTTTGGATGCAGGAACAGCAAATTGGTTAGTGACATTGTTCAAACTATTTTCTTTAATAAAGCATCTCGAGTTAATTTTAACACTGAGGAAAACATTTATAACTCAATATGCAGGACTACATCTATCAAGATGAGCTAAGCCACTTTGTTGAAACCGGTGCCTTATCTGAGCTGATCCTTGCTTTCTCTCGTGAGGGACCGACTAAGCAGTATGTGCAACATAAGATGGCTGAGAAGGTATGTGGTGGTGGTGGATATTCTTAATTTATTATGCATTACTTATAAGGTTGATACATTTTGTAAGTATTTTGTATTGACAAATATTCATGAAATCGATTTCTCTCATTAAATATTTCCTTTTTTTTTTCTTAGGGCCAAGAAATATGGAACCTGATTTCTGAAGGAGCCTACGTTTATGTGTGTGGTGATGCCAAGGGGATGGCCAAAGATGTCCACCGAACTCTCCACACCATCTTGCAAGAACAGGTAGTGTGTGTTTTTAGTGATGTCGAAAAAAATAAATTTTGTGTATTGAATTGAAAGACGTACCGCCACGAATAAATGTACTTTAAAATTAATTTATTGATGGATATATGTGAATATAGGGAAGTTTGGACAGCTCCAAAACAGAAAGCATGGTGAAGAATCTGCAAATGTCTGGAAGGTATCTACGTGATGTGTGGTGATGAAAGTGATGTTTTTTTTTTTTTTTTTTATTATTATAAAGAAAATTGAAGGGGATATATATCTTGTTATATGTGACAGTTGGTGTCTATATAATTCATTAATTTTGATTGGGCGGTATTTTCGGCGTGTAATAGTTGTTGTATAATTATTTCGTTGTGGTATAAGTAGTACTTAAGTCATAATAAGTGATTGAAGCCTGGAGGCAAAAAAAAATATGGAAATGCTAGAGTTTGTAGTACAGGCTGTATCATTTTTATTGATATTATTATAAATACATAATAATTTAATTTTTACCGTTTGTATTTATTTATAGAATTATTTAGTTTTGATTAGTGGAAAAAGACAGGTGACATACTACTTGTTCATTACATGATACTTCTCCGGGCAATCAAATCTTTAAAGAGATTGAATGCTGTTAAATAAGCATAACATAATATAGTAGGATATTGTGGAGAAAGCCCGGAGCGTTCCTAACATTTAATGGGCGCGGCAAAATTAAAAGGAAGGCCATTTTTAATTAACAAACTTAATTTTTATAAGCAAGTAACATAAATCTGTTATTCCAGTGGTATGATATGTGTTAAAAATATAAAAAATAAAAAATAAAAAAAAATAACAATAATTTTACTCATGTAATCCAACAGATATTGCAAGTACAAATATGCAAAGAATTAAATCGAAATAAAAGATTCAAAAGGGGCAGTGCGAAACAGCTGCTCTGTCCTTAAACATAAATTCTTTCTAGTATAATGTTACTGGTCTTTGTGATTGTCTCGAGGATCTGACAGTTAACGTGTTCGATGTAGTGGACATTTCAAACTTCAATGCAGGCGCGAACTCTTTCCTGTGTCACGACATTCTTTTCAACAAAAAAAAAAAAAAAAAAAAAAAAAAAAAAAGCATACTACTCCTCTAGATGAGATGTAATTTGTAGTACTAAAAAATACTTGCAAAATTCTATATCTAAAACATCCCTATCAAAGGAATATATAAAGTAGTAGAAACCACTCACTAATGGTCACTAACTCTCAATAATGACCACTACTATCACTTATAACCACCAAGTAAAAATTAAGGCCACTAAACCAAGTTTTATGGCCACTAAGAGTATAACCATTAATGGTCATTTTCTACAATAAAATCAAATCACGTTCATGAAAACACCGGTTAAACTATTATAATAGTGTCTAAGAACATATGCGAATGTCGAAAACAAAAAACAAAAAAATTAACAAAAAAGTTATTGAATCAGTAACGGGAAACCGAGCAATAACATAAACAAAACAACATACTCCTAACCAGAATCATTAAAAGATTGCAAAACACTGATCGACAGCATAACTACAATTGAGCATTTTACACAAGATTCTATACCTAAGAATCTAAGATGTTTAGACTTTAGACCATGTGAAAAGTAGGGTACGTAACATTAAAATAATGTCGCCCACACCTTTAAATTCCAATGTAGATGTCCGGCCCCCCTCCCCCCACCTTCTCTGACCCCTTTCCATGAATTTATTTGAGACAATAACCACACATCAACCCCCACCTCCCCAACCTCTTACCCCTAACCTCCGCTGCCCACCAACCATTCCTACTTGATCCTCTTGCTCCCCCTGCTCTCCCAACCTTACTTATCCTCTTGGCCTTTTACCTCATTCCCTTCAAGTTGTCCCCAACACCATCCGAACAAATTAATTAGTGAAAGTTTTATTTGGCATTAAGGTTTTACTTGGGACATCACATTATTAATTTTTTGATTGCTTCAGTAATCTCATATAGAAACGTCATTGTCATTTAATTTTCTACCAACGCCCCTGACACCGACGCTTGTTATGTACATGAACTAACGTTGCCTACCATCGTTCCTTGTGAGTGATGTTTTTGTAAGGGTAAAAACGTCAATATCAATGACATTTCTTTCCGTGAAAAAATAATCACAGTGCTCACAGCGAAAGTGTGGCGACAATAATCCCGCACAAAATTACACCTTAAAAACCTAAACCCTAAAATCATTGTGCTCGAAGCAAAAAAAAAAAAAAAAAAATATGACCGTCAAGAGAACCCCAAAAATTTCAATAAAAAAACCTCTCCAAGCTAACCCTTAAAGCTCAACTTGTTCTTAACCCACCCCTCACCCACTCTCCCAAAAAAAAAAAATTAACCATAAAACCCCTTCAAACTAACTCCTAAACACCAAATCTTTTAACATCATTTTATTTGTTTAATAAGAGATGTATTGAGGTTAAAACACTATGACATGCTTACATTATAAAAAAATCAAATTTGACCTTTTAACAAATGAAAACATTGAAATAGGCTTATTTTTACCAATTACCCATTAATTTTTCTATTATAATTTGTCTTTCATCTTATATTGTATTACTACCTCCATCTCAAAATGTAAGTCCAATTCGATTTTTTCACACATATTAAGAATGTTTGTTAAATTGGATATGTGTCATTAATTTTGATGAAAAAACTAAAATGACATTTGACTGTTATAATGCAAAGTATTGAAAAATTGGTGAGTATATAATAAAAGAGGCGGTAAAAAGAGAACAATGTAATAAATGGTTCATTGGTTTTCTAAATGAATTTATATTATAGGACAAACTAAAAAGCTAAATGGACTTACATTTTGGGACGAGCAGTATTATGTGTGCAAACAATGTGCATTGTTTTCAATGAAAATATAATAATCAACGTACAATTATTATCCACAGCTGCTATGAACACAAACAGAATCGTTAAAATAAATGTGCGTATTCATATGATCTTGTATTCATTAGTTTGTATAAATAAATGAGCCGGTGTAAAACATATTATTATGCTTGTTTATCAAATGGACAAACACGAGGTAACTCATTTACGTTCGTCCCCCAAGCTCTTACACGCACGCACACACACACACATATATATAAAGACTCAAAATGCAACCGTAAACCTGTAACCTATTGTTGAACTACCATCTTTTTAAGCTATCTCATGCGTTGTCCCACTGTTATTATCATCTCTCCCAAAAAAGCTCAAGAAGAGAGAGAGGCCTCTCAATACGTCATTTGAAGTGTGAGCCTATAAGAAGGAAGTGAGACCCAAAGCTTTGATGAAGTACCATCTCTTTAAATTTTTATATATATAAAGACTCAAAATGAAACCTTAAACCCTTATGCTATCTTATGTGTCGTCCTATTGTTGAAGTACCATCTATTTTAGCTATCTTATGCGTCGTCCAACTGTTGAACTACCATATGCGTCGTCCCACTTTATTACCATCTCTTCCAAAAGATTAAGAAGGGAGATAGTCCCCTCAATATGCCCCCTCAAATATGGTCTTATAAGAAGGGAGAGAGATCCAACAATTAAGAAGGGTGAAAGGCCAACACATGTAAGTAGGCTTAAGAAAGGAGAAAGGCAACCACATGTTATTACCATCTCTCCCGAAAGATTATGAAAGAAGATGGGCCCCTCAATACGCCTATAAGAAGGGAGAGAGGCCAAATCAGGAAAGTATAGATAAGATAGATTAGAAGGGAGAGAAGCTATCTTATGCGTTGTCCCACTGTTGAACTACCATATGTGTTGAAAGAGTGTCCTAAACCCAATCGGGTTGGACCGGATCCGACCGGGTCGGATCATTTCTACTATTTCTTTATGTATGTACATATATTAAATGGCTTTTCTGTTGTCATATATATATGTTCTTTTAAAGAACCAATTATGAATTGTTATACGATAACGTCCTTAGTATTAAACTATGATAGAGAAACCATGATAAGTGATTATGGTTGATAAGATCTCTAATCACTTTTATAAGTTTGATACTTAAATGTCTCTAGGCTGATGTACTATTAAATAGGGGAATTGATAGTATAAACAGACTAGCACGTATTAGATATCTTCTGTCTTTAAGGGCAGGGATAGATCTCGTCTATCAAAGTGTGGAGACACTTGGACTGTACGTGGACGTATATTAAAGAATGCGTATGTTAGACTGACCCACTTACACTGTTAAGTGTCACACTATGTCACGGTTGTGTAATTGCCCTTAGGACTGGAGTCTACATGGCATCACGGTGTGGATTGTCATGCTTTGACGCTATTAAAGAAGGATAAGGATAAGATGTATTGAAGAAGGTTTACGGAAATAATCCCGCTTCATTACGGATAGTCTATGGAGGGTTAGTCTGTATGTAATGGTTATATCAATGGACACTTATCGACTCGACGTTTTGAGAATAAGTTATATCTATAATCGATAGAGTTCAGTTTCAGATTTATGGTGGCGTACTTCCGGAATTAATAAGTTGTGTAGAAATATTCTGTTCGATAAATAGTTTATTCAATTTATTGTAGCTACTGGTTATAGGTCCATGGTCCCCGGGTTGGCTCCTAACACACGAATGAATTCTCGTAGTTTGGAACCTCAAGATAAAATTAAATAGTTGGTCTATTTAATGAATATGCGAAATATTATTTATTCGGTAAATAATATATAAAATAGAAAATACATTTTCTATTATCCCAATTGGCATTAAAAATGGCGCCATTTTATTTGATTTTGGGAAAATAAATTTTCTCCTAATTATTTATAATGTGGATAATATAATTATTTATATGTTAAATAATTATAAATAAGAAATTAGTTTCCTTATTGGATAAATAGGAAATTTATTTTTCTATTGGATAAAGGTTTTTATTTTTCTTAAAGGAAAAAATGAATATGTGTGTATAAGATCTTAGCCTATATAAGGAGAGTTTCTCCCAACACAAAATTATGGATTCCAACGTGATTTTTGGAGAAAAAACCAACGCCATTTACAAAATAAAAGGAGAGAAATTGGTTTTTCATCTAAATGAATTGGGAAGAAGAAAAACTAGGTTTTTATTGAAGGCATATTTGAGGAGGTTCGAATGCGGGATTGACGTCCACCAGTCGTCGCTTGGAGATACAATCCGGAAGATCAAGACATCTCGATTCGGTTGGAAAATCATGTAACCTTTTCTTTAAGGTATTAATTAATCGTTTAATTAGATCGCAAAATTCATTCTTCCGCTAAACATCTTGATCTAATCAAGATCTAGATGAATCTGTGTGGGTTCTGACTCGACTCGATTCATTCGAATCGGGTTTTCGGGTCGGATTCATATTCTGGCAACTCCAGCATTAAGAAGGGATATAGGCCCTCAATACGCCCCCCTCAAATGTGGTTCTATAAGAAAGGAGAGAGATCCGAAGCTTAAGAAATGAGAAAGGCCAACACTTGTAAGTAATATTAAGAAGGGATAAAAGCCAACACATGTTATTCCCATCTCTTCTAAAAGATTAAGAAGGGAGATAGGTCACTCAATACGCCCTCTCAAATGCGGGCCTATAATAAGGGAGAGAGATCCAAAGTTTAAGAAAGGAGAAAGGCAAACACATGTTATTACCATCTCTCCCAAATGATTAAGAAAGGAGATGGGCCCCTATATACGCCTATAAGAAGGGGGAGAGTTCAAATCAGGTACGTATAGATAAGATAGATTAGAAGGGAGATAAGCTATCTTATGCGTCGTCCCACTGTTGAACTACCATATGTGTCGTCCCACTATTATTACCATCTCTCCAAAAAGATTAGGAAGGGAGATAAGACCCACAATACGCCCCCTCAAATGTGGGTTTATAAGAAGGGAGAGAGATCCAAAGCTTGAGAAAAGAGAAAGGCCAACACATGTAAGTAAGCTTAAGAAGGGAGAAAGGCCAACACATTTTATTACCATCTCTCCAAAAGATTAGGAGAAGGCCAACACATTTTCTTACCATCTCTCCCAAAAGATTAAGAACGGATCGAGATGGGGCCCTCAATACGCCTATAAGAAGGGAGATAGGCCAAATCATGTAAATATTGATAAGAAGGGGGAGAGACCCAATGCTTAAGAAGGGAGAACATCCAACACGTGTAAGTAAGCTTATTACCATCTCTAAGTATAGTAGGAAGGGAGAAAGGCCGCTTATTATCATCTCTAAGTGTAGTTAAGAGAGATCCAAAGCTTAAGAAAGGAGAAAGGCCAACACATGTAATTAAGTAAGCTTAAGAATGGAGAAAGGCCAAAACATTTTATTACCATCTCTCTCAAAAGATTAAGAAGGGAGGCCAACACATGTAATTAAGCTTAAGAAGGGACAAAGGCCAACACATTTTCTTACCATCTCTCCCAAAAGATTAAGAAGAGAGATAGGTCCCTCAATACGCCTTTAAGAAGGGAGAGAGGACGAATCATGTAAGTATAGATAAGAAGGGAGAGAGACCAAAGCTTAAGAAGAGAGAAATGCCAACACATGTAAGTAAGCTTATTACAATCTCTAAGTATAGTTAGGAAGGGAGAAAGGCCGCTTATTACCATCTCTATGTATAGTTTGGAAGAGAGTAAGACCAACAAATGTAAGTATAGCTTACTTCCTTTTGGGGATGGGGGGGGCCGGGGGTGTGTGTGTGTGTGTTTGGATTGTGATTGGAGCGAGATTTGAATCCAAGACAACGCTCTGATACAATGTTGGACTACCATCTTTCTGAAAAGCTTAAAGTGATAGGAAGGAATATAATTAATATTTTAAATATCTGAATGCCACCT
The DNA here is from genome assembly GCA_026214975.1 of Gentiana macrophylla. Taxonomy (NCBI): domain Eukaryota; kingdom Viridiplantae; phylum Streptophyta; class Magnoliopsida; order Gentianales; family Gentianaceae; genus Gentiana; species Gentiana macrophylla. Next base: position 27,700,160 of record CM047809.1, on the reverse strand, counting down.
TGATCTATATTCATGTTCATATTGTTTTTTAAATCATCAATTTAAATTATAAAATAAAAGAATAAAAAAGTCAATCAATTTATTGATCATTTCACAAAAAGAAACAAAATCAATTGAATTGATCACTCAACCTATAGACTAATTTCACATCATTTAAGTATAATAATTGGGAAAACTTTTACATACATCTCCATCTTAATTATTAGTTACATTGATTGGTTATATATAATACATTGATGTTTGCATCTAATACATTGATGTTTGCATGAGGCCATTATTATTTTAAAAAAAAGACAGTGACATGGCGGATCCAAAAATTTTATCTAGCGGGGTCCGAAAATATTAAACACAGTAAATATTTTTTTCACAGGTCCGAAATATTTTTCTATAGGTAAAATATAGAGTATTTCTATTTTTAATGGGGTCCACGGACCCCTTTTACTCAAGTATAGATCCGTCTATGGTGACTTAACAAACAAACTATGGTCCCCCTATTTACTCTATTTAGTGCTGTTAAACGAACAGAGCCGCTCATGAACAAGCTTTCGGCTCGTTAGTGTTCGTGATCGTTTGTTCGTTTAGCTTAACGAGCGAGCTCGAACATGATTGCATGCTCGTTTTCTTAACGAACGAACACGAGCCTGGTTCGCGAACGTTCGATTATGTTCGCGAACGTGCTTATATAAATACATCAATTTACAGTAACCCTGACTCAAAAGAGGATAATTATATAATTCATTCATCTAATAGATATTATAGATTGAATTTATATAATATTTAGATATTTTTATAGTAATTTTAGTTGTGTAATATATGTAATTTTAATGTCTAGCTTGTTATTTTTACATTTGCACTCTATGTTTTATATTTTAACAAACCGAACTCGAGCTAAATTCAAGCCAAACTCGAGCCGAAAGACAAAAAATATGTTTAATGAGCCGAGCTCGAACACAAGCTCAAACATTTCATTTTTTAAACGAGCCGAGCTCGGACATAATTGCTTGTTCGTTTAACAAACGAACGAGCTCTTAAGCTAAACGAGCTCGAGTTTGAACCACCAATACTCGACTCGACTCGTTAACAGCTCTACTCTTTTATTACGTAGTACGTACACAGGTTAGGCGATTCCTATATCTACCGTCGACACAGCTTCGGCATTTATATATTGTTTTATTAGGATAAGGTTGTAAAGGACCATTTTACATCTTATTTATGTAAAAAGGACAACAAAAATATGCAATGGTTGAAAAGGACAAAAAGTAATGTCAATCCAAAAATACCCTTTATAATTACAAGTAGTCTCAATCCTCCATTATGTGTATCATTCCTCCATTATCCTAAAATCTGAAACCCTACTCCTTCATTCTCGCGCCTCTTCTCAACCATTCTGCGCCTCCTTCTCAACAAATTGCTCCTCATTCTTCTACAACAAATGATAAGATCCGATCCTGCATTTTCAGTGGAGTTAAGCGGCGGCACGAGAAGAAATCACCGGAACGTTGATCGGAGAATCCATTGCAAAGATCATCGTGGCGGAAGAACAAATAGAATCATCGATCGAGTGATGTGCATTCTTGTGATGGGAATCATATTCAATTTTGCTTTCAAACGTTGATCAATTTTGCTTTCAATTAGTTGATCAACCATAGAGAAGTTAATCGCTTTTTTTTACTTGATGCTTTCAAACGTTTTTTTTTTTTTTTTTTTTTTTTTGTTGGTGATGCTTTTTGATTCTTTGGAAAACCGTTTTGGTTGATACTTCCGCCATTCATTAAGCGTAATTTGTTGCTAATTATCCAAAAAAATAAATTGAATTATATGAAGATGATATCTCCCAAACCGTGTTGATTTTTTTTTGATTTTTCGCACTTTCTTTACCAAAATGATATCTCCAAAACTGTATGAACACACCCCCTTTAATCTGTTCGAATTTTTTGTTTTTTTTTGTTCTTTTCAAGAAGATAAGTTAAAATGTTCGTGATCATTTGGTTGAATTGATGAATGAAGAAGAATTTAAAATAATCGTGTTTGGAGTTATTTCCTTGATTTTTCATTTGAAATGCATCTTTGAAGTTCTTTGTGTATTACTGTCCGTCCATATGATATGTGCATAGATATCTATATGTGTTTTTGTAATGTTACTACATTATTTGGAATTGGAACTACATACAATCTGTGTTTAATTTCTATAAAATGTAAATGCATTGTTACTACATTGTCTTGACCTAGACTACCACTTTTTATGGTTCATACAACTACAGCAAGTGTAACAATGTTGTGTTGCAAAGTTACTACATGTCCGGAATGTGATAGATATGATGTTCTGAAAAGTTACTACATGTTCTGAAAAGTTACTACAAGTTCTGGAATCATTTGCACATGTTACACATTTTTGACTTTTGTGTCTACATTTATGTGGTTTTTACAGTGCAATGGTGGGCTATAAATACAATGGTGTGTATTGTTACTACATAATTGTAAATCAGAACTAGGTTTTTTATATTGTTACTACATTGTCATGACTCAGATCGCCTCTTTTTTATGGTTCATACAACTTCAGCAATTGTAATTATATTGTGTTGAAAAGTTACTACATGCTCTGTAGTGTGACTAATATTATTTCGTTGACAAATTAAACCATACATCTGACATGTGACTGGATCGATGTTGAAACATGTTGGTTGTTAGCACATTTTGTTTACATTTTGTTTACATTGCAATTGTGTGTATATGTGTTTAATTTCTATAAAATGTAACTGCATATGTTACACACGTTTGCTTGATGAGAAACTCAAGTTAGTTCGCGATTTTTCCCATTTTTTTCACAAATGTGCACGATCTTAAGGCCCTGAATCTCCTATCGTTCCCTTCCCAATTAGGGTTTAGACGGTAACGTTTCGGCATTTTTTCCAAGGGACATGTAGTAACGTTTTCGGCATTTTTTGTAATGTTACTACATTTTTGTAATGTTACTACATTTTTTGTATGAATACGCACGATCTTAAGTGACATAAATCCCTATCGGGGTTCTCTTCCAAGTAGGGTATAGAAAGAGTAACGTTTTGGCATTTTTCTATGAATGTGCACGATCTTAAAATAACAAAATCTCGACGGGGCTCCTTCCCAAGAGTAGTGATAAAGCAATGGAAACACCCTCAAACATAAGTAACACATAATGTAAGAACTCGTAGTAATACCAACACGTAAAGAACACCAAAGACGACTTTAATGTGAAAAGAAAAAAAAATATTATCATTAAGGGTATTTTCAGACATCTCTTTTTTTCATTCTTCTCAACCAAATATTATTTTTTTCATTCTATTCTTCATTTAAGATGTAAAGTTGTCATTCTTGTGACCACCAATTGTTATTTTATTTGTTTAATGAATATTTTATTTTGTTTTTTGCTTCTTGAGATATTTGTGTAATTTAATAATCTTACTTGCTTCCCATGCATTTCATGTGAGTCACAAAATTGCTTGGTTTATAATATGACCACATCTACTAATTCGGAAACACTCCACATCATTTGATTTTTTTTAATAATTTTTTTTAAGATTTTTTTTTTAGGATACAAAGAATAGACCCATTTACTTTAATTATTAGCACAATAAGCAGTTAGCCATAAAACTTCATTGCATCCGGTCAATTATATTATATGGTTATATGCATAAGAATAATGATATTTGTCACGATTTTTCTAACTCAATAACGCATAATTTAAGTATCTTCATAAGATCACACACTAATGTAACGCACAAGAATTTTCACTCTCGCAATAAATTATGATATTTATTGTGTCAGAATATTTATAACAGTATCATGTTTCATATGTAGAAAGAAGATATACCTATCGTTTTTTTTACTTGTGGTGTTAATATATATTTTTAAATATATATTATGTTTCATTTTTTAAATATAATAATTCAACTCCTAAAAAAATTTTGTTATTTAAATTGATAAGATTTTGTTACCTATTGTAAATTCAATTAAATTAGATAGGGTCACCAACAAGACATGTGTATACACATTGTGTCACAGCATTGCGCAATGTAACATGTTCTTCCAGAATATCCCATTAGTGTAAAAATCCATCAATTAACATGCTATCATATGTACTAGGTAAGGTACTGATATTTTATTTAATCATACATGTAATAGTATTACTCCATTCGTCTCAAAATATAAACAATTTTTAAACATTTGGTACTCAAATTAAAAAAAATAATAAATTATTAAATTAGTAGCATAATAAGACCTAAATGCCATTTTATATTTGCATTACATGATAACTTATAATATGGGACGGAGGTAGTTTAAGGCTTTGTAAGTTTTTACACGATTTAAGAAAGTAGATTGGGTGTCATAAATTTTAAATTTAAAAGTCTAAAAAACCATTTGACTATCATTAATGCAATAGTTGTAAAGTAATAAAAAGTTTTTGAATTGGTAATATATTATGGGTAAAAGAAATAATAATGTAATAAATAGTTCATATAGGTATTATATAATGTCTTATATCGTGGGACAAAATAAAAACTAAAAATATCTTATATAATGACTACCAACCACATTTCTATACAGTTTCTGTTAATGTCTGATCCACTCTGGAGTCCTGACTTTTGAGCAAGACCTTGATGATTAACTATATCGGCCCAATACTTGAGCCCAACAAGAAAGCACATATACAATTACTCGAACCCAGAATTTTTTTTGATGTCTATTGCCCATTGGGTCACATGCTTAAGAAAAATCAATTATCCTATTGTGTCAACGTAAATTTTATGATGGTCCTGCCACAAGTATGATTTTGTGAAACCAAACTAATAACATTTAAAGATTTATTGGTGGATCCCCTCTTTGTAGAAAAAAACACCTTTTAAAAAGTTTTTATTGGTTAGAAATGATGACATGATGGTTTATTTATTTGGTCTCAGACGGACAATTGATAAACAAGCCAAGCACATTTGAATTAACGACTCTTAACATGATCAAATATCTAAAATTTGAACAAAAAATGTCTTTAAATAGGACTAATGTAAAATCACACATCGGTAAAATATTAGAATATTTATTCCATATATGTGTGGCGATAAATGTATCAGAACTCGGGTTAGCAATTATTTTAGGCCAAGCGAGGGCGAAGGCCTCAAGCAGATTAACCAGATTATTTATAACTCATTTAACGCTACCAGAAACAGGTTTGGGGGCGTTACAACTAACAAGTGACATGCATTATATTTACATTTTTTTTTTTGAAAGGTATATTTACATAATTAAGAGGTGTGTATAACAAAAAAAGAGTAGAAACATGTGGTTGAAAATAGAAGCCTAACTACATATGAGAGGAATGCATTATATCTACATATTCTTACTCTTTGTCGCATAATATGGGTGAGTACGATGAAAAAGAATAGAAATGTGTGGTTGAAAATACAAGTCCAACAATATATACGATGATGAATATCAACCTCAAAATCTAGAACAAGTTTCCTTACGTAAAAGTCCAATAGAGTGATAATAATCTCAGAGCAAAGCTCAAGTTTACAGACATTAGCAATAGAAAAATGATAATCTGCCTTAATTTCTAGGGTTTAGCAACTTAAATACCTCATCCCATAAAAACCCTCAAAGGCAAAAATGCCCCTTAACACATAAAACTACAAAAAGATAAATACATAACATTATAATTAAATAAAGGTGTTACACACTATTTCTCCGCATCATTTCCAATATGTATTAACTTTAATGCACCCTCAAACGCGTGCGGGTCTATAACAAAGCGGAAAACACTTTGAACAATATAAATCAGTGGATCGATGTGGTCACTCTGCAATCTGCATAACATTTAGTATAACAATTGTATCGAAAAATCTCCCATAAAAATACATAGTGATATCCCATGTTTAATGCAAATGTTGTTCAATCATCATTTCTCATAAAAACTTAAGTTGATAAAGATGTAGATAATTACCATTTTTACACACTTTGTCATTCTCTCTCAACTATGGTCTATAACAAGGGTTGGGAGAGGCACCATGTTTAATGGACATGCATGATATTGAATTGCCAATTTTTTCCCGGAAAATTAAGCTGATTGAAAGATAGATAATGAACATTTGTACACTTAAACATTTCCTCTCAACTATGGTCAAATAACAAGGTTGGGAGAGACGAAACACTGGAAACATTATAAATGAGAAAACAATATAGACATAAACTGTTGAATTCATAACCTTCTGCTTTGATATAATACCGAATGATCATCTCTCAAAAGACATATAATCGATAGAGATAAATAATTAACTTTTGTACAATTTTGAGGGGTACACTTAATGAATCTCCAATGACTTACGTAGTACTATACTCATCCCATAAAAAAGTGTCCATTTTTTAAAAATGAATTGTCTTATAAAAAATGTTTATTTAGAAAACCAATGTACATCATTTTAATACACTTTTTCCAAATATACCTCTATCATACCATTTAATGTTTATATAATTATTTCATATTCCAATAGAGTATTTATTATATGATAGGGGTGAATATGTCCATTAACACTTAAAATACAACACATTAATTGTTTTCTTAATCTGTGTGTACACAAAAAGTTGATATTTTTTATGGGACGGAGGTAGTATTAATATTATTATTGTATTGTATATTAAATATTAAAACTTGATAGTCATAACGTAGAAACAATGACCATCAACAACCGTTAATCTGTAAAACTAAGTAGTTGGTTTATGATTTAAATGTGGGAAATATACGTACGTAAAAGGGTATATTTGTACATTACGATATATTATTTTAGGGTTTTGGTGATGTATTGTATTATAAATACTTGACCATTGTGAATACACAAATCATCTTTTTTCCCAATAATTTTGTGTTTAACATGGTAGCAGAGCCACTCTAAATTAGAGTTTTTTTTTTTCCCGTGCTTGTTCTTTCTTGAAAAAAAAAAAAGAAGGTCACGGCTGCTTGATCAAAATTGGTGGTATTTGTTGCTGTTCGTACACCACATATCGATCTTATTTTACCGGAAATTGCGATCGGTGTGTGCGATTGCTGCTCGAAGACGTGTTCTTCGCTCCTCTTACGGTCTGTATTATCAAGGGCGTGTTCCTTAATAGTCATCATTGCTGAGTCCCTATCGATCATCATCCGAATTTGTTGTGTTCTTTGGTCGCATTGTCCGTTCCGCCACTGTTTTCTCGGCGAATTTGCTGCTGCCCTTGTATTTTTGCTGCTGTTGTTACCGTACCTTTTCTATTCTATTCTTCCAGAAAAAAAGAAAAAAAAAAAACAAAACAAAAAACCTGCGTTGTTTTTTTTCTTTTCTTTTCTACATTGCAGCAGCCCCTTCCATGGAAACTTATTTCTGCACCGCTGCTGTTGGAGAGCAGCAACTTGGAGAAGGTGATCGTTTTCCGACTCTTTCCGATGATCAGTGGACACATCTTTTGTCCGTTTTAAAAAATATCAAACCCGGTTCATCCGCAAATTTGGTTGGTATGTCTTATTCTAATGATTGGTTAATCGATACTGGTGCTTCCAACCATATGTCTGGTAATATTTCGTTATTTACAAATTTACGTGAAATTTCGTCCCCGGTTGGGTTGCCCAATGGGCACAGTACTACAGCTACACATTCTGGCACCGTTGCTTTGACTCCGGCATTAATTTTGGAAAATGTTCTTTACGTCCCAGACCTTGTTTGCAATTTGCTATCAGTTTCTCAATTACTCGACACCCGCCAATATTTTGTTATTTTCACTAATAAGCTATGTCTTATACATGACCATATATACTTTGAGGCACCTGATTGGAGCGGTGGTGCAGTGTAATGGGGTTTACTACTTTCAGCCAATTTGTTCTCCACAATTTCAAGTTAATAAAGTTGCTACTATTGATCCTCATTTGTTGTGGCATCGACGTTTGGGTCACCCTTCGATGACTGTGGTATCTTCCTTGTCTAACATTCCTAACCTTAGTAGTTCCAATAAAATTTGTTCCGCTGATTGTTCCGTGTGTTTTATGAGACGTGCTTCGTTTCCTTTAAGTTACAATAAAGCTTTGGATTTATTTGATTTGGTTCACTGTGATATTTGGGGACCTTATAAATTTCCTTCTAGTTGTGATACTCGTTTCTTTCTTACCATCGTTGATGACTGCTCTCGTGCCACATGGGTATATTTGTTGGTTGGCAAACATGAAGTGCGACACTTGATTGAAACGTTTTATAAGATGGTGAAACGGCAATTTAATAAACGTATTAAGTGTGTTCGCAGCGATAATGGCCTAGAATTTTTAAGCTTACAACCTTTTTTGATTCAAAGCGGTATCTTGCATCACAAATCTCAGGTCGATATTGCTCAAAGCAAAATGGTCGAGTGAACGAAAAACAGGCACATTCTTAATGTCGCTCGTGCCCTTCGGTTTCAAGCAAAGTTGCCTAAGTATTTTTGGGGAGAATGTGTCCTTACTGCGGTTCATTTGATTAATTTGACGCCTACTCGTCTTTTAAATAGTAAAACTCCATATGAAGTTTTATATGGTCGTCTCCCCTCTTATGATAATATCTCGAAGTTTTTGGTCGTTTGTGCTATGCTTCGGTTCGTCCTCGGGCCCCGGATAAGTTTGATTCTCGGTCTCGGAGATGTATGTTTGTTGGTTATCCGTTTGGTCAGAAGGGCTGGCGGCTTTATGACCTTGACACCCATGATTTTTTTGTCAGTCGTGACGTTGAATTCTTTGAGGACCAGTTTCCGTTCCTTGACACCCTCCCTGACCACAGTCTCCTGCAATGGGAACGCTATTTTAGTCAACCTCTATTATGGGACGATTATGATGATGTGCCTGATGATGTGATTGGGCCCGTAGAAACAACCACCTCGGCCCCCACCATCCCGGATTCTGACCCTTCGTCTCCATTAAGGGGGCGTGTGGCCGAGCCGAGTTCTTCCTTAGATGGTGGGGTGCCACCGACTGAGACTTTGGGCCGTGGTCAGCGTATGAAGATTCCCTCCACCAAGCTTCGGGACTATGTTACTCATACGATTGTTTAGAGGAAAGAAGACCCCACCCCATTACCTGCATCTTCGTCTTTGCCAGTCTCCTCAGGTAAACCTTTTGACATTGCTTGTTATGTTGATTATAATAAATTTTATGTCCGCCACCAGTGTTTTTTGACATCTATTACTAAAGGCCACGAACCCGCCACTTTTCGAGAAGCTGTTCAGTTGCCCGGTTGGCGTCGGGCTATGCAGGAGGAAATTGATGCTTTGGAATGTAATGGTACTTGGTCTTTGGAGGTTCTTCCTCCCGGTAAACATGCCATTGGTTGTGGTTGGGTGTATAAAATTAAATACACCTCCACTGGTGACGTGGAGGGCCTTAAAGCTCGACTCGTTGTTCGTGGCAATCGGCAAGTTGAAGGTGCTGACTATAATGAGACCTTTGCTCCGGTGGCCAAAATGGGCACTGTTCGTGTTTTTTTGTCCGTAGCAGCTGCACGCAATTGGGAATTACATCAAATGGACGTCCATAACGCCTTCTTGCACGGAGATTTGACTGAGGAAGTCTACATGTGTCTTCCTCCTGGATATCGTGCTTCCTCTCCTGGCATGGTTTGCCGATTGCGTAAATCTTTATATGGATTGAAGCAGGCTCCTCGGCAATGGTTTGCCAAGCTTTCCACTGCTTTGAAATTTTTTGGTTTTGTTCAATCTTATGCGGACTATTAATTCGTTGTTCAGTTATACTCGGGATGGTGTTTCCCTCCATGTTCTTGTTTACGTCGATGATTTAATTATTGCAGGCTCTTCTCATGACGCCCTTGTTCGTTTTAAGCAGTATTTGAGCTCTTGTTTTCATATGAAGGATTTGGGGCCTTTGAAATATTTTCTCGGCATCGAAGTGGCACGTGGCCCCGAAGGTATTTTTCTCTCTCAACACAAGAATGCGTTGGACATTTTGACTGAGGCTGGCATGTTGGGTTGTAAGCCCATTGATACACCTATGGAGAAAAATCATCGCCTCGCTTCCGCCACAGGTCAACCGTTTGCTCATCCGGATCAATATCGCCGCCTTGTGGGCTGCTTGGTCTATCTGTCTGTTACCCGTCCTGAGTTGAGTTACTTTGTGCACACTCTTGCCCAGTTTTTGAGTGATCCACAGGTCCCGCATTGGGAGGCTGCGGTGCGTGTTTTGCGTTTTCTTAAGGGGATCCCTGGCCAAGGAATTTTGTTGCGTCCTGTGGATGATTTGTCTTTGACTGCTTTCTGTGATAGTGATTGGGTCGCGTGCCCCTTGATACGGCGTTCTGTCACTCGCTATTTGGTATTTTTGGGTCGTTCCCCCGTCTCTTGGAAGACCAAAAGCGACTCACGGCGCCCGGATCGTCTGCCGGCCGAGTATCGTTTCTATGGCGATTTGAAATGGTTGAAGTCATTGTTGTCTCTTGGTGTTTTACATCCTCACTTACGCGTTATTTTGTGATAGTCATCGGCGCTTCATATCGCAAAGAATCCCGTCTTCCACGATCGTACCAAACACATCGAAGTGGATTGTCATTTTGTTCGTGATGAGTTATTGTTCGTAATTTGGCGTCATCTTATGTTCCTACCACGCATCAATTGGCCGACATTCGACAAAAGCTCTCGGCAGCAACAATTCCGTTTTCTTTTAGGCAAGTTGGGCATTTGTGATTTAACTGCTCCAACTTGAAGGGGCGTGTGGGAAATATATGTATGTAAAAGGGTATATACAATTCCGTTTTCTTTTAGGCAAGTTGGGCATTTGGTGATGCATTGTATTATAAATATTTGACCATTGTGAATACACAAATCATCTTTTCTCCCAATAATTTTGTGTTTAACATTAAAAAAAAGTGATTGTTATGTTATGCATGTGTGCAAACATAAATAACAAAATAGAACATATTACGTAGAGATGCAAATTAAGAATAACCCTAGCTACTTAATAAACAATCATGTGAAAGTAAGATGCAACTTGTCTTGTTTAGTTGGTTAATCTAATTAATTTATAAGATGAATAAATGACCGGATCCATATTGGGCGCAGAATTGTGTGAAACCTACGTACTCCTAAGTCCTAAAACTTCAACTGTAAAATTGATAAGCACGAGGTGTAGAACCGCGTGCATGCTCTATAGTAGTATTTGGAGTGAAAAGTACTTCAAAGTTGAAGCTTAAGAAAGATAAATAATTTTATCAAAACCATTTTTTTTGGCGTGGGTATGACCCGACCTTATACACATATCACTCAAAAATTCAAATTAGGTCTTCTAACTAAAAGAGGAATAATGAGTTCAGCTCGATATTGAGAATTGAACAGACATTGGTCTCGCTAAGTTAACTTTATGAAAAGCGGACACCACCCCTTTAACCATCGGCATAACGCAGGTGGTGTAGAACCGCGTGCATGCTCTGTATATGGAGTGTTAAAGTATCCCACATTGGGAACTTGTGGTTGTTTCACCCATCATATTAAGAGATGGACTTCCCTCACCCCACAACCTAGGTTTTGGGGATGAGGCCCCTCCTCTTATATGGGCTTGGGCCTATGTTTTCCACATGGTATCAGAGCCACCCTTTATTGTGCAAGTGTTGGGCCTATTTGTTGGCCTTGTGTGCCCGGCCCACGCTTGAGGGGGCGTGTTAAAGTATCCCACATTGGGAACTTGTGGTTGTTTCACCCACCATATTAAGAGATAGACTTCCCTCACCTCACAACCTAGGTTTTGGGGATGAGGCCCCTCCTCTTATATGGGCTTGGGCCTATGTTTTCCACATGGAGTGAAAATTACTTCAAAGTTGGAGAGTTAGAAAGGGAAATGACTTAATTAAACAATTAGGTTCATAGTATGTGATAATGTCGGAATTATCATGGTGGCGGTAACGGTGTTTAAATGTGGATATCTGTCTATTTAAGTGTGATTTAGCCGGTGGTGCACGGTGGCGGTGAAGAATACTATGAAGATTATATGAAGAACGAAGTTGTAACGCCCCGTTCCCGGACACCGAGTCCTTATCCGGAAAGAGCGCTCGGCACAAATATTATCAAATAAAATTCAATAATATATATAAGCCTTACGTCACACATCAGAACTAAAATGACGCGGAAGATAAAACGACTCGGGAAAAACAAAAGATCGAACACACGGTTTTCAATGCTGCGAAAACTAAATCCAATAAAGAATACTAAACCAACCAACATTCAAATCCGAAAGAACTCAAACAAAACTAATCCAAAAGGAAGACAACATTGTTTGAACTTGAAACAACAACATTATTGAAGGAAAACAAAACTAAAGAAACTAGGTCTTCAAAAGCTCCATCTCACACATCTCCGTCAAAGAACTCATCATCATTAGCAACCAGTTCATCTTCTTTGGGGAAAGAGAAAGAAAAACAAAAAGTAACGGGGTAAGTACATAAGTACTTAGTAACGCGTAGAAGATCGCATAACGTCGGTCTCATAACGAAATAAAAGCAACGCCGTCTTTTATTAATTCATTCCGTTAATAACCCTAGCTAACTATCATATTATGTTCATAGCATAACATGAGGTTCCAAAGTTATCTAGCTTAGCTCAAATTTGTTACATCATGAATAACAAGGGCACTACGCCTAGTAATAGGATGTACTAGGACAACCGGATGCAACCTACTTAGAGACACGCTCTAGTAGCCCGGGAATATCGAGTCCCGATAGTGTGATGACCGCGATCAGTATGCAGACGTTTTATCTAGCCAATCGATTGACCGGCGTGGAGTACAATCTACTTTGTCTGGTCGAGAGAACACATCGCGATATTGTACTATGCCTTACCAAGCACCGCATGATGTTTAAGATTATTAATCTAACACATACGCTTGATTAGATGTTTAACTAGCCACCTAAGTTGATTCACATAAAAGGCTCACCTATTAGTCTACTCCTCTTCTTAAGACCACTAAACTCTAACAACCCTAACACATACACGTACATCGATAAACCCTAGCTTATCGAAGCACAAGGCAAATTCAAAGCTTTCGACGGTCCCACACTTCATCTTTTTAAGGAATCCATATGGTGCCGGAACTAAACGCATCAAAAGCTACTTCAAGGCTTTGTCACATAAGGTTAAGCAAAGAAACATGATTATGAAGCACGAAACCAAGTCGACACAATAAAACAAGAAAACGGAATAAAACAAAGTCAAACTCCCGCTTGCCTCCATGTAAACCCCGTTTTCCTTGAACGAACGTCCACAAATCCCCAAACGCCCGTTCGTGAAAATCAGCCACATCCTGTATTTAAACCAAACCCTCAAACGCCCGTCCAAAATACCCAAATGCTCGGTTGAGTTGCCGTTATATCATAAACGCCCGCTTGCCTCAGGTAAACGCCTCGCTTGCCTGGGTTTTCCCGAAAATGCAGAATGCGTAAACTCGATTTCCAACCCGATTCTCGCCCCAAACTCCAACATATAAGCAGGTTACAAACAATGCAAATAACATACAAATTGCTCTATAACCTTACGACACCTTAGTCATACGATAAGAACACCACGTTACCTTAAATTGCGTGGTACAACGATCCAAAGCTTCAACCCGTCAAAATTTTAACCTTTAACTCCAAACCTGTAAACGATCAATCCAAAGACGATCACTATGATGTTTAAACTCAGAAAAACGCAGCTTAACAACGATGATGTATAAACCCTAGTATCTAGAACGATGAGGGAAAAACTTACGTTAACGGATTTAGGGATTGTTGATATCAAAACGATCCTCGTCTCGCGGTGATCCTTTCTCTCTTGAGATGTCTGCTTTTTTATCAATGGATTAGCCTAGAGATTCAAAATCCTCTTCTCCCTTTTCTCAAAACTTGTGCCTCTCTTCGATTATTATTTTTCTTTTACGTAAAACAACAACTAGGTTAAATTTAGGATTAGTTTTCCTTTTATAATCCCCATTTAATTAATAAAATCCTGAAATATACTAATTCCTTTAATTTCCTTCCTTTTCTTTAATTCCATTAATTAAATAACATAATATTCTGATTTTTGCTAAAGGACCGAATTGCCCTTTTCAAAAATCGGATATATTACATTCCTCCCCTTAAGAGGAGTTTTCGCCCTGAAACTAGATCGCACTGTAGATGAGGAACTCGGGAACTCGTTGAACATGTCCGCTTCCACTTCCCTTGTGGCTTTTGTCGGTGCATGATTGCTCCATCGCACTAACACTAACGGGATCACTCGCCTTTTTATCATCTTTTATTTTCTATCCAAAATCTTTATCGGCTTCTCCACGCATTTAAAGATTATCTTGCAACACTTCCGGATCAATCTCGATTCCACGCCCACTTTTAGATAGACACTTCCTAAGCATCGATACATGGAAAACATTGTGGACTCTAGACATCGACTGCGTAACCGAAGTCTATAAGACAACTTCCCAACTCTTTCGATGACATCAAAAGGTCCTACATACCTTGGACTTAGCTTTCCTTTCTGTCTGAACCTCTTGACACCCTTCATTAGAGACGCTCGAAGGTAAACTCTATCCCCGACCTCAAACTCCTAGCGGTCTTCTTCTAACGCCGGCCCAACTCTTTGGCGATCTTGAGCGCCCTTGATTCTTCCTTATCAACTCGATCTTCTCCTTGGCTTGTCGAACCATCTCCGGCCCTATGATATGTTTCTCTCCCACTTCATCCCAAGAAAGTGGAGTTCTACACTTCCTACCGCACAAGGCCTCAAAAGGTGGCATACCCAAACTAGCATGATAACTATTGTTGTAAGCAAACTCGCCTAAATTGAGGTAATCTATCCATGATCCTCCAAAGCATCCAAAACACAAGCTCTAAGCATATCCTCGAGAGTCCGAATTGTTCTCTCTCGACGCCCATCCGTCTCATGGATGAAACGTTTATGACTTAAATCGTCTTCGCCCCAAAAGCTTTCGTAAACCCTTCCGTAAGCGATCGATAAATCTGCTATCCCTGTCGGATACAATAGATAAAGGCACACAATGAAGCGTCACTATATTGTCGATATACATAGTAGCGAAATTCCTTATAGGAATGTCCACTTTACATGGCAAGAAATGGGCTGATTTTGTAAGTCTATCCACAATCACCCAAATCATGTCATGACCGCCCTTCGTCTTAGGCAAACCGGTGATGAAATCCATCATGATATTCTCCCATTTCCATTCCGGTATCTCCAAGGGTTTCAACAAGCCTCCTGGCCTTCTGTGTTCTGCTTTCACTCTCTGGCATGTATCACATTTTGCCACAAACTCCGCAATCCCTAACTTCATACCAGGCCACCTATCTCTTCTTGATAGCATTAAGATTATTAACCGGGCCACCTAACTTCATACCAGGCCACCTATCTCTACTTGTAGTGATAGCATTAACCGCTCTCCGGCTAAGTGCATCAGCTACAACGTTCGCTTTACCCGGATGGTATTGAATGTACAAGTCGTAATCTTTCATGAACTCCGACCATCTTCTTTGTCTCATGTTCAGATTCTCCTGAGTAAAGAAGAACTTAAGACTCTTATGATCCGTGAAGATCCTTGACTTGACACCATACAAGTAGTGTCTCCAAAGATTCAGAGCAAACACCACTGCTGCCAACTCCAAGTCGTGTGTAGGGTAATTCTTCTCATGCACCTTCAACTGCCTAGATGCATAAGCAATTACCTTTCTTGATTGCATCAAAACACAACCCAAACCTTGACCCGATGCATCCGTATATACATCATAGTTACCAAAGACTTCTGGTAATGCTAACACAGGTGTTGTGGTCAACTTTTCTTTCAAAGTCTGAAAATCTTTCTCAAATTCATTGGTCCACTCATACTTAACATTCTTTTGAGTAAGCCTCGTGAGAGGTGTAGCTATCTTAGAGAAATCCTGCACAAACTTCCGGTAGTACCCAGCTAAACCCAAGAAACTTCTTACCTCTGTTACTGACGTCGGTCTAGGACACTTAGAAACGGCTTCTATCTTCGCTGGATCCACCTTAATGCCTTCTCCAGAAATTATATGCCCAAGAAAACTAACCTGGTCCAACCAAAACTCGCACTTAGAAAACTTGGCATACAATTTGTTCTCCTTTAAGGTCTGTAGAACCATCCTCAGGTGTTCTTCATGCTCTTTCTCGTCCTTAGAGTATACCAAGATATCGTCTATGAAAACTATCACAAACTTATCGAGATAAGGCATGAAAACTCTTTGCATCAAGTCCATGAACTTCGATGGATCATTAGTGAGTCCAAACGGCATGACCAAAAACTCATAATGTCCATATCTCGTACTGAAGGTTGTCTTTGGTATATCTGACACCTTGATCTTCAACTGATGATAACCGGACCTAAGATCAATCTTAGAGAACACCTTCTTACCTTGCAAATCGATCGAACAGATCATCAATCCTTGGTAAAGGATACTTATTCTTGATCGCCGTTTATTCAACTCTCTATAGTCGATGCACAAACGCATACTCCCATCTTTCTTCTTCACAAACAAGACCGGTGCTCCCACGGTGATGTACTTGGTGGATGATGTTTTTCTCTAGCATCTCCTTAAGCTGAGTTTTCAACTCCGCTGGTGCCATCCTATAAGGTGCTTTAGTCCTTTGGTGATGCTCCTTCAATCAATTCGATCTCAAACTCTATGGCCCTATCAGGCGTGTGTCCTGGCAAATCTTCCGGGAAAACTTCAGGAAAGTCCTTAACTACACGAGTCTCTCCTAACTCGGGCCTATGCTTTTCCTTATCTAATGCATAAACAACAAAACCCTGGAAACTCTTCTTCAAAGCTCTAAGGGCTTTAATCACGAGATAATCGATGATGACGACCCTTGCTAAGCTTGTATACGTTACCCTGAAACATCTTAGCTGATTTTCCTGGGGCCTTAAAGATCACCCTCTTACCTCTACAATCCAAGTAGGCATAATTCTTGGACAACCAGTCCATACCCAGGACAACATCAAAGTCTGAGAAATCCAACACTGTCAGGGCATGCTGGCACTTGTAAGTCCCAACTTTAATATCAACTTAAGTGACACTCGGGCACATCTAGTAACTCGCCCAAAGGTGTGGTTATACTCAAAGGTCTCTCCAATTCCTTAAGAGGTAGGTTTAACTTCTTAGCTATCTTAGAGGAAACAAAAGTCCCCGAAGATCCAGTATCAAACAGAGCTGAAACTGCTAGATTATCTATGATTATGGTACCTAACAAGTGAATCAATTTAAGTACAAATATGTAATATCATATGCGCGATATATCATATTAAATATCTATAATAAACACAAACACTGAAAATTACCTGTCACCACAAGGTCATCTAACTCTTCCGGTTCTGCATCCGCTACAAAGACACAAACTGGTCTGCTACCCATGGCACGATTACCCTGCTGGTTACCTCGTCCTCCTGCCTGATTACCTTGGGAGAGCTTCTTAGGACATGCCCTCGAGTAATGTCCCACTTCCCCACGGTGGAAACAACTCAAGCTACCTGCCATGCATTCTCCTGTATGTGTCTTGTTACACTTAGAATAAACCGATGGCGTTCCACTTGCTAAACTCTTCATGGCCGGATTTCCTGTCCTCTTAACATTCTTTCGCGGTGCTCCTCACATTTCCTTGATAATTTGAGAAGGACCTCTTATCTCCAACTACAACCGTCGGTTTACTAGCGAATCTTTCCGCAATCAAAGCTCTATCCATGACGTTTGCCATGCTGGTAGGTCTATCTCCTAGCATGCCCTTTGCCACTTCATGTGACAATCCTTCCATGAACTTGTCAATCTTCTTCTCTTCACTCCTCATGATTTCAGGGTAGAATCGCCTAACTCATGGAATCGGGAGTACGAGTCATCAGAAGTGTATCTTCCTTGTTTCAAACTCGAAACTCATTAGCCTTTGCGTTTCTATGTCGTTTCTAGGAAAGTATTCCTTGTAGAATAGGTCCTTAAACACCGCCCAATCCGTGATCCTCGGATTAACTTGCTCATAAGCTTCCATCCAACTTTCCGCATTTCACGCCAACAAGGATATCGTTAATCGAGCCCATTCAGATTCTCGGAGCTTTACATTTCTGCGCACGCCCTTTCAAACCCACTTAATCCATAAATCTGGCCGCTGGCTCAACATTGCCAAAGAATTCGCACCTTGTGCTTCTTCATCTTATCATACCAATCCACTTGCCTCGTCGAACTCCCCTAAACCGATGATGTTGTACCGCCGCCGAATCGGTGGCGATTCGACATCAGTAGTTGAGGTTGCCGAACTCTTTGTTGGGAGTGAGTCTGCTGCGGATAGGTGTACCTGTGTGCATAAAGTATCGGATCTAAGCGGTGGTGGAGGTAGAACCGCTATCGAGGTGTAAAACTTAGTGGTGTGGGAAACGCCGATGCTGGTGGAACGATCGAAAAATCACCAGCCGGGTGGCATGACGCTTCTTTGGGGTTGCACTGCAGAGACGGTTGGGAAAGTACTCACCGTGGATGAGAAAGTCCTAGTCCTGTCCAGCTTGTGGTCATTGGAGACACTTACACTCCTGATTTTACTCTTGCTGAAGTGGTGATGATCGGTATGTTAGGGTTAAACCGTGAATGACCCCCTTGTTCCACTATTCCCCTAACGACAATATCTGGTCCTTGATTCACCCCACGCATGACGTTGCTCACAGACGGGGTGTTTACTTGAGAAACTGTAGGGTCCTGGGTAGCTGGTCCACTTCTTCTCCTTCTCGAAATCATAACCTCGGTAAATCCTGCCTCGGTGCTACCCGTCTGGGTGTTAGTCACCTCGGTGTTATTCGTATTCACGCCTCCTCAAGAAAGAACCATTCTGTAACCAAGAAAAGAGAGGGGTTACTAAAGCTCTAACACTTATCTTAAAAAAGAAATCAAGTCCTACACAGCAAGGAAAACCTTTCGCCTCGATACCAATCAGTAACGCCCGCTTCCCGACACCGAGTCCTTATCCGGAAAGAGCGCCGCACAAATATTATCAAATAAAATTCAATAATATATGTAATCCTTACGTCCCACATCAGAACTAAAACGTCATGGAAGATAAAACGAAAGATCGAACAAACGGTTTTCAATGCTGCGAAAACTAAATCCAATAAAGAATACTAAACCAACCAACATTCAAATCTGAAAGAACTCAAACGGAACTAATCCAAAAGGAAGACAACATTGTTTGAACTTGAAACAACAACATTATTGAAGGAAAACAAAACTAAAGAAACTAGGTCTTCAAAAGCTCCATCTCACACATCTCCGTCAAAGAACTCATCATCATTAGCAACCTGTTCATCTTCTTTGGGGAAAGAGAAATACAAACAAAAAGTAACGGGGTAAGTACATAAGTACTTAGTAACGCGTAGAAGATCGCATAACGTCGGTCTCATAAAGAAATAAAAGCAACGCCGTCTTTTATTCATTCATTCCGTTAATAACCCTAGCTAACTATCATATTATGTTCATAGGATAACATGAGGTTCCAAAGTTATCTAGCTTAGCTCAAGTTTGTTACATCATGAATAACAAGGGCACTACGCCTAGTAATAGGATGTACGAGGACAACTGGGTGCAACCTGCTTAGAGACATGCTCTAGTAGCCCCGGGAGTATCTGAGTCCCGATAGTGTGATGACCGGCAGAATGTACCAGACACTTTATCTAGCCAATCGTTTGACCGGTGTGGGTACAGTCTACTTTGTCTGGTCAGAGAACACATCGCGGTATTGTACTATGCCTTACCAAGCACTGCATGATGTTTAAGATTATTAATCTAACACATACGTTTGATTAGATGTTTAACTAGCCACCTAAGTTGATTCACATAAAAGGCTCACCTATTAGTCTACACCCACTTCTTAAGACCACTAGACTCTAACAACCCTAACACATACACAGACATCGATAAACCCTAGCTTATCGAAGCACAAGTCAAATTCAAAGCTTTCAACGGTCCCACGCTTCATCTTTTTAGGGAATCCATATGGTGCCGGAACTAAACGCATCAAAAGCTACTTCAAGGCTTTGTCACATAAGGTTAAGCAGTAAAACATGATTATGAAGCCTGAAACCAAGCTGACACAATAAAACAGTAAAAACGGAATAAACAGGTCAAACGCCCGCTTGCCTCCATATAAACCCCGCTTTCCTTGAACGAACGTCCACAAATCCTCAAACGCCCGCTCGTGGAAAATCAGCCACACCTATATTTAAACCAAACCTCAAACGCCCGTCCAAAATACTCAAACGCTCGGTTGAGTCGCCGCTTATCATAAACGCCCGCTTGCCCTCGTGCAAACGCTTTCATTTGCCTGGGTTTTTCCAGAATGCAGAATCACAGAACGCGATTTCCAACCCGATTCCGCCCCAAACTCCAACATAAACAAAGTTACAAACAATGCAAATAACATACAAATTGCTCTATAACCTTACGATACCTTAGTCATACGATAAGAACACCACGTTACCTTAAATTGCGTGGTACAACGATCCAAAGCTTCAACCCATCAAAAGTTTAACCTTTAACTCCAAACCTATAAACGATCAATCCAAAGACGATCACTACGATGTTTAAACTCAGAAAAACGCAGCTTAACAACGATGATGAATAAACCCTAGTATCAAGAACGATGAGGGAAAAACTTACGTTATCGGATTTAGGGATTGTTGATATCAAAACGATCCTCGTCTCGCGGTGTTCCTTTCTCTCTTGAGATGTTTGCGTTTTTTATCAACGGATTAGCCTAGAGATTCGAAAGCCTCTTCTCTCCCTTTTTCTCAAAACTTGCGCCTCTCTTCAGATTATTTTTCTTTTTACGTAAAACAACAACTTGGTTAAATTTAGGATTAGTTTTCTTTTAATAATCCCCATTTAATTAATAAAATCCTGAAATATACTAATTCCTTTAATTTCCTTCCTTTTCTTTAATTCCATTAATTAAATAACATAATATTCTGATTTTTGCTAAAGGACCGAATTGCCCTTTTTCAAAAATCGGGATATTACAGAAGTAGCGGGTTCAGTGTTTGACAAGTTGGCAGGGTTAGGTTTGCTTTGTATATATTTCGATGTCCAAATGAGTTACATCGAACATATATATATATATATATATATATATATATATATATATATATATATATATATATATATATATGGATTGCTAATGACAATTAATTAAGTTTTGACAAGACATAATTAAGTATGATGTGACATTAATTAAACTAGAAGCGGTATTATGGCGGCGTCGTGGTGGGTGGACCCGACACTTGTCCGCTCCGTGATGTCTCGCTTTGTATCTTTATCATGCCGAATCATGTTCGCTTAGATGAGCGGGATCGGTCCCGGCTTTGGAGGATCAAGCTCTGTCAGTTTGAGCCCAATGGCATGGCCAGGATGTAGATCGCGGAGGCTCTAATCGGGCCGAGACTTTACCCGCCCCAATCCGGCTTAGGTTAACAATGACTTGTTGGGCCGGGGGGCCTAATCCGTTATTGGGCCTTCGTTCAGGCTCAAGTGTAGATCCATGAGCTCTATTACGGGTTGGCGTATCAATATGCTTTATAATGCAATTTTACAATATTAATCATAACAATATAATTTATTAACTAATATTAGTTACATTAAGTTTAAGAAATTAATGAAAGCACTATCATTTCCGATATATATATGATATATACACAATATTGTTAGATTTCAGTGTAAACACAAAGCAAATAGTGGGGATTGTATTGGGGAGAGATGTTTATGCTGAAAAAAAAGGAAGAAAAAGAAAAAGAAAGAAGGATGTCTCCGACCATCAAAGGAGTCAAAACAGCGAAGCCATCGCCTAATGCAACGCGGCCGTCTCCGTAGCCTCATGCAGCTGCTGCTCCAATTTACAAGACTCTACAACTACTATCCTTTTCCATTTCTTTACTCCTTTTTCTTTTCAATATTTTTTTAACTTGTTTTAATTTTATTAAATTACTCTCAACCCAAATCTTTGCTTTTTCCCTACGTTTTATTTGTTATAATCCCAATAAAATCTTATTAAATTATGCTTCTCTTATTGTGTTTTTTTGTAAGCTTCGATGAATCTTTGTTTGGCATTAATTTGAAAGGGGCCATAATACGCCATATACACATTACACATGCATCTTTATTTTTCACACATAGGACTAGTGGATGACTCCGGATCGTCTGTATACAGCTGTAAATGGTGTTGTGTAAGTGTATATGTAAAAAAAAAATCTATAGCCGGATCTCCTTTATTCTACGAATCAAAGGTGGATCTGTTGGGGAAAATATCAATCTAGCATACTGTTTAACATGTAATTCAATCAAAAACATAAAATTATACAGAAAACTTATTGATCGGCGAGTCGATCATCACTGTCCCTTAGACGTTTTGCTTCGATTATGTGCACACCGCAATGACAATCGCTTCAAGACAAACAGCCATACCTTCTTTGGATTGTTGCACTTCAATGAGAAGAAGACGTGTAACGCCCTGCACTCCGGCCCAGTAGCGCTTAAATGAGTCATAAATGGTCCGGTCAATCGCTTAGACCGCCGCCCTCGCTGGTCTCGAAAAAGGGCTAACCCGAGTTGACAAGACTTTTATGTCTCACACTTATACGGGATGATCATTCTACTATTTTCTTATGTGGGACTTTACATTCTCCCCCCAAAAGGGATCAAGCGCCCTCGCCAGACGGCCAAGATTGTTCCCGGATCGTCCCTACGGAGGTAACTCAGAGACCATCCTTACACCGCCCCTCTTGTACGGGTGCAAGGCATAGTTCCGCCTCGATAGTCGGGCTCGATACTTATTCGTAACGCCCCTGCACTTCGGGCCTGGTAGCGCTTAAATGAGTCATAAATGTTCCGGTCAACTGCTTAGACCGCCGTCCTCGCTTGGTCTAAAAGGGCTAACCCGAGGTGACAAGACTTTTATGTCTCACACTTATATGGGGGTGAGCATTCTACTATTTTTCCTATGTGGGACTTTACAACGGCGAACCGATCATGTTCTGTAAATCTCTTCTTGACTTGAATTTATTCAAGTACTTTTTTAGTGAGAATAAGTCAATGCAGAATTTTGCTAGGCCATAATTTCTAATGAATTTTTTCTATGTTAATTTTCAGTCAAGTGTTGGGATTATATATGAGAGTGAAGCCCCATCGTTTACCGACCTTTAGCCGAAAGGATACAACATCTTACGTGGTTGTAATCTTTCACCGAACCGATGCAATCCTCCATTATTTTAGAAATAATTTTTAATTCAAAATTTCTCCAACAATCCCCACATGAATAAAAATTAATGCAAATGCATTGCAAACTCAAGAGATCACATGCGGAAATGTGTTACATCGGGCAGGTGGTTTATCGCCTTGAAAAGAGTATTTAGTACCTACATCAATGTTTATTTTTGAAAAGCAATGATGAGGCCTTTGAAGTTGAGAATCAATTTGACAAATGAGTTAAGATAATTCAGTAGTGATTGAGGTGGAGAGTAATTTGCAAAGTTTAATGAGTTTTGTTCTCGCACCAACATCATTCATTAAACAATTGCACGTTATAACACACCTTAATCAAGTGGTGGTGTTACTTAAACGTAAGAACATCAAATAAATGACAAGTGTCATGTTGATTTGTTCGGATTTATCCGAATCGTGGGGAGACAATTTATCAAGAATTGTTATTCTCAACGGAATGCCACCATGGAATGGTGGAAAGGCTACAAGACTACCGACAAATTCTTGAAAGTATGAGGGTGCTTGGCAAAGGTCGAAATACCCAAGACAAATCATGTCAAGATAAGGGCTCGAAACAAAAGATTTCATATTTTTGGATATGTAAATAACAATAGTGTCTATCATTTTCGGTGCACAAGTCGACATTCCCGATGTATATTAAAATGTGATCATTGATTAAAGGAATGTTGTATTTATTGAGAACACCTTTCCTTGTAAAGACAAGGAGAAAGAAGGTTCAAATTCAATCTATAGCCCTTGACCCAGATGTTAAGGTATTTGAAGTTTACAATGAACCTCGAATATCAGATACAAGATATCCAAAGTAAAGATTGGAAGGATACTATGATGCAAACTGGATATATGACTGTAAGGATTCTAAGTCCACCAGTGGATATGTATTCACTATTGGTGGTGGTGCGGGGTCATGGAAATCCTCAAAGCAAACATGCATAGGTCAATCCACAATGGAATCTGAGTTTATTGCATTGGACAAAGATGGAGAAGAAGCAAAGTGCCTTCAGAATTTCTTAGAGGATATTCTGTGTTGGCCAAAGCCAATTCCTCCTATCAGCATACATTGTGATAGTATGTCGGCTATAGGACGCGCACAAAGTTAATGTCTAATGGTAACTCTAAACATATACATCTTAGACACAATACCATTAAAAATTGATCTCTAATGGTTTGATTTCCTCGATTATAAAGTCAAAGGAGAATCTTGCGGATCCGCTGATAAAAAAGGTTTAGCTAGAGATCGGGTGTCATTTGTTTGACAAACAGAATGGGACAGAAGCCTATTACGCATGTTCCCTTATAATGGCAACCCAACCATGGTGACTGGAGATCCTAAGATCATGGTTCAAAAGGGACAACTAAGTTATGAGAGACAATTAGCACTTACCCATTTTGTTAAAACAAAAGTGTTGTCTGCTGAAGGGTTCAGGTTAAGTATAAAGCTTTTAATGATTCCTATATCTTGGTCAAGCCAAGTGGGGTATTGCAAAGTACTCTTTCTAGGAGGTCACCTATTTATGTGGAAGTGAGGCCGCTTATGAGAATTTGTGGGCTAAATTCTCTAACACACTTTCTGAAACCAAGTTATTCCAGGGCCAAAATGGACACAACCATGAGAACCTCGAGAATGTTAGGAGATCCGTTGTGTAGGTATCAATGTTCAGCATACACCAAAGCCTCGATCGATTCAAGATCTAGTTCACTGCTTAGCCGAGTATGTTCGATGGTACTCTACTACAGAAGGTTCAAGGCAGCAAACCACCTCGCCCGATGCAACCGATTTCCGCATGTGATCTCTTCAGAGTTTGCACTGCATTTGCATTAATTTTCATTCATGTGGGGGAGTGTTGGAAAAATTTTGAATTAAAAATTAATTCTAAAATAATGGTGGGTTGCATCGGTTCGGTGAAATGTTACAACCACTTAAGAGGTTGTATCCTTTCGGTTAAAGGTTGCAACCGGTAAACGATGGGGCTTCACTCTCCTACATAATCCCAACACTTGAGTGAAAATTAACATAGAAAAAATTCATTAGAAATTTTTGCCTAGACAAATTCTGCATTGACTTATTCTCACTAAAAAAGTACTTGCATAAATTCAAGTCAAGAAGAGATTTACAGAACATGATATGTCGCCGTCTTCTTCTCGTTGAAGTGCAACAATCCGAATAGGTATGACTGTTGTATCTTGGGAGACGATTGCCATTACCGTGTGCACATAATCCGGGCAAAAATGTCTTAAGGACAGAATGCTGCACTCGCCTCAGTCAATAAGTTTTTTTGTCCTATTTTATGTTTTTCGTTTTTGATTGAATTACATGTTAAACAGCATGCTAGATTGATATTTTCCCCAACAGGATCTCCCTCACAACACTTCACCACAGCAGGGGATCTTTACTCCTAGCGGAGTACTACCAAGCAGCACATCAAAAAAAAAAATACTGGAAGCTCTTAATATCGGATATATTATATATTTAAACAAAAATATTAGTATATTTAAGCAAGAATACATTACTAACGTGCGCGCACACATATATATGTAAAAACATCACGGAGCAGACGTACTAACAAGAGTAGCTTCTCCCGGCCCCTGGTACTACCTCCTTCCTAAGAAAAAAAGTTGAGTCCCTACCAAAATGGCCCGACTATCCCACCGTTATAACTTTATGAATGATGTAAATTGAGGGTTTGAGGGTTATGTCTCGATGTTTCAGATTACAAAGATTGCAATACAGTGTATCAAACTCCTAAATTCATAAGCATATGTCTATATCATGATATCAAATTCAAACTCCTTGTATCATTCAAGCCATCGTGATGATTTATGTTAAAGTTGTTATTTGTCCAATATAAAAGATTTGTTATTGTTTCTCCACACCATAAACATTCATCTTCCATTTTTTCATATAAATTATGACTTTTCACTATAACAATAACATTTTAATTTGTTGCTCAAAACTCCTTGCCATTTTCAAGTGGCAACCCCTTTGTTCTTACACAACTTATATGTAATTGAATCTTTCAAATGCATAGCTACTAGAGTATTCAAATGAAAAACAAATTGAGAAAAAAGAAAAGAAAAGAAAAGGGAAGAGATAAACAACACACCTTCAATTCCCTCATAACTAGATGATCCCCTTTGACAGCAAACATCCCCCACTTTTTGACATACTGCACTGCATGCACATACAGCCTAGACCATTAGATTAGACCATTAGATTAGACTCCATTAATATTAGAGGACATACAATAATGCACATACATTACAATGTCAATTTGTCTTGAAAATATAAAAAAAGTCTACATGGCAATATAGTGACATTCCAATCTCACATGTATTCCACAATAGCTTTAATTAAAAAACCTAAGAAGAAAATAATAAAACAATAAAACAATAAACTAAAAAGAAAAAAGGCTGAACTAGTGGATATCACTCCTTGATGTAACGTTTCTGTCATTATTTAATTAGGAGGATGTGAAAATTGGGTGTGCAGTCTCACACCCACGTCCCCGCCCAAATGGTTTAGAAGGTGAAAAAGGGAGCTATTGTATGTTTTATTTAAATACTATATTGGCTGTACTGAAAAAGTAACCCTTCACTTCGGGAAAAAAAGAGCTATTGGATCTGCTCTTAGGCAGTTGTTCAAAATTTATGGCAACATTAACTAATGGGCAACATATGGACTAGACATTATAGGTCTAATAGTACATTGTGCAATAAATTTGTTTTCGTAATTAGTTGGATGTTTTCGGACAAAGATTCATCAACAAAAAAGAGGGCAGAGTCTAATTGCGTGATAGTTGTACAAAAGTTCTGATCTGTCTTCATAGTTTGATAAAATATAGTACTACTACACACTGTAATTCATTATTATTCACAGCACCAATTTAATGTCAACTAGTAGCTATTACTACTTCGAAATTTGTAAAATATTGCATAAAACTTCTAGGCTGGTTAGACATATCACTGACTATCTTTCGACAATTGTGCTCTCACCCAGTGTAATATATATATATATATATATATATATATATATATATATATATATATATATATATATGTGAATAATGATACTGAATGCCACAACACAACGAATCCAACGTGAATCCACACCATTGATAATGATGGATATAATAATGATCAATGCGCGTCTATATTAGGAATCAACGGTATAAATACACGTTGTGGCGCTCGTGGTGTCACAACGGTTGTGCCCGTATAATTACTCTCTCTACATAAAATTTCTTTTCATTGCTTTTTTCAAAGAAAATGTTGATTTCCGATCAAAACGGGTTCTCAATGTTTTGTCTCTACTGTTTCGTATATGATGTTGTTAGTCAATGTGACTTGATCTCTACGTCTGAATCTTGCATAATTTAAGTCTGTGAGATCATCCATCCATGCAAGGAAGGAGCTGAGACATAAGGCAGATGGTACATGTACAGACAGTCAGGCAGCTGAGTTGATAGCTAAAAGTAGCAGTGGGAAAGAACATGGACTTACGGGGAAGAAGAAATCTAAGAAATCTTGTTCCAAAGGTCGTAAGTCTACAGATGTCTGTAATTACTATAAGCAGCATGGGCATTGGAAGTCCAATTGTCCAAAGAAGAAGAAGCAACATGAGAACAATTCCTGCACAATTGCTATTGCAGCTGAGCATGACCCAGATGAGGATCTGGCTTTCATGGCTGAGGAGTCAGCACATTACAATGATGTGTGAATTCCTGATTCTGGAGCATCCTATCATATTAGTCCACACACGGAGTGGTTCTCAACCTAAGAGCATATGGATGGAGGACATAAATCTATGGCCAACAACGGGTCTGCAAGATAGTTGAGATTGGATCAGTTCAGCTGAGGTCTGTGGATGATAGCTTCTGCACACTGAAGGATGTTAGACATGTACCAAAGATGATCAAGAATTTAATATCTCTTTGTCTATCGGACAACATATGGTTCAAATTCAGAGGTGAAGGTGGAGTGCTAAGAATGCTAAGTGTCTACAAAGATTCACCTGTGGCCCTCAAGGGTGTCAAGAAAGGAACCTTATATCTGTTACAGGGCTCTACTATATCGGGTTCTGCTGATTTTGCATCATCAGAAGTTCACCAGTCATAGCTGACCAAGCTGTGATGTAAGAGACTTGTCATATAGGTGAAAGATGGATGCAAATTCTGTCAAAACCTGATCTTCTTATGGGATATAAGGTCAAGAATCTAGACTTTTATGAGAATTGTGTGTCTAGAAGCTACATAGAGTAAGTTCTCAAAAGGCATACACAACACAAAGGCAACACTGATTATATTCATTCTGATTGTTGGCCATCAAGGGTCGAATCTTTGGGTGGTCACATGTATTTTGTGTCTTTAATTGATGATTATTCAAGAATGAATTGGGTGATGATGATGAAACACAAAAGTGATGGATTCAAGAGTTTCAAGCAGTGGAAGACTCTAGAGAAGAATCAGACATGGAAGAATATCACAAGGCCGTACAGATAATGGTCTAGAATTTTGCTGGTATGAGTTTGATCAGTTTTACAAGAATGATGGTATTACACAGCACCACACAATTAGAGATACCCTCAACATAATGGAGTGGTAGAAAGAATGAATCAAACTCTCTTTGGAGAGGGCTAGATGTGTGCTCTCTAATTATGGTTTGTCAAAAAGATTATGGACAGGGGATGTCAGCACCACTTGCTGCTTAATCAACAAGGGACCTCACATATGGATCAATCTCAAAACACCATTTGAGATGTGGTCAGGTAAACCTACAGATTACTCAAATCTGAGGGTTTTTTGGGACACAGTTTATTACCATGTGAGTAAAGGTAAGCCGGAGCCAAGAGTCAAGAGCCAAGAAAAGGGTGTTTGTAAGGCATGGTGAAAGGGGTATAGAATATGATCATCATCTGAGAACATGGTTATACTCACCAAGAATGTGTTCTTTGATGAAAATTCTATTCTTAGTGATCCATGAGGAGCTCTGTCTGAATCAAACTAGAGTGGTTTCTACGTTGTAGCGATACTACTCAAGCACATAATAATTTTTGAATGCAGTGGAAATCACTCCACAGATAGATACATAACATCAATTTCATTCATCATTTAATTTTCAAAATCATATTATATATATATATATATATATATATATATATATATATATATCAAATAATGATGGATGAAATGTTGAATTGTATGAAGTGGATGGTGTGATTATGATACATGTAAATCACGTACTCTTGCACACCATTACTATTTCTAAGTGTGAGAATTAATGACATATTACTTCTTGGTATAAATCTAAAATGCACCATATATATAATTATTTCTCGCACATAAATTTTCCCCTAATCCCCTTCATCTTCAATATATATATACATATACAAGCAAAAACACACTATAGTTACATACGTCTTCTTCAAAAGGAGGTAGCAAGAGAGGAGACTCATATACAAGTTAATTAGGTGCAAATATATATTCCACCATCAAAATTTCATGGGCAGTCTAAGAAGTTTCCAGAACTTTCCAGCTGATGATGATGATCTGATGATGGTGTCGAAGAACACAGTTCCGGCGGTGACGGTGGTGCTGGAAGGGCGTTCAATCTGCCAAAGAATCAGACTTGAGAAGCTTAACAGCTACAAAAGCTTAGCCAAGGCACTTAGGCAGATGTTTGTTGATGGTGATGACGTGGCTGCCACGTCGTCGTCCTCGTCGTCCCCGTCCCATTCAGACAGTAGTAATAATACTATTGATCTTCTTTCAAATGCTATTCCAGGTCATCTCATTGCTTATGAAGACATGGAAAATGATCTGCTTCTTGTGGGTGACCTCAAGTGGAAGTAAGTCAAAACTAGCTAGAAAATCATTTCATTAAATTTTCTTTTGAGGATTATCAATTAATTTAACCATTAATTTTCTTTTTTATTTATTTTTTTCTAAGCTAGTGTCACGTTATGTATCATCATCATACATATTGTTATTAGTGACTGTAACATGCATTATTTTTTATGTATTATATTAAATATCATATAATACATAAGTAAAATACATTGAATTAATGATTTTGTAACAATTTTTTCTTTTATTTGGGGTGCAGTGATTTTGTAAGAGTGGCAAAGAGAATCAGGATACTACCTGTGAAGGCAAATTCAAGGAAAAGCAAGGGTGGAAAATTAATGAATTAGCTAGCCTACTTCTTCATAGATTAGGTTTTGCCATAAACATTGTCCATGGTTTTGGAAAACATCCAAAAAAAAAAAAGAAGAAAAAAAGAGCTTAGTTGAGGATATGGCAATCCTTTCTAGGGTGAGAATTTGAATTTCTTAAAAAGAAGAAGAAAAAAGGTTGTCCTGGGATTATATATATATATATATATTTATATATATATATATATATTTTGTTGTCAAGCATGCATGTATAATTTCTCGTTAAACTAATATTAACTATGTATCGCTTGTCTCGTATCTCATAATCTATACCGGGTACATATCGTTTGATCATATACTGAAACGTATTATCAGAGGACATGAAACCTATTTTTTATACATCACAGAAGCGTATCATATCCAAAAAAAAATACATGCTCGATATTACAAACATCTAAATCCCCAAATAGTACGATAAAATAGAGTGGAAGTCACAAAAAAAATAGAATACAAACATCTAAATCCATCGATATTAGTGGAAGTCAAGGAAATTGAATACAAGCAGGTCCATCATATTATCTAAGGAAGATGGTTTTCAAGATGAGGTAGGCTGATTCAAGCATTGATTCAATTGTTGTATGGCAAAGGCAATATCATGTCTAGTATTGCCTAGATAGATGAGCTTTCCTGAACATTAATGCCACATTTTTCTTCTCTTTCCGGAGCCCTCCTGTCTCTCTCCTTCAAAAACTCAAGGTAAAACTTCTGAGCAACGCCGCCGCCCTTCCGGCGTTTCTCCGGAGGAGGCTTTTAGTTTCCCTGTAGTTTCTTCCTGTCTCCTTTTGTATTCTTCTTTCTGTTTGTCTCCTTTAAAGCTGTTCACCATGGCGTGGTGCTGCTGCGCCCCCTTGGCGTTGTTTTAGATCTAACGCGCCCGGCGTTTGATGTGCTTCTTTTCCAGAGACCTCCATTGGTGGTGGTGTTTTGGAGTTTTGTGGTTCAAATGTTGGCCTTGGTTTTGGATCTGACTGTGGTGGCCTACGCCCTGCGGCGGTACCATGGCGGTGGTGGTGGTTTTGAAGGATGTTTTCGTTTGTTTGTTTGAGTTTGGCCTTTTTCTCCATGATCTATGTGGTGCTTCTCAGCACCGGATTCGGCCTAGTCTGATTGGAGGCGGATCTCGCCGGATTTAGCTCATTTGGGCTCGATCCACTTTCGTTTGGGTGTATCTCCTCTTTCTGGACAAGTTTTGGTTTGATCTGGTGCTAGATGCCTGCTCCGGTTGATGGGGAGGGGCTAGTTTCGTTTTAGTTTGTTTTTTTGTTCTATACTAGTTTATTAGTTTTTTAGTATTATAATCTGTATTGGCCGGGTAATAGATTGCTATCAGAAGATACTCGTGTCTGGACGTCATTTTCCTTTGGAGAATTTGTTCTCTTTTAGTTCAAAGACCACAATCTATTACTTGGCTTCATTGTGTTGTTGTAGTTTAGAAAAGTGCTTTTGGTCCACCAGAGTTCAGTGTTTTGGCCGCGTTATATAAGGCGGCATTAGGCTGCGCTTTGTCTAGCTTTTTGTCAGAATCGCTTTCGTTAATAAAAGCTGCTTAAGGGAAAAAGACGAGCTTTCCTACTAAACTTCGCTGTATGTATTATTTGTTAGAGGAGAATCTTCCTTTGCTAAATTCTTGCCAAGATTCATGGGAATGGCGTAGGTTTAGCCCCTAAAAAGCCAAACTCAGTGAGAAGATCTGGGCAGTATTTTCTTTGATTCATGATGATGCTAGATGGCCCAGCCCTTGATCTTGCCATCTCAAAACCCAAGAAATACTTGAGTTTTCCCAAATGCTTTATGGTATAGGCCTGGTGAATTAATGTTTTTAAGGATTGGATTTCAGAAAGACTCAAACTTCCTACAATTATGTCATTCACATACACTAATAATGTTGTAATACTGTCTCTGTCCCTTTTATGAAAACACTGTGGTCATTTTTTGACCGGGAGTAACCTGCTTGTATCAATGTTTGAGTAAGTTTGGCATTCAACTGCATACTTGCTTGCCTCAAACCATATAAAGACTTGTTAAGTCTGCAAACCATATCTAGTCTCTGAAGCTGTAGGCCAAGAGGAGGCTTCATGTACACCTCTTCTTCCTAATCACCATGAAGAAATACAGTATTTACATCAAGTTGATGTAAATTCCATTTATTGATTGCTGCTAAGATCATGAATACCTGATGGTAGGGATCTTGGCCACTGGATAAAAAGTCCCCGGAAA
Organism: Gentiana macrophylla; assembly: GCA_026214975.1. Lineage (NCBI taxonomy): Eukaryota > Viridiplantae > Streptophyta > Magnoliopsida > Gentianales > Gentianaceae > Gentiana > Gentiana macrophylla. The sequence continues at coordinate 27,667,418 of CM047809.1, read as the reverse complement.
ATCAACGCCTTCAGTTTGAGTGTATCATTTTGCCACCAACCTCGTTTTATATCTTTCTATTGAGCCATCTGACTTACTCTTGATCTTGTATACCCATTTAAAACCAATAGGTATTCTTCCTTCGGGTAAAGGCATTAGTGTCCATTTATTAGTGTTGCGGAGAGCATCTAACTCAGATTTCATTGATTCCTACCATTCTTTACTCATAGTTGCTTCTTTATAAGTGGTAGGTTCCGTGTCTTGATCCATGTAAGTAGTAAACACCTTGTAGTGAGTCGACAAACGAGTGTTGGACATCAAATTCGATTAAATAAGTGCAGACGTGGTATGGACTAATTGATAATGATGGATTGTGCAAGACCAGATTGTGGCTTTGTCAAAATTTTTGAGCAAAGAAAGGCAAGACAGATTCATGGAAGATGACATCCCTAGATATAAAATGTGTCAGGTTGGCAAACCAAGTAAGATATGTCCTTTTGTATGAGCTGCATCACATAGATAATTTTCTACTTCCGGGATCAAACTCCTCATTTCCTCGCAGATTAGTACTAGCAAAAACTAAACATCCACAGACCCTAAGGGCCTTATAATCAGGAATTTTGTCATTAAACACAAAGTATGGACTGTTGTTATCATGAATAGGAGTAGGATTAATGTTAATAAGAAAAGTAGCACGCTGCAAACATAATCCCGGCCAGTATATCATAGGGATATTAGCATGAAATTTCAAAGCCCTGGTTGTAGCTAAAAAATATTGATGCTTTATCTTCGCCACACCATTTTGTTATGGTGTGTGTGTGTGTGTGTGCAAGAGGTTTCATGTATTATTCCTTTATCAGCATAAAATTCTGGCATGTGAAACTCCAAGCCAGTATCAGACCTAACGGTCTTTATCTGCTTATGAAACTGGGTAGACACCCATTCACAGAACTATTTTACAAGATTTCTAACTTCGGCTTTTGTTTTTATTTAAAATACCCACAAAAGTCTTTTAAAATCATCTACAAAAGAAAAAAAAATACATCTCACCATTATGAGAGCAATGCCTGTTAGGGCCTCAAATGTCAATGTGAATCAAATCAAAGATACTAGTAAGAATAAAAGTACTATGAAGGAAACTCAACCTCTTTCGCTTTAGCAAAGGACATACATGGCATTCATTTTCTATAGGTAAAGTAAGACTAATCATGTTGTTTTAACACTTTAAGTTTTTTAATAGAAGGGTATCCTAGCCTATAATGCCAAATCAAACTATTTGAAACAACATGACAGATATTTGTAGAAACTTTGTTAGATGTACTGCTTTAGCTTGCAAAATGTAAAGGCCACTAATAAGACTAGCTGAACCAATCATCTTCCTGGTTATTGTATCCTGAATAACACATTCATTAGTATCAAACATTAAAGAATAAGGTGTCCCTGAAGTTAGTCTTCTAACAGATAACAAGTTATAAGAGAAATCTAGAACACATAGAACATGTTTCAGTATAAGATATGTATTAACTGGGACTTCACAAATATAGGAAACTAAAGCAGCTTGCCCATGTTGGCAGAGTGATAGTTAATCATTTTGATGGGATGCATTTCCTCATTAATCTAACATTGATAAAACATGATATGTTTCACCACAATCAACAATATAATGGCAAACCATACTTGTCTGCTCAAGATTTATACTTGAACATTTGTAGTCAACAAAGTAGTGGTCGAGGAACAAAGTTAGCATCGTGTTCTTGAATCTGCATATTTCTAAGCTGTGCTCATGATGTTATCCAATTGGGGTTTTTGATTCCATTACTTCATCCATTGAACCTTGGTACAACTTCCAAAGCATGTTCTTTTTTTCGTATGGTTTGGATGGATTTGGTGTAAAGATGGTTATGAAGAACAAAATTTGATGAAGATTATGAAGATTGTGATTTAATTTGAAGACGGTGTGGGGTTTAAAGGTTTCATGATGAAGATGAAAGATTTAAGGAGATGAAGGGTTTTGTGATGATTTGGCGGTGATGAATATAATTATTTAGGATTGTGAGGTGAGGGTGATGAATATAATGATGATAAGGATGAAAATTTATGAAGATGAAGAGTTTGTGAAATGGGTTTTATGAGGAAGAAGATATAATTGCTTGGGGAAATTATGGGGGCGGTAGTAGGACGGTGATATTAGTAGGTGAAACTAAGTGGACTAATTCAGAATAATAACTAATTGGTGTGGAAATAATTTAAAAGCGTGGTGTAATAAAGAATTAAAATGTCCTAAAATCAATGTCATGCAAAAGTAAATTTTACTTTTAAGTGTGTGTGAAGATATATGGTAAAGCAAAGAGGTTTGTATTGGTGCAAATAAAGTCTCGCTTTTGTAAATACTTCAAAAGTAGATGTTGAATAGTACTGCTGATTCATAAAAATGTAAACAAAAACGCCTCTTTATGTTTTCTACATAATCATCATTGAGGTCCGCTTTCTTTGATGATATCAAGAGCATCACGCTGGCTTTGAAGTACCAGATGGTAAACTCTTTGCCTTCTTGATCGCCAAAGATCAAGACGAAGAGAGCTTAGTCGACACAAACCGCCGGATTGGTATACCTCCCAACCCATCGGATCATTCGCTTTGTTGTTATTGTTCGACTGCATCTAAAACAAAAATACTCATCCGAACATGTACATACGGAATACGAGAATTTCCACCTAAAAATTTGTATCCATTTTTCACGATATTATGCATGGATCGGGTATATCATGGCTAATTCTTCGTAAACATAAATCATAGATCAACTAAGCCCTCTCGGGACTTTCTTAAAGAGGAACTCGTGTAAATGCCATGGAATAGGTTGATCCTATTCATGGAGATTCAGAATATTCCATTCCAAAATGGAAAGGAAAGCTCGGCACAATTGGGATTTTTTTGGAAATTGGATGCGCTTACATTAATTCATGATCCGGCATGTATGTAACGAAAACTTCATTCTCGATTCTACGAGAATTTCCCGTGAGGTCCCGACACAAGGTTAGAATTTAGCTCTTCCAGAGTGGTATCTCACTGATGGCTCGGGCCCCCCCGGAAGGAAGCCTTCTTCGCCTCAGGGGGCCTTCGGTCTTCTTTCCTCTTAATGCTTCGAGCCACTGTCTCTTGAAGCCTTTGTAGCACTTCTGAATCGGCCTTAGGAGGAAGGTGGTATTTCAAAAGCTTTAATTGGTTCACAATGAAGTAGTTATGATGAAATTAGGATAAAATCAAAATAAAAGGCCTTCACTAATTCTGCCTTTCGAGCTTTGTCGAGTATCTAAATCGATGGCTATATATCAATGGCCTAGTTTGCAAGAAGCTAATTGTACACTTTATTCTCGAGAGAAGTTCGATCCAGATGATCGAACTTTCACAACTCAAACACAAAGACAAAATTGTCAAAGCTAAACCCTTCTCTTGGCTATGCTAATATGTGTGTGTCAGTGTATGTATGTGTATATAAGCATATATTTGTAAACAGAACTATGACAACTGCAATGATCAAGTCCATCAATAATATATATGGTGTCATAAAACCAGCAACAAAGTTCATTTGCCCTTCAAAACAATAACTCAACTACATAAAAGACCAAAGCTGACAAAACTAGACAAAATGGGTTAAAGAATTGGAATTTATTCATTCTCTCACACTAATTAACACTCCCAAATAAATGATAATCAAAACAATAATTTTTTTCCATGCATATTTCCAGAAGAAAGCAAGACAATGCTGCATTTATTTTGAAGATCATCAACCCCATCTAACAATGGCAGATCCCCATGTAAGTCCAGCACCAAAACCAGCTGTTGCAATAGTATGCCCTGTCTGTATCTTTCCACTGCGTAACAGCTTCGCCTAATGCCAATGGGATCAAGCCGCGCCGTGTTTCCATAATTTGCTAAATTCGATATTACACGCCTAATGGGACATCTAAACGTGTCGCCACTGCATCGATTATCCTCTGGTTTGCCTGCAAATGAACCTGATTCCAATCACATACATACAAAATGGCGGTCCTGACAATGTCCAGTCGCTTAATAGCCTTTCACATCAATAAAGGAGAATAATGACATGAGTCTTTACTGCTCAGTAACCTGTATCTAAGAAGACAAACCGCTTTTGGTAATTACACAGATACCTGATGAAGAAGCAACCAATCAATGCTAGAGCTCGTAAGACCGGCTTTATCTAGAGCACATTCAATGGATTTCGGGACAGCCCGAACTGCAAATTTGAAGACTTCTTTACCGTTCATCTGGATGTAGGAAAACGACGATTTTTTAGGAGGGAATCCATGAACCGAACCGTTTGAACCTAATGAACTATCTGGTTCGTTTTCTTGAACATTCGCGCTTAAATGCCTGCAGAAGTTAGTTTCTACTTTAAGTTAGACAGAACCAAGAAATTTGCATAAAAATAAAAATAAAGAACTAGAGACCTTGGCCTTCACCATCACTATGTACATCAAAGCTAAATAAACCGCCTTCTTCATCATTGCAGGCCTACATGAACATGCAAGTGTTAATGTAGATACAGTTAACAAGTAGTAATGTATCATTAGGCCTTAAGATTTTCAATACGAAGATATTATTCGGAGGCGTAAAAAATAAGTATTTTTACCTGCACCAGCACGGCGCCAGCAGCATCTCCAAAGAGTATGCAAGTCCCTCTATCAGTCCAATCAACATAACGAGAAAGAGAATCAGCCCCGATCACAAGAACGTTATTAAAGCCACCACCTGCAATATACATAAGTCTCTTTAACTCAAGTAAGTCCCTTTTGTAGATTAGTGTATGTGATTGTTAGCAAAAAGCTCGATATTCACCTCTGACATGACAAGCAGCAGAGACAAGGCCTAGTAAGAACCCACTACACGCAGCAGTGATATCATAGGACAATGGATTGTTTTTGCAGCCGAGCGCTTTTTGGATCTGGCGGTTACAAACACTTATCAAAGTAAGGACAGAGTTGTCAATGGACACCACTGAAGTACATTTCTATTTTGAATCTCAATGGACAAAACATAGATGAAAAGCAGTTCACTATAAGGTTTTACGATCATCACCACGCAGGATAATATACCTGTGTAGCACCACCAAACAGATCTTCTGGAGTTGAAGTACACAGTAAGATAAGGTCAACGTCATTTGGGTCAACCTGTGCCATCTCCAGAGCTTTCTGAGCTGAATCAACAGCTAGAGCATTCAAACTATCTTTTCCTGAAAAGAACACAACGCGTAAGTGCATTTAGAAACCACACATTCAGAATACTGGCTTTGGTCAAGACATGTAAGTGTTTAATGTCTATTAGCAGTCGAAACTACAGCCAATGTTCTCAAAAGGACATTAATTAGATACCATCCACTAGAATGAGGAACTCACCAGTAAGAATTCTTCTATTGCGAATTCCAGTCCGAACAGATATCCATTCATCATTAGTTTCAACTATTTTTGAAAGATCGTCGTTTGAAATCTGAAGACTAGGTACAGAAGAACCACATCCAACTAGTTTGCAGCCTCGACTAGCCATCCTGCTTCAATTAATCATATGTTAAGATGGATTCTCAGATTGAATACAGTTACTCTTTCACGATAACAGTACTAGTTTCAATAATAATATACACTGTCCATGTTTAGCCAAAAATGAGCAACTGATCCACTAGGATGGAGACAAATAACATAGGTGTCGAACGGGTATGCTTATAAAGAATACGCGGGTGTGGTTGAGAAAATATATGATACAGAAACAGAGAACATATGCGTAAATATTAAAGATTTACAGACCAAACTGTATGTGATAAAACAATCCGGACCAGATAATAAATATTAAAACACATAAAATAAAGCGTTTCTAGTATTTTTCTTCATTTTTGGTAGTTTTTCATCATTTTGTATAGCTTTTCATTCATTATCTCGCAGTTTTTCCTCACTTTTGAACAAGGTTCATCATTTTACATATCCGAGTTATGGATATCTGAATCCCATATCTAACTTTTAAAAATTAAAATTTGCTCCAGGTGTGTATCCAAAGTATTCGATGCAAATCCGTGTCAGATGGTACTGGAAACGCTATCAAACAAAACTATCCGTGTGCATCGTAGCAAATAACCTCCCTGTTTCCCAATACACTAGATTCTGGATCAGATCATGTTCAATAACAGATAACCATCAATCAGCACAATGCATCATTGGGATACTCTAAGCTCCTTAAATTTCAGAAATTGAAACAGGTATACTGATGGGATCCCTTAACTGAGAACATTCATGGCATCAAATAATATCTCACTAGCAAAAACATCAAAATAAAATTCCTAAACTAATTTTGTTGTCCACTTTACATTCAATTGATCAAAGATTCACACTTCAAACCAAGAAAAAAAAAAAAAACCTGATTGTTGCAAACACAGATCATTAATGGGAACCCAATTTAGCATAAAAGAATCATACAAAGGATAATCTAAATACTTAACAAAATTGTATACATTAAAACTTACTGGGGCAATTGATTCGAGAAGGGAAAGCTTCTCAGCACCTTCAACTGAGGAGGAACAGAGGATTCTGTTGATGGTGAATCCATCAAAACCCTAAACCCAGATCGATATAGCCTTGTAGATTGAGAAAATCTCTTCCTAACACCACTAGGTAAAACAGGTGTAAACAATCCAGCTGCATTGGCCATTATTTCAATCCACGAAAACAACAAAAACCCCAATTATACCTTTAAAATCGAAAATCTTCAGCTTTTGGTCTGAAACTAAAACACACCAAGTAAAATCAAAAGAGAGCCCATGTAGTACAAGCTCTCAATTATTTTATAGAAATTCTTGCAGATTACAGCTAACAAGACAATGAAGATGCATTTGATTCAACAATAATATTGGTAATGAATTCCTATACCATAGATAGAGCTTTGAAGAGTCTGAAATGAAATTTTCAAAGGGCGATTATGGCAGAACAAATTAAGGACAACTCCTATGAAAAACATGGAAAAACAAGAAAGATTGTTAACATCTTTTTCACTTGTACACGCATGCAGATACATCAGCTCAGAGAGACGGGGGAAGTTAAATGGTAAATAATTTATACTCTACCATGTTAGGCGAGAAGTTATTCGACAGCAGAATCTTTGCATCGCCATCAAAAATTTGAAGCGAGAAAAAGTTTTACCTTTTTTTCTTGTAAGATAATCTTAACAAAATTGTCAAAATGACAAATTCCATGTAGTAATTGGTATTTTGTCCTGCATCGAATATAATTGTAAAATACAAATTATCATTTTACTTGATATGATATACATGCTGCTCGCTTTTTGCTTTTAATTATTTTTAAAATCAAATCATTTTTTACGGTTTTAAATTTTTCAAACTAAACCCAACCATAATGCAGAAAATCATTTTATCCTGGCATGTGATTGGCTCGAATTTGGCTATAGCTTTTTCCGTTTTTAATTCTTCTTTACAAATAATTCATCGAAAGAAAGATTATCACTGCTCAAATAATTCATTACTTCATTCATACAACAATCATACAAGATTCTCATTCTCCATCTACCAAAAACCATAACTCGAATATCACTAGGTTCTCCCTCTCTCTATGTGTATATGTGTGTGTACACACAACATTATCTATTATCATATTTTTCAATTGGCATGATCATATAAACCATTTGAACTGCTTTTATTTCATCATCTCATATGGCCCTATTGTGACGACGAGATCGACTAATGTAATGTGTAGAAATGATCAAATATTAATGTATCGCTGATCGAGATATTAGAATTTACATATAATGATAATCGAGGGGACCGATTTAAAAATCCTGGTTCACCGCGCGATCGCTTCACAATGTGATCGATTTAAAAGTTTCTGGCTTTACTTGCTACAAGCATGCGAGAGTGCAGACACGTTTGATCAATGTTATGCAAATAAAGACACATTTAATTAATAAATGCCGATATTCACACACACACACACACACACACACACACACACACACATATATATATATATATATATATATATATATATATATATATATATATATATATATATATATATCCGGTTCCTGGTTTGGTCCGGTTTTATCATAAAACTAAAACCAAATTGCTTTTCACGATTTGGTTTTTTTATTTATACAAAACAAACCAAAAAAAACACATGATTTACGATTTGTCCCTTTTCAATATTTTTCAATCCACTCGACATTTTGCAATTTATTATTGGCTTTTTAATTATTACCTAAAAATGTTTTTGAGACAACTAGACATGTTTTTTGAGAAAGAATGCGATAAAATAATTCATGACCACACCCAATATACTCATTTGTTTATAAGCACCATACCTCGAGGCAAAATTGACTTTTTTTAGCTGCCGTAAATAACACATTTCGACTTTTCGAGAGTTGAAATAAGAGCATCTTTTCATCGATAGTAGACCACCTTTTCATTGTATCTGCAAATTCCCACACGATAAACCTTTTGTGCCGCCATGACTTAGTAACAACTATACTAAAGGGCAATCAGACATGTTTTACTTGCCCGATTGATTCGAAAAAAAATATATATACTAATATATGTAGTATGGATTTTGTTTGTCTCCATAATTTTATGTGTGCGTCAGTGTAAATATAAAGCATATTTGTAAACAGAACTTTGACAAATGCAACGATAAAGTCCATCAATAATATGGCAACATAAAACCAGCAAAAAAGTTCCTTCAACAAAAAAATAACTTTCTGTCAACTATATAAACACAAAGGCTGACAAAACTAGACAAAATGGGTTAAAGAAATGAAATTTATTCTTTCTCACACTAAATTAACACTCCCAAAATAAATGATGATCAAAACAATATGTTTTTCTTTTCCCAGAAGAAAGCAAGACAATGCTGGCATTTATTTTGAAGATCATCAACCCCATCTAACAATGGCAGATCCCCATGTAAGTCCAGCACCAAAACCAGCTGTTGCAATAGTATGGCCTGTATGTATCTTCCCGCCAAGTAACAGCTTCTGTCTAATGCCAATGGGATCAAGCCGCGCTGTGTTTCCATAATTTGCTAAATTCGATATTACACGCCTGATGGGACATCTAAACGTGTCGCCACTGCATCTATTATCCTCTGGTTTGCCTGCAAATGAACTGAGTTTAGAAAAAGATGACATAGCACAGATGACATGGCATACAACTTTAGTCGAGATACCTGATGAAGAAGCAACCAATCAATGCTAGAGCTCGTAAGACCAGCTTTATCTAGAGCCGATTCAATGGATTTTGGCACGACCGAACTGCAAATTTGAAGACTTCTGTACCTGCTCATCTGGATGTAGGAATACGATTTACTTTTTGGGAGGGAATCCATGAACCGAACCATTTGAACCTAATGAACTGTCTGGTTCGCTTTCTTGAACATTCGCGCTTAAATGCCTGCACAAGTTAGTTTCTACTTTAAGTTTGAGAGAAACAAGAAATTAAAATCAACTAAAAAGAAAGATGAACTAAAGACCTTGGCCTTCACCGTCACTATGTACGCCAAAGCTAAATAAACCGCCTTCTTCATCATTGCAGGCCTACACTAACATGTAAGCTGTTAATATAGATACAGTTAACAAGTAGTTATGTATCATTAGGCCTTAAGAATTTCAATATGAAGATATTATTTGGACGCCAAAAATAAGTTATTTTTACCTGCACCAGCACGGCTCCAGCACCATCTCCAAAGAGTATGCAAGTCCTCTATCAGTCCAGTCAACATAACGAGAAAGCTTAATCAGCTCCGATCACAAGTACGTTATTAAAGCCTCCACCTGAAATATACATACCACGCCCTTTGACTCGAATAAATCCTTTGGAGAATATATTGTACTCCATTGCTAACAAAAAAAAAAGGTCGGTTTTTACCTCTGACATGACAAGCAGCAGAGACAAGGCCTAGTACGAATCCACTACACGCAGCAGTGATATCATAAGCCAATGGATTGTTTTTGCAGCCGAGCGCTCTTTGGATCTGGCAGTTGTAAACATTCATCAAGTAAGGAAAGATTTGTCAAAGGACACCACGGAAGGGTAAATTTCATATTTTGAATCTCAATGGACATAACATAGATGAAAAGCAGTTCAAGCTAAGGTTTTTACGTATCACCACGCAGGATAATATACCTGTGTAGCACCGCCAAACAGATCCGCTGGAGTTGAAGTACACAGCAAGATAAGGTCAACATCATTCGGGTCAACCTGTGCCATCTCAAGAGCTTTTTGAGCTGCATCAACAGCTAGTGCATTCAAACTATCTTTTCCTGAAAATAATACAGCGCGTAAGTGCATTTCAAAACTTCACATTCAGAAGTCGTTTAGTGTCTATTAGCAGTTAAAACTACAGCCAATGTTCTTATAAGGACATAAATCCAATGCCATCCACTAGAATTAGGAACTCACCAGAAACAACTCTTCTATTGCGAATTCCAGTCCGAACAGATATCCATTCATCATTAGTATCTACCATTTTTGAAAGATCGTCATTTGAAATCTGAAGACTAGGTACAGAAGAACCACATCCAACGAGTTTGCAGCCTCGACTAGCTAGCCTGTTTCAGGCCATCATATGTTAAGATGGATTTTCAGGTTGAATTCAGTAACATGATTTCAATTACGAGAAACAATATTTATATAAGAGCCGTCTTTTATGGCACCACAGAACTTATAATCATTGAATTGACTCAATCATCAGATTATAAGTATATCCCATACCAGACTAGACCGGAATAGGGTTCTCTACATTCTTGGTTCTTACTGTGGCACCACACCAGAAACAATCAACCAAGAGAGTGTTGCTACTAGAACTGAGATTCAAATTTCACCCACTCGATTTTGACAATTCACCATTGGAAAGTCGATTCTTAGGTCTAAGATCGATTGTCCAGAAGTTGATTGCACTGCGGTGTCAAAAACGGTATAAAAAACAGTAGATTTGGTGTCATGCCATTAAAGAGGCCCTTATATACGATAACAATACTAGTTCTCATGATCATATACACTAATCCAGTCCCAAAATAACAAAAAGCATCAAATAAAGTTCCTAAACAACTTTTGTGGTCCAATCACTTTACATCCAATCGATCAAAGATTCATACTTCAAACTCAAAAGATCTTAAAGAAACTATGAATCTGGCAAAAAAACAGATCATTAATGGGAACGCAACAGCATAAAAGAATCAAACCATTGTTAATCTCATGCTGCCAAAACCTCAGTACATAGTCAAAATGTATATACATTACCACTTACTGAGGAATTTGATTCGAGAAGGGGAAAGCTTCTCAGCACCTTCAACTGAGGAGGAACAGAGGATTCTGTTGGTAGGGAATCCATCAAAAACCCTAAACCCAGATCGATATAGCTTTATGTTTGGAGAAAATCTCTCCTTAATGCTACTAGGCACAACAGGTGTAAGCAATCCAACAGCATTAACCATTATTTCACTCCACGAAAACCACAAAAACCCTCAATTATACCTTAGAATTGAAAACCTTGAGACAGCTCTGAATCTAAAAAAACACCATGTAAAATAAAAAGAAGAGCCCATGTAGAATTATCAATTATTTATAGAGATTCGTATAGATTACAGCTAACAAGACGATGAAGATTCATTCGGATTCAACAATATCGGGAATAACTATACAATAGAGCTTTGGAAGAATCTGAAAATGAATTTTCAAAGGGCGATTATGGTAGTACGAAATGGGCGATAACTCCTATGAAAAACAAGAATGATTGTTAGCAGTCATGCAGCAGAGAAGAGGAAGTAGGGGAGTCGTAATAAATTATTATTTTATTTATATATACCATATGTTAGCCTTGCGGCAATTAGAATTAGGTGCATGTTTGGCAGCAGAATCTTTGAATCGCCATCAAAGGTGTGTTTTTTTTTTTTTTTTTTTTTTTTTTTTTTTTTTCATAAACCAACGCCAAAGTTTATCAGAGGGAGGTTTCAGACGGCTGTTTCATCAGAGTGACTTCCTAATAGTGAATCACAGACGCGCAGAATCCCACCACACAGCCATCGAGCGAATACACAGCCGCCTCGCGCATGAAATCAGCAAGGCCCAGATGCTACCACGCAGATAGCCTCAAGAAGGAGCCCCTGTGATAATTTTCCCGGCTTGTACCCCAGATTTTTTTTTAGCTAAAAGATGAGCGAGAAATTAAGTTACCTGTCGCTTCAACAAAAGTGAACTGAGCTAGAGATAAGCAACACAAAAATATAACATTCTTCAACGATGTTCTAGATGTGAGAGATCTTCGCCCTTTGAAGAGAATTTATTAATGACCGTAAGTGAATCGCTATCTAAAATAACCTTGAAAAACCCGGCCTTGTTTTGTTTTAGCGGCGGATCCATTCAATCCAACCCAATATTTTATTGGGAAACTCAAGAAATACGCCCAAAAAGAATGTTAAAAATACGATCAACTCACGCGCGCGCAGACGCATCACTCACGCAGTCACAGATGCACCACTCATGCAAACACGCAGCGCTCGTAATGCACTTATGTGGCACGCTACAGCATCGAAAAAGATGATATTTTTCAAATGTTTACTTTTCAGGCATATTTTTCCAAGGTTTTTCTTTTCGGACATATTTCTTCAAGTTTCCCTATTTATTCACTTCACCATCTTATTTATCATTATTTTATTAATTTTATTATTTTATTATAAATTCTTTCATCGATCATTCAACATCAACAAATAAGATAATATTAATTAATTTATTTTATTCACACACTACACTATTTAACTATTACTTTTCAATATAATAATTCGATAAATTTTCTCTCACCAATTATTTCTTCAATTACACAAATTTCAACATAACAGTTCAACTTTATAATCATTATCTCACTATATTTTATTTTACTTTCTCTTTCTTAAATTCATTCAACCTCAATCCAATCCGAAACCAAACATGGCTCAATAGATTTCTTGACATATAGCATGGTAAATTGACAAAGCCTCTCCTATAGTTGCCTCATATCTACCTTCTAACTTTTTTGAGAAAGTGCAAGATATTCTCATGGTTGTCGCGCGCAATAAACCCTACAGCCCACCATATGATCCTTGACGGCGTGATCAACGCTTATTTTGACTATTCTCGAGGAGGAGGTTTCCATTTCTGCTTCATGGCGAACAATTTGTGTATTATGCTTCACAGCCGTAATTGCAGCCATGTATTCTGAGGCTTCTACATCAGCTTCATGTAAGAGGGAGGATATATAGACCGCTTTATATCATATAACCAAGCGCATCAGCCATCAATGTTCAATTGATTTTGATTAGTAATGTGTCTTATGAAATGAAAATTTCAACTCAAAGACAATACGACTTATTTGCGTTTCACGAGGAAATTTTAATTACTTTTTAAAAAAAAATGAAATTTCAATTAATTAGATAGAGATATTCTACACACATCACACATGTGTGTATATATAATCAATCCTTATATACTCATAATCAATCTATATAAATTATGTACAATCTGTTGCACTCATTTGTCTCAGAATGTCATTCTGTTGGTTACTTGGGATGACATTGCTCGTGAAGCATGCATGAATATCTTCTACGAAACCTACGTCAAACCATCTAGGGGTTGTATCAAACAAATTAAACAAACCTTAAAGTTGATGAAGAAAGGGACGCAGTCTGTCTATGAAGTTTTCCATTCGGTAAAATCAAAAGATGATGAATTGGTCATTTTAGGAGCACATATGGACCAATATGAACTAGTGGATTTAGTTCTTCATGCTTTTGGGGATAATTATGGTGACTTGATTGATCGTGCCTCTAAGCCTGGGAAACTCTTGTTTCTGTTTGGGGAACTTTATGAAAACACCCAGTCAACTCTCTCTATTTAATGCTCCAGCCACTGCTATTTCCGCTACTGTCTGCCCTCTCTTAGTGGTCATCAATGTTTCCCATGTTGCCTGGACTAATAGACCTGCCACCCCATGAAACCATGGTTCAAAGTCGCGGTCGCGGTAACCGACTCAGAGGCCACCGAGTCACATGTATCGTCGCGTATCGATATCGTTTCGGAGAGACGGGTTTTCTCCAACATAAAATGATTTAAAAAAATTCTAAAAAAATTTCAGGCCGAGTCACTGTAGATATCGGATTGACTCGGCCGAGTCAGACCGATTTTTGCCGAGTTAGGCCGAGTTTTGCCGAGTCAGACCAATACATACCCGAGTCATGTCTAAACCGAGATGAATCTGTAATTTTGTACCGGTAAGCTCCGAGTCGGAGTAAGTCGACTCCGACTCGGTTTTTCCAACATAAAATGATTTAAAAAATTCTAAAAATTTCGTGCCGAGTCATCAGAGATATCGGATTGACTCGGCCGAGTCGACCGATTTTTGCCGAAAGTTAGGCCGAAGTTTTGCCGAAGTCGCATCAATACATACCCGAGTCATGTCTAAACCGAGATGAATCAGATTTAGTACCGCAGTAAGCTCCGAGTCGGAGTAAGTCGACTCCGACTCGGAGCTTACCGGTACAAAATTACAGGTACAAAATTACAAGATATGAACCGTTGATATTTGCAGGATATAGGTTGATTATGAACCTGGGATAAGAAGTATGGTTGATAGAAAGACGATTTTGAAAGGTGGAAGCATGTGTCCAAAGCTAAAGAGTTGAAACGGATCAAGAATATTCGATGTTTTTCACCCTACGCTACTTGATCTGCAATTTTATCTCTCATGTATGCATTTTATGGACTGGTAGTGTTCATTAAAGCTTTAGGTAATTGAATGAGCTTTCCAACGCAACTTCAATCGCCAAATCGGATCTCTACACGCCGGGTTATTGCCAAATTATCGATGGTGTCCACCGGCGCAGCTCATCATCACCCAAGCGCTGCGCCTCTGGTGTGTGGAAAAGATGGCTAACGTGATTCGTAGATGTTGGGAGCACGCCCACCACCAGCCAAAGCGTGTGCCCTGCGCCAGATAATATGATTATATTGACATTTTTAGGTCAGTTTTTGAGTCTATAAAGCCAAGGGATCGAATTTTACATCATAGATGACATTATGGACTTTTATTCTTCATATTTTCTTAGAGAACTCTAGTTTTATTTTATTTTTCTTTCAATTGCTCTAAAGATTTAGACATTTTTTTTGATACTTTTCGCAATTAGATCATGAGGATTTGACATTTCTTGTCTTTGGATTGCTTCAATCTTTTCAATTGGTAATTTATTTCTTTCATCATGCCTGCAATTTTATTTATCGCTTTTTTCTGCAATTCAAATTTACATATAAGTAGCTAATTTTATTATAGTAAATTTATGAGAGGGTTTCGAATTGATGCTTTGAAGGATGATCTAGGATAGGTTGTGCATAATTTTTTGAATGTTTGTGTCTTAAAACTTTACCTAAATGCTTGAATTAAATTGATCATTTGATTCATGAATTTACACACAAACTTTATAAATGTATTTTAAGTAGGAGTTTAGGATCAAGGGTTTTAGATCACCATGCACTAACTAGTCGAGTTGTTCGAGCATGTTCCTTGAGTGAGGTTTTTCTTGTTAAGCCGTGAATTCAGTGGATACAGAGCTTCTATCAGTGCTTAATCATGTTAGGTTAGTCAAATCCTAAATAGAGATCGTTGAACTGAGCATGTGGGACTTAGGTTGTGATATTAACGATAGAGACTGCTTTTAGAGATTGCACCCACAAACACATTCATTAGTTCAACTAGTTGGTTGGTTGGAAAAGACTATTCCCGTGATTTGGCAGAGGTGTCGAGAGTAGTCGCCTTGAGCATAATTTGATATAGTTTTGTCGTATGATTCATACCTGCTATTTATAGCATATTCACTCGATATTGTTGTCCTAAACTAGATAATTAAAGTGACTATGGTACTTTGATCGATTTCTCGTGGATACTTACATTGCTCATTGTAAGTATTTCCGACCCGGCATAATCGCCGTTAAAGTCGGGCTTACTAGAATTTGGCCATCAATTACCTAAATGGTGAGTTTGAAGACTATCTAAAGAAGAATGTAACCCTCCCCAAATGACCCCTCCAATGACACGTCAAATAAATGAAGTGTATAAAATAAGGATTGTTAGACATGGTGCGGTCCATGATGTGTCATGAAACACTCCAAAATCGCTTTGGGGCATGTCCTAGAAACAATGTCTTATACATTTAACCGCTGCTCCATAAAAATAATTAATTTTACGGAGAAGAAACCAAATCGCTTATCTCTTCCTCGGGGATCCCTTACTTATGTGAAGCTGTCAATGCCATATAATTTAGAGACTATATAGGCAAATGTATGTTTAGTGGATATCATAATGAAACTAGATGATACCAATATTACAACCAGAGGATACCAATATTACAACGCCAAAGCAAATGTGTTTGTCTCTGTAACCACCAATTTCTTGTGAAAGAGTTCCTCAAAGGGACAAAGGAGAGTAAAATTTTTATATTCAAGAAATCGCACCATTTTATCGGTCCTAACCCAAAGTAATAAATGTTATAACACTTCCTCTCAAAGTTGAACGATATTGATTAATCATCACTACAAGAAAATCGGTTTAAAGCGGATTTACACGTCGTCCCTATAAAGACGCCCTTCGCTTGTCCCTTTAATCAACGGACTTTCAAGTGACGATTTAAATCGCCCCTTTAAAGCGTATAGATCGACGTGGCACGGATTTTTCTAAGAAATTTCAACTACGACGACATGACAAACTTTTAAGGACTACATCATTGTCATTCCCTATAAACATAATTCATTTTATTTTATTAAAAATTATTATGATGAAAAATTTTAATTTTTTTATAAAACATTTAAAGGATTTACATTGTCGCCCCTTAAAAGCATTTATATTTAGTTTCAATAATAAAATACAATATGAAAAAACAATATTTTTTTATCTAAAACATTTAAAGGATTTACATTGTCGCCCCTTAAAAGCATTTATATTTAGTTTTAATAATAAAATTCAATATTTAAAACAATATTTTTTTTTATCAAAACATTTAAAAGGATTTATATTGTCGCCCCTTAAAAGCATTTATATTTAGTTTTAATAATAAAATTCAATATTTAAAAAATATTTTTATAGAAAACATTTAAAGTGGATTTACATTGTCGTCCCTTAAAATATATTTGGGAAAAACAATTTAATAATAATAATTTAGGAAAGCATTTAAAGGGATTTACACGTAAATATGTAAGAAAGGGAAGCATTTAGAAAGCATTTAAGAGGGAATTATAACAAAACACTCGGTAAATATGTAAGAAAGTGGAACAATTAACTCGAGGGAAGAATATAACAAAATAAAATTTATGAGATTTAGAAACACGTGAGCAAGAAAATGTGAAGAAAGACTGTAATAACATTACAAACTCAACAAAAGCTATCTGGTAGAATGATGGTAGTCGCCAAGTAATCTCAAGCTACCAAACTCGTGAAAAAGGCATAATAACACAATTCATTACCAATCAGCATAAGCAAAGAACGCTAATCTTTTTTCATATAACTAGCTAACAACCTCTCCACACATGGTTTCAAAGAAGATCTTGATCTCTCGCAGGTAACTTGTACATACAAGGTAATATTCCTAGTACGACTAATAAGACCATTTTTTACAAACAAATTAGGATGATTTTGTATTGTATTTGCATTGCCTTTAAAAAAAAAATGATTTGACTCATACCATAAGCAAGAACAGCTTGGGTGGCAAGAGCACAATCCCACACTTGACTTCCAAAGCTCTGCAAAAGAAAGAAGCTATGTAAGCTATGTCAACTTTAATTCATTCATTGTCATATATATTCCAATGAATCCAAACCTGCATTTTCATTCCATCTTCAGCAAGCCACAAGTAATCTGGCACTCTAGCTAGATTTTACTTGAATTCATCGCACTAGATCATGCGCCCACCAAAGACATCATCTCGCAAACTCGCAATATTGTAAACAAGAAGATTTGCATACATTATTTCCATGATCGTTGCTAACCACTCAATTGCATACATGATTTGCATAAATGACTTCACTTGCCTTTTCTACACATCCAATGGTGATATATCTACTCTCTTCTGCTCCATATCTCATGTACTGAATATTAAAGTTTCATGATCGTTTCATTCAAATTTGCTTAACTAGAATAACATTCAACTCATTCAAAAATGGCACAACACACAATTTTTTCATTCATTAGAAAATGGCACAACTCAATCCAAGGCCAAATCCAAATCCAAACTACACCATACTCATACACTACTAGCATCAACTCTATACAAAAATATCACAACACATGTGTTTACATAAAAAATGGCACAACACAACTATCTTCAACTTCTCAAAGATCCAAATCCATAAACTACTATCATCAACTTATTAAATATCATTTATGTACCATTTAATCATAGACTAGCTTATTTTCCACACAAAAATGCACAACACTTAATCTACAAAAATATCACAACTCAATCCAAGTCCAAATCCAAATCCAAATCCAAACTACACCATACTCATACACTACTAGCATCAACTCTATACAAAAATGTCACAACACATGTGTTTACATAAAAATGGCACAACACAACTATCTTCAACTTCTCAAAGATCCAAATTAAATCCATACACTACTATCATCAACTTATTAAAGATCATTTATGTACCATTCAATCATAGACTAGCTTATTTTCCACACAAAAATGCACAACACTTAATCTACAAAAATATCACAACTCAATCCAAGTCCAAATCCAAATCCAAATCCAAACTCCACCATACTCATACACTACTAGCATCAACTCTATACAAAAATGTCAAAACACATGTGTTTACATAAAAATGGTACAACACAACTATCTTCAACTTCTCAAAGATCCAAATCCATACACTACTATCATCAACTTATTAAAGATCATTTATGTACCATCTAATCATAGACTAGCTTATTTTCCACACAAAAATGCACAACACTTAATCTACAAAAATGGCACAACACAATCTCGGTTTGAACCTGTAACTTGTTACTACTATCATCTAACCGAATCGAACCCTCCCATAAACCGAACCCAACCATGTACACAAATGGCACACATCCTCACTATAGTTTTAACTACAATTGCATTTATACACACACCAATTTTAACTACTAACTCAAACGAAAATCGAAAATATAAACCAAAATAAACGAATCAATTACTCATTACTAATCATACTACAACTATCAAACCTAATTGTCGAACCCTCCCATATAACCGAATCGAACCCTACCATTATAACACCGAACCGAACCCTCCAATAAACCGAATCGAACCCTACCATTATAACCAAAAAGCAAAAATGGCAAATTTGAAACCGAATTGAACCTTCCTATACACCGAATCGAACCCATTGGGATGAACCGAATCAAGCCCATTTGAAACCTTAACCCACAACATGATAACTTCAAACTTTAACAAATTAATTGCATTTACACACACACAAGCATGTTGTATTACAAAAATAATGAAAGAAATTGACGAAAATAATAAGAAAAGATGATTCACCTTTGATTGGGGTGAAATTAGACTTGTTTTTCGTTGAAAATGGTGAAGAATCGCCGGAAACCACCCCAAATTCGCCCAAATCGCCGGAGCTATGCCAAGGAAGAAGAAAGAGATTGAATGAGAGGAAATATTTGACGAAAATAAGATGAAAATTGGTTTACCTAAGTTTATGGATGAGATTAGAGGTGATTGGTTGTTGAAAATCATAAACAATCGCCGGAAATTTGGTGTAATCGCCGGAAATAATGGAGGAAAACGGAGAAGAAGAAAAATAAGAAAGAGGAAAAAAATGAGTCGCCTGATTATATTATCAATCTTGTTTAAAGTGACGACATACTATTTAAAGGGAAGACAAAGTCGTCCCTTTAAACCCAAAAAAAAATTTGACGGCCAAATTTTCCCCTCCAAAATTTCATACAATTTTTTATTTTTGTTTAAAGGGACGACAAAGTCGTCCCTTTAAACCCAAAAAAAGTTTTGGCAAATTTTCCCTCCAAAATTTCATAAATTTTTTGAATTTTTGTTTAAAGGGACGACATTGTCGTCCCTTTAAATAAACTTTTATAAAAAAAAATAATTTTATGAACTCTAATATTACATTTTTATGATTAAATACCTTAATATTATATTTTCGTTCATAATATATATAACACTATTTTTTTCGATAATCTATCTAACTCATTCGCCGATAACTAACCCTTAGATTCAAATCGATCGCTTCGATAACTAACCCCTAAATTCAAATCGATCGCTCAATAACGAACACCGACACTTAACTCATTCGATCGATCGAGCCACAAGTAGATACAACTATCACAATGATCGATAACGATAACGATCTAACTCATTCGCCCGATATCGAATCCCGAGATTCAAATCGATCGCTTCGATAACGATCGATCGTTTACAGTAGATAGTACTATCACAATGATCGATAACGATCTAACTCATTCGCTCGATAACGAACCCTGAGATTCAAATCGATCTTTTAATAACGATCCCCGACTCTTAACTCCTTCGCTCGATAATGATCCATCGAGACATAGTAGATAGTACTATCACAATGATCGATAACGATTTAACTCATTCGCTCGATAACGAACCCCGAGATTCAAATCGATCTCTTAATAATGATCCCTGACTCTTAACTCCTTCGCTCGATAACGATCCATCGAGACATAGTACATAGTACTATCACAATGATCGATAACGATTTAACTCATTCGCTCGATATCGAATCCCGAGATTCAAATCGATTGCTCGATAACGAACCACGACTGTTAACTCATTCGCTCGATAACGATCGATCGAGCCATAGTAGATAGTACTATCACAATGATCGATAACGATTTAATTCGCTCGATAACGAACCCCAAGATTCAAATAGATCTCTTAATAACGATCCCCAACTCTTAACTCCTTCACTCGATAACGATCCATAGAGACAATGATCGATAACGATCCTCATTCGCTCGATAACGAACCCCGAGATTCAAATCGATCTCTTAATAACGATCCCCGACTCTTAACTCATTCGCTCGATAACGATACATCGAGACATAGTAGATAGTACTATCACAATGATCGATAACGATCTAACTCATTCGCTCGATAACTAACCCTGGATTCAAATCGATCGCCGATAACGAACCACGATCGTTAACTCATTCGCCGATAACGATCGATCGAGCCATAGTAGATAATACTATCACAATGCTCGATAACGATCTAACTCATTCGCTCGATAACGAACCCCGAGATTCAAATCGATCTCTTAATAACGATCCCCGACTCTTAACTCCTTCGCTCGATAACGATCCATCGAGACATAGTAGATAGTACTATCACAATGATCGATAATGATCTAACCCATTCGCTCGATATCGAATCCCGAAATTTAAATCGATCGCTCGATAACGAAAATGAACCACGACTGTTAACTCATTCGCCCGATAACGATCCATCGAGAAATAGTAGATAGTACTATCATAATGATCGATAACGATCTAACTCATTCGCTCGATAACGAACCCTGAGATTTAAATCGATCTCTTAATAACGATCCCCAACTCTTAACTCCTTCGCTCGATAATGATCCATCGAGACATAGTAGATAGTACTATCACAATGATCGATAACGATTTAACTCATTCGCTCGATAACGAACCCAGAGATTCAAATCGATCTCTTAATTCCTTCGATCGATAACAATCCATCGAGACATAGTACATAGTACTATTACAATGATCGATAACGATCTAACTCATTCGCTCGATATCGAATCCCGAGATTCAAATCGATCGCTCGATAACGAACCACGACTGTTAACTCATTCGCTCGATAACGATCGATCGAGCCATAGTAGATAGTACTATCACAATGATCGATAACGATTTAACTCATTCGCTCGATAACGAACCCCAAGATTCAAATCGATCTCTTAATAACGATCCACAACCCTTAACTCCTTCACTCGATAACGCTCCATCGAGACAATGATCGATAACGATCTAACTCATTCGCTCGGTTTCGAACCCCGAGATTCAAATCGATCTCTTAATAACGATCCCCGACTCTTAACTCCTTCGCTCGATAAGGATACATCGAGACATAGTAGATAGTACTATCACAATGATCGATAACGATCTAACTCATCGCCGATAACTAACTCCTGGATTCAAATCGATCGCCGATAACGAACCACGATCGTTAACTCATTCGCCGATAACGATGTCGGATCTCGTGATTGAGATCAATCGCTATTAACGAACCCCGAGATTCAAATCAATCCTCGATAAAGCGAATCGACAATGTATAGTAGAGTATTATCATAATCACCGTATTATCGCTCGATAAAAGAATTTTTATAAAAATAATGAATTTTATATTTTAACGCAATGTTTATTAGAATATGTATATTATAATTTTATAATAAATCAATATTATTTATTAACTCAAAGTTTTATATTAAAAAAGTTAATTGTTTTAAAGTGGATTTACAATTGTCGCCCCTAACAACCCAAATTTTATAATTTATTGTACATAACATATTATTTTCTCGAAAATGTTTAATTTGATTTACATTGTTGTCCCTTTAGACGTGCATTTTATAATAAATCAATATTATTTATTAACTCAAAGTTTTATATCAAAAAAATTAATTGTTTTTTAAAGGATTTATAATTGTCGCCCCTAAAACCCAAATTTTATAATTTATTGTACATAACATATTATTTTTCTCGAAAAATGTTTAATGGATTTATTATCGTCCCTTTAGACGTGCATTTTATAATAAATCAATATTATTTATTAACTAAAAGTTTATATTAAAAAAATATAATTTTTTAAGCTTTGATTTACAATTGTCGCCCATACAAAACCCAAATTTTATAATTTCTTGTACATAACATATTATTTTTTCTCGTAATAGTGAATGATTTACATTGTCGCCCCTTTAAATAACCTTGTTGTCCCTTTAAATAGTTTCGTCCACTTTAAATCCAAGTTCGCACGTGGGGTTAATATTTTATTTTTTTATTTACATTGTCGCCCCTTTAAAGTTTCCTCCAAAAATCGCCCAAAACTTTGACTATGTTTAAATTATTTAAAGTGACGATTTTGTCGCCCAAAAGATATTTAAAGCGACGACTTTGTCGCCCCTTTAAAACCGCTTTTTTGTAGTGATGCACAACTTAAAGCAGATGAATGCAAGTCTCTTATGATGAAGCGCCATAGTAAACATATTATAAAGTTCTTATGTCTCATATCTTTCCAACAACAATCTTTTCATAAACAACAGTCAACATAAATGTGTTTGGTTTGTAAGGATTGTTAGACATGGTGCGGTCCATGATGTGTCATGGAACACTCCAAAATCGTTTTGGGGCTGTGATATCCCACATCGGTAAATTAAGTGAATGCTTACTCCCATATAAGTGTGAGACATAAAGGTCTTGTCAACTCTGGTTAGCCCTTTTGTACTGTTATGACGGCGGTCCAAGCAGCTTGACCGGACATTTATGACTCATTTAGCGCTACAGCCCGGGTCCTGGGGCGCATGTAACGGTATCGTGAGCTTCTATTATTAGACGGAACTATGCGCCAGACCGCATAAGAAGACGGTGTAAGGATGGCCTCTAGTTACCTCCTGGTAGGACGATCCGGGACAAGTTCGGCCGCCCCGGCGAGGACGCCACCCCTTTATAAGTGGGGAGAATGTGATATCCTACATCGGTAAATTAAGTGAATGCTTACCCCATATGAGTGTGAGACATAAAGGTCTTCATTAACTCGGTTAGCCCTTTTACCAAGCGAGGACGGCGGTTCAAGCAAATGACCGACATTTACGACTCATTTAGCCGCCACAGCCCGGGTCCTGGGGGCATAGGGCATGTCCTAGAAACAATGTCTTATACATTTAACCGCATTCCATAAAAACAATTAATTTTACGGAGAAGAAACCAAACCGCTTATCTCTTCCTTGGGGATCCCCTACTTATGTGAAGGTCAATGCCATATAATTTAGAGGCTATATAGACAAATGTATGTTTAGGGGATATCATAAGGAAACTAGAGGATACCAATATTACAACGCTCTGAAAGCAAAATGTGTTTGTCTCTAGAACTACCAATTTCTTGTGAAAGAGTACTTTAAAGGGACAAAGTGAGAGTAAAATTTTTATATTCAAGAAATCGCACCATTTACTGTCCTAACCCAAAGTAATAAATGTTATAACACTTCCTCTCAGGTTGAACGCATATATATTGATTAATCATGCACAACTTAAAGCAGATGAATGCAAGTCTCTTATGATGAAGCGCCATAGTAAACATATTATAAAGTTGTTCTTATGTCTCATATCTTTCCAACAACAATCTTTTTTCACAAACAACAGTCAACATAAATGTGTTTGGTTAATTTGTACATGAAAAGCTGGATTTGAATCAATATATAAAGCAATCAACTTGTCACAATACAATAGGGTTAGCATTTTTGCAGGGAATCCATTTTCTTCTAAGAAGTCTTGTATCCATGTATACTCAGTCGAAGTGTAAGTTTATAGCCCTGTATATATCGAGCAAGGATCCTCTCAAGTGAGAGGGTCCGATAGTCTGCACATCATCTCATGTAATAATAATGTCATGGGCATATACATCCGGTAATTAATACAGAAACAATTTTAATATGTTGATAAAAAGACAGAGTGATCAATTTTATTTGTTATGTTAATGTGTTTTCTTATCATTGTCTGTCTGAAATTACAAAAACAAGTGTTTTAATTACAGAATATTTAGTACTTGTCCTTTCAGTCAACCTGAAGATAAGGTACTTCAACAAGAACAAAGAGAAGCACAAGAGACTTCTTGTATTTGTGTTGTTTAGACCCATTAGCTTTTACCTATCTTTGTATCGTCTAACTTATCTTGTTCTACAATATATATATATATATATATATAACTTTTGTTTTGATACTTCACCTCGGCCACAACGTTGCTTGACACGACTGTTATTTTTCCTTCTTGAGGAAAATTATGAAAAAGAACAAAAACTTTGTGAAATTATCAAAAAGGACAAGAACATTTGATTTTAGAAAAATGACAAAATATATTGTATTAAGACAATCTTGCTCTCTTGGAAAAAAAAAAAAAAAATCAAATCAAAACCACCCACCTCCTACATTTGCATTAAAAGAAATATATATATATATATATATATATATATATATATATATATATATATATATATTAAATGCTACTAATGAAAAAAATTAATAAACTGGTCAATGACAAAAGAATATTTTCACGATTATAAATGACAAAAATCACAATTGTTACTTTAAAATCATACTTCACGTTGTTAACGCATATTTTTATGTTTCACAACGTTATTTCATATTTACTCTATTCCACATTTGTTACTTCATTTATCACATTTTTATTCTTATTAAATTACGCTTTCTTCTATCATTTTTTGATAATCTTCTAGACAAATATATATATATATATATATATATATATATATATATATATATATATATATATATATATATATATATATTGTTGAACTCCATCTGTAGGTAAAAATAATGCTTTCAATGTGTCAATTAGTGATACGCAATGTCAAATTCAGAAATGGCCAAATAAGAATGGCCACATAAGATAGCGACATTCGTAGCAGTAAACCCTATACTATGGCCATATCTCTAAAATGAAGATAAAATGTAGTTTACTCCTAATAACTTCCCAAACAGTAGTCTCTATCCCTATTTATTTTTGTGATATTAACAAAGGCATCCCTACTTATGATGATGCACTATTCACGTCCCTAAACATATATAATTATTAAAAATTATATAGGATAAGGATAATGATATCACTTGAGCTGAAAGAATAAATATTTAAATGCATTTAACAGAGCCATATGTAGAATACGTATTATTTAATATTATTTGAAATGTTATGATATATAAGTATATGGATGCCGATGATGATGTTTTGAATCATGATGTCAGAAATGTAGAGCATGTATTATTTTATATTATTTTAGTGATGTAATAAGGTGATTCGATAAGAGTGCCCTAACAATGTCCAATTATAAAGTGTCAAATAGATCACAATGTTAATGGTAATGTCAAATAAGAAATGTTACGAATATAACAACGTCAAATGATAGTTATAAATAAGAGTCATTACACAGATAACAACGCCAAATTCAGAAATATTAAACGTCAAATAAATGTGATAATTAGTTGTGACACATTATATCCCACATTTGTTATTATCACCGTGACAAAAACGCCACTAGATCAGTCAAATTGTAGTGACAATTTGAATTATGTATTATTGTACACAAAAATGATTTATGAAATTTTATCGAACGATATCGATTTGATTTCAAATAAAGATAACTAAAAATATAAATTATATAAAAATCATGATAATTAAAAATATAAATTAAAAGATATAATCGATTAAAAATCTATAGAGTAATATATATATATATATACATATATATATCTTATATCTATAAGATGTTAAGAGGCTGAGCTTTGATCGCTAATGCTGGCAAAATTTCTTCTAATGATTATTACGACACCTTTTTTTTTTCTTCTTATATGTATAAGATAAGATGTTAAGAGGTGAGCCTCTAAATTGGCCACGCAGTAGCCTCTTTGGCCACACACACAGACCTTTTTTTTCCATGAAAACCGGAATTTTTGCATACAGATATAAAACCAAATTTTTGTTCGACTTCTGCTACATAAACCGAACAAAAGCAGTATATTTCGATACGGTTCATTTTTCGCATCTCCAATGTATAACGCGATTCGCTTTTAAATTTCAATCAATCAAAAATTTCGATCTGATTTCGCACAACAATCGAATAAAACCGCAGATTTTTTTTTATGAAACGTAATATATCGATTCATTTTTTTTTCCTTACTTAACAATCGTTTTTTTTTTTTTTCTTTCGTAAAACCGAATTTCGTTACCAAGTATATAGAAACCAAAATTTTTTGTTCGACTATCTCGTTAAATAAACCGAACCAAAGTGTATATTTCGATACGGTTTATTTTTATTACCTCCAACAGATCATGGTTCAATTTTAAATTTTCAATCAACCAAAATTTTCGATTCGATTTCGCACAACAATTGAATAAAACCGTAATTTTGTTAGTGGAAGGGGCCATAGCGACAAAAAATTAATAAACGGTCTGTAGCGACAAAAGTAATATTTTCACGATTATAAGCGACAAAAATCACAATTGTTACTTTAAAATCATATTTCACTGGTTAACGTTATTTGTGCTTACAATTGTTACTTCATATATGTATTTATTTCACATTTGTTATTTCATATTTGTTATTTCATAATTGTTACTTTTGTCCTTATTAAATTACGCTTCTTTTATCCCGATTTTTTTGATAATTTTGTCCTTCTGGACAAAAATCTATTTTTTTTTAATCAAACGCAGATCGTTAGTAGTTTGTGCAAAAAAAGGAAAGACCGACGGATTTGAAGTTCTAATGCAGAAGTGCAGATTGCTAAGATGAATGTTTTTATTTATAAAATACAATAACAAAACAATAAGGGCAAACAAATATCCGCGCTTAAGCATGCTACGCCACACGTGACCACGTGACAACACATTAAATGCTTTTATTATTTTGAACAACATAACGCCGGTGGAACTGCTTATAAAGATTTAACGCCACTAAAATTGACGCTGGAATACCAAATCACTTTTTATATTCTTCGCACTGCTTGACACATGTTTTTTCCAACCAAATGAATGAACACGAGATCAACGATTTATTCATTAATGATAAGAAAGAGAAATGTCGATGTAAAACGAAATAAACACATTTTCAAGCATATTAATGACCTGAAGCTAAGACGCCCCAGAGATTCGACCGTAGTTATGGTCCGCTTATTATATTTCTATAATGTTCATTGCAGAAAGTCAAGTTAAAGTGATCGAATTTATGACATCGTTCTCCGATACATCATATAGTAGTTTATTTTGTAGATGAAAACTCCTGATAGGGCTGGAAGAGGGGTGATTCACAATTTTAATGCCTCTAAGAAAGAGCTACAATATGTCGAGAGATTTGACCGTGTAGTTATGGTCCGCTTATTATATTTCTATAATGTTCATTATGTAAAGTCAAGTTAAAGTGATCGAATTTATGACATTGTTCTCCGATACATCATATCAGTAGTTTATTTTGTAGATTAAAACTCCCGACAGTACTTTAAGAGTGTGATTCACAATTTTAATGCTCTAAGAAAGAGCTACCTCTGAGAGAATGTGATATATTTATCTTGCTTCTTTCATTCTCGCGCCTTGAATTTGTTACTGGCTTAAGCTTATATGATTTATTCCACGCTGGCGATCTATTCTTTCGATATTATCGCTGATAACGATTTATGCCGCCCACCGCAGATTGCAGACGCACACACGCTCACTAGTATATATATATATATAAAACAAACGCACTGAACGTGTATATATATGCCTTGAACGTGGGCAACTTGCGTGGGGTAGTTTTGGTTTTTTTAAAAATCATTTGATGCTGTATTATTGTTTTGAAATCAATAGTGTCCTTCTGATAATTTCAGAATGTTTTATCCTTTCAATAAGTTTCCTTTTCTTACTACTTACGATAATTCGAAACTCTCCGGAAAATATTTTTGAACAAATTTTCAAAAATTCTTTCTTGGAAACACTGTCTGCTAAACCTTCAATAGCAATTTCGGTGGATAATATCGGCATTAAAATTATGTACATACCGATATTATCCACCAGTATCGAAGGTTAAAAATGCTGATCATCTATATATATACTATATCTCTGTCTCAAAATATAAATTCAATTAGTTTTTTGAATTTGTCTAATAATATGAATACGTTTAGAATATCAATAGAGCATTTAATACATTTTTATACATTTTACCATAATTTATTATGCATTCACCTAATTTACAACTATTACATTAATTAGAGTCAAAGGGTATTCTACAATTTTAGCATTAAAGTTAATGACACTTAACCACTTTCTTAATCCGTGTGAAAATGTCTAAACGGATTACATTGAGTAATGATACGGGTACATTCTGTCAGACACAACATGTGACACAACATTCATTTGCGCCCTTGATTAATTATGATAGTCTACATCATTATCACTAGATCATACATCATGATTACTAGATCATACATTATGATCAAGAATGAAGATGATATATTGTGTCACCAATTGTCAAGGCTCCATGCCATGCCAGATCATTACTATTTATATTTTGGGCGGAAGTAGTATTAGCTCCGTCCCAAAATTAATATAGTCCGCTTAAATTTTCAATACGTCTCATAATATAAATCAATTTTAATCCTAATAAAGCATTTATCATGTTTTTCTTCTTTTACTCCTTAATTTATCATGTTGACAATTGAAAATTTGTGAACATGTTGACATTTGAGAAATTGTATCCTTAAATAACTAATCACACATGAATCACTTTTAATGCACCTTCAAATCACATATAGAAAATATCAGTTTTATGATTTATGTAAATTTTAACACACATGCAAATAAAAATAAAAATAAACGTAATTGTGATTTCACTTGACCTAATTCTAAAGACTATTGCACTTTGATATCGACTGTAGTTTAAACCTATATCCCCGTACAAGATAAGTATATCCTCCCGGCCAAAAGAAAATAAGAACAAAATTAAACATCTCTGTATTTATGGTTGACAACCACATAAGTAAATTTGGGCTGATCACATGAAACCTCATCCAACAAAATCTTACCTTGAAATTGGCCCATTAGAGTCCAGTTTGACATTAAAATTAAAATAAAAAATCCTTGAAAAGATTGTACTCCACTTACATGTACAGATGTTTACATGTTTTAAATGGAATTGCTCAATTTCAATGTTTCAGATACGACATGCAGTAAATGAATGGAATAAAATTTTATTCCCATGGAATTAAAATGTTCATTTTCATTCCTTCCAAAATGGATTAAATGCGATTAATAAAACGAAAATCGACAAAACACGGTGACGGGTAAGAGGGTGGTGGTAGGATAGGTAGGTAGGGGTGGGGACAGGTGTGGGGTGGGGTGGGAGGTGGGGGCAGGGGTAGGCAGGTAGTGTGATGACAGGAGCAGTGAAAGGTAAGGTAGGTAGATGTTGCAGGCAGGCAGGCAGGCAGGCAACGGGCAGGGCAGGTAGGCTAAGGTGGGAGTGGAGGGCGGGTAAGGCAGAGCGGGTGATGAATAAGATAGGTAGGACTGTGGCAAATGGGTAAGGTAGGTCGTGGCAAAGCAGGTGGCAGGTATGGCAGAATATGTTGTGGCATGGGCAGGCAGACGTGGGCAGGTGGTAGGCAGGCGTGGATGAGTAGGGCAGCGTGGGCAGGTGTAGGTGGTGGGTTTGGTAAATGGTAAGGCAGGTGTGTGTTGGGCATGGTATGGCAGGTGGGTTACAGCAGGCAGGTAAGGCAACAGAAAGTTGTGTGGTGAGTACAGAAAGGTAGGTATAGTAGAGAGGGTGGCAGGGTGGTAAGGTAACGATGGGTTACGGTGGAGTATCGAGGTTGGCTGGCCGAGGCTGGGGCAGGCTACCCCACCCACCCTACCTAACCCCACCCACGCCACCTAACCCATCCCTTCCACCATATCCTAGCTACCTTATGAACCATTCCATACCCTATCCACCATACCTTAATCCACTATCCTGCCCTACTCATTACTAACATGCCAAACACAGTAACGAAATAAATTTATTCCATTCCATTCCAATCCTATTATTTTATTCCATTCCACTCTATTTCTGTGTAACAAACATGTTACTATTGTTCAAGTTTTCCTGGTCCAAAATTGTGGACTACATCCAGGGAAACTTGTTTACAAGTTTAATTTTGTGTGGTTATATTGACACCATTTAACTATTTCCGCATCACTTAATATACTTATTCTACAAAACTTTTCCGACGATCTCGCTTTTCTTTAACGATCTCGTGGATAATATCAAGATATACCATGTACATATAGAAACACCGCTTAGCAAAGACCGATAAAAGCAACCGAATAACACACCTTAGATTCCTACATGAAACATGCATCGACAATGTACGATCTCATTCTTCAAAACGATTTGTGTGTTGCAGCTTTTGTGTTTTTTTAACGATCAAAGTGTGTGGTTTCAAATATGTATCGCATTTTGTGTGTATTTTGTCGATGCCAGCCCGTCATTTATGACTCCACCACTCCGCAAGGCCTCCGGTTAAATGTTTTAATTAATTTTTTTTTGGCCCAAGTAATTATTTATGATTTTTTTTTATTATCATAGGCTCATTCACTCAAGACAAAACAAAACTCTTATTATCAAATAACAATGTAATTTTATTTTTATCAAAATAGAACACTCTCAGTATTTTTATTTTTATTTTTTACAATTCATTTCTATAAATCTCCAAGTGAAATTCAAAATTGAGAAAGATAACAAACATCTCACTTGCCAAGAGTCTGTAATTCTTCAATGCCTCGAGGTGCATCACTTTGCATTGCAGTAGATGTTTCACTTGCATTGCAGAGGTGCATTACTTTGGTTGTAGGCGTTAGCTTTGGTTGCCCTCGAGAGCCTCTCACGAGTTGGCGCCGCCTCGACCTCGCTTTGTTACGTGAACATTTATTCAGACGACAACTCGAATGTAAACGCTTATGAAAAAAATATCTAACATTCCCCATCTTCCTCCAAATTCCAATCTTCAAATATCAATCTTCAGTAGCAAGATATGCTAACTGCATATATTCATTTTTCTTTTCATTTATTGATGTACTACTTTTGTATTTATGTTTTGTGGGTACCAAATATGTTAGAAACGCTGACGTGAAATTGGATTTTGTAGTGTATGTTTTTAAAATAAAACCCTTTAAACCAAAAATGCCACATCCGACAAAGTTGTGTTAGGCCCTAAAA
Source organism: Gentiana macrophylla (assembly GCA_026214975.1). NCBI lineage: Eukaryota > Viridiplantae > Streptophyta > Magnoliopsida > Gentianales > Gentianaceae > Gentiana > Gentiana macrophylla. Next base: position 27,635,332 of record CM047809.1, on the reverse strand, counting down.
ACTTCAGTGGCCGCCCTGTATATGTCTAATGATATAAACAATTGATCAATTAGTACCCTGGTGGTTTTTTTATTTACACATTTATGTGTTGTTAACAAAATAAAATACATTATATGCCTTGAGATCCTTTTAATTTTACTCCCATCGGTGTCCCCAAAAATAGAGACAAAATTATCAAAAATCGGATATGATGTTGTAATTTAATCGTGACAAAAATAACGATTATGAAGAAACAATATGAAGTAACAAATGTGGAATAAAGTAAATATGTAAGAATAATTCATGAAACACAAAGAACATTTACACGTGAAGAATAATTTTAAAGTAAAATTGTGATTTTTGTCCTTTATAATCATTAAAATGTTACTTTTGTCATTCCGCACTCCATTTATTAATTTTTTTGTCCTTATGATTATTATGTATCCGCTCAATACATCGGATAACATAAATATACTTTTTTTATAAATCTTTTTTTTAGAGAACCAGCAAATATTATTAAAATAAATCTGCCAACGAGGCGGAGATTACATCAAAACGGGATGTGTACCCCAAGAGATAGACTCCCACACCGCAACACCATGCCTAGCAAGTATGTGCGCTGGATATTACCAAGACGCTTAACAAAAGTAAAGCGACAAGAAGCAAAAAAACAGGCCGTAAGACAACATTAGCAAGGCAAATTTCAACACCGAAAAAATCCTTTGACGGACAAGTTAGTGGCCTCAATACAAGATAAACAATCGCCTCAAAGATCATAAGATACCGCACTGGTTGTTTTCGCCAGAGCGTGATAGCGACGATCTCCACTATTCCGTGCTTCACCCGGTCGTGGTGAAATGAAAAGGCCGCCATAATAGACCCTCGAATCTCTAAAGATCACCCAATACCCCAATCCGTAACCACACCGAGGCATCCGTGATACATTTCCATGTCCCCGTGGCGGAGGGCCCAAGTAACCGGGTGTGGGATCCTCCGCTCAGAGTCGTGCCTCCAATCACCGCCTATACTCTAAAGCGCCGCCAACGAGCTTGAGATAACACGGAAACATAGATGGGTGTGCTCAAAACCGCACTACAAACAAGACCTTCCAGAGATTCCAAAGTGTCATGCAAAACTCAGACATAGCCTCTATGTATGATGCTCCACTAGACTCCCTAAAAACTCATGAACCTGCACGATCGCCGCATGTTTCGACTCCGCAAAGGAGAACGCCCAAACCGCCTCTAGCGTAGTCACAACCAAACAGATACGGTGCATAGATTCCCGCCACGACCACATGCCAAGCAAAGCCCATCTCCGATTTGCCTCTTGAGCAAGTTTGCCCCAATCGGCAAGTTAGCCCCCAGAACACCTCCAAAGAAAATGCCGACTCGAGGCGGCACAACCACTCGCCATACATCCCGCTAAAATCTATCCGACCAAACAGGTAAGATGACCCATTAACCCTGCAATACAACCCCCCACACAAGCTCGTGGCTGCTATAACCCGACCGACAAGATAGCGCCTTTCCGATCATAATGCCATATCCATCTATCCGAGCGGACGGGCCTCAGCATCGAGTCTCAAGAATCGTGATCCACCTCCCATGATTGAAAGCTTGTCGAGTAGGACATATTCTATTTCCACCATCAATCGCCAAGAGATCATGCACCGCATATTTGTCGGCAGAAGAAGTGATGACTATGTGCAATACGGAAGGAGGTGGAGGCCGAGTGATCCATGCATCATGAAAGACAAAACCGAACGACCATCCCCAATACGCCATCGCAGACCGCACTTAACATATCACAACCCTCTAATACACTTCTCCAGAGAAACGAGGACGCCGCCCCAAACTCCGCAAAGAATGAAGTCATACCGGGTGATACTGCTCGTAACTCGACCGACAACGGGGTCAGTAGGTGTTGCAACAACCGCCAATCTCGCTTTGCCAACAAAGCTAAGTTGAAGGCCTCAAGGTCACGTAAACCCAAGACCACCTGCATTCTTTCGCGCACAACAAACTTCCCAACTTCGCCAAAGGCACCTTCCGCTTGTCCTCGTATCCCTCGTAGAAAAACCCCGATACACCTCTCGAGCTCTCGAACTAACGAGCCGGGATTTTAAAGCATCGCATAACGAATGGGGATCATCAAAATCGACTTAATCATGACCTCTTTACCTCGCAGCGATAACAGCTTATCCTTCCACTCGACAATATCTTCCAGATCTTTTCCTGGGAAATCAAACACCGCCGCTTATTCCGCCCAGAATAAAAGTCATAAGAAAAAGGAATGTCTCTTTTCAAAAATATGATTTTCTATATATAAAATAATGAATACAATTGTTCTTGAGAAAAGATTGATATTAGTGTCACGCAACGTAAATATCATAAAAGTAATACAATATGCATAGAAAATCATAATAAAGTATTATGGGGATATTCATAGAGAGACTTATGTATAACCAATGGGTGGCGATTGAGGCCTTTCTTCATCCGAAAGAAACAACTATTATATGCATTATTTGTTTTAGTATTCGCCTCTTAAATTTTTTTCATTCGTCGCGCTTATTTGCTCATCTTGCTAAGATCTTACGCCCACCACTCAGATATTACAAAGAATAACAAACCATCAAGATCTTAGCAAAACATATTGAATAAACATATATCAAGTGAGAAAATAACCATGCATATCGTTAAGCAAAACAATGTGGTTTCATCATTTTCATCGAGAAATGACGTTATTTCATGGGATAGTAAACAGAAATTAAAGACAAAGGAGTCAAAGGCAAATGTCACTGTTAGAAGAAAGCCTCAGACTTCATGGCTTTTCACAAGCTAAGGACAAATGACAATATGATCGGATAAAGGCGAAATTTTACCTTTGTCTATACATTAGTTTTTGAGCAAACTCGAGGTTTGTATATATAATAATACTTGAAGTTTTATGTAGTGCTGTAACGAGTTTGAAAGAGAAATGGAATGAAAGATCTCGATGCTCGCTCGAATTATTATAATCGAAGATGCTTACTTACACTAAGTACATAAACGTTTTAAAGTTCGTTTCTGTTCTACCGATAAAAAGGAATGCTCGGAGCTTGAAACAGATCGCTCGCGAACAGCTCGAACTCGAGCCTTCGCTCTGCTCAATAGCAAATTTTTATGGGCTCGCTCAATAGCCTCGCCTCGCTCGCTAGCCTGCTCAATAGATATTTGATATTTGTTTTATATATTTATATATTTATTATTTATATTATATATAATATATGTTCATTTAACACTAACGAAGCCGCTCACAAAATGCGCTGTTCGCTCGCTTACTAAACGAAAAGAGAGAACTCGCTCGAGCTCGGCTCGATAACATAAATGAACGAGCTCGAACGAGCTTAAACGAGCCGAGTTCGAGCTTTGTTCGCGAACGTTCGGTTCGTTTAACACCTCTTTTATGTTATAATTTAAGAAGTAATCGTTTATATTCAGTCTGGGTGTGTGTTTTTTTTTTGTTTTTTTTTTTTGAAGGGCAATGTGCTTTTTTTAAATTGGTAAATATTGAAGGATATTTTTGTTTTTTATATTAAGGGGTGAGATGATAATCGAATTCTGGGCTTCATCGTTAAATACAACGACAGTGCACTACTAGGTCAAATTCGATTCCCCGGTCTATGTCACCTATTTTATAACTTTGAAATAATTTATCACGCACTTTATACGTCCCAAAATATAAATTCATTCAAGCTTTTCAAACAAATTTTTAATGAAAATGATTAAATGTCATTAGTTTTATGATAATAATCTAAAATATTTTCATTAATGAAATGGTGGTTAGAATGAAAAGTGAAGGAATATACAATGTAAAATGAAGAAAATATAATAAATACTTCATCAGACTATAAATTGAATTACATTACGAGACAAGACAAAAAAACTAAACTGACTTATATTTTGTGACTGGATGGAGTATCATACACCTAATTTTTTAAGCACGATCCATTTTATTCAATCAAACACGGAGAAAACCCCAAAACATTACAAGAATGGAAATACAGCTTTCGCAACTCGCCATTATTCACTCTAAGCTAGGCGGAGATTACTAACTCTACTAACAATCTTAGAAATTAAAACATTCATCGGGCTTCACAAAGATCATCGCCATGATGGAGTTTGTTTCTCCAATGCCATAGCAGATAGATCATCTCGCAAAAGAGATAGGTCAATCTTATCACCCATTTCCCGCCAATTATCGCTATCCGCTTTTGGCATTGTCTCTGAGAAAAACCGTACAAAGTCGTTGAGGACTAGTGGATTTCCAAAGCGGACTTTGTAGGCAAGAATCCCTTAAAACATGAATGTTTGTTTCATCTACTTGGTGGAATTGGGGCACTCAAAGAAGAGCTCACATGTTTGTTATAGAGAAACTCCATGGTTGGCGGTGGCATCAGGCGATCTTGCCGCAGTATTAAGCTCGACGGGTCGGTCCATGCAAGCCTTCCAGACACGCTTTCCAGATTCTTCCGCTTCGTGGATGGTAGATAAGTTATGGTCTTATGTCGCTGCAACATAGTATTTACAATCGTGTGCCTCCGTCTGCATTAATATTTTCTCATTGCACTAAAGCCTTGCTTGAGTATGTTGGTCAGATAACATATAGTCCGCCATATACGGGAATCCATGGGTTTTGGCGGTTCAACGGAACTACCATATCTACCGATCAAGACCTGCACTCCACATGGATTGATCATCCGTTAACAATTGCCATACTAATTTACCCGTAAGATCCACGCCATCAAGTCAAGTTTTTGATTCCCGTGCCTCCTCCTCATCGGGACGGCATAAAGTACTCCAAGCCGTAGTGCATCTTTATTTCTCCTCCGCCATTGCCCCAAAATAAATTCCTACAAAGTTTTTCCATACTATGAAGGACCCCAACATGAATATTCATAGTTTGCATAAGTATAAGAAGCCTGGGTTGCAAGAGAGTCGTTGATCAGATCATCGCAAATTTTAGACAAAATTCTCATCTTCCAGCCTTGACATCTTCTTGCTCATCTTGTCTAGTATTGAGCTAAAACTATGTGTAGTAGAACCTGGGTGAACTAGGGGGATTCAAGATATTTGCCAATGTACTCAAGCAGTCGTATGTCTAGTTTATGGCTAAGAAGAACCTTAACTTGATTAGTTGTGTTCCTCGACGCGGGAACTTGGACATATGGGTACTAATTTTTCTCGGCCTAAAATTTGCGCAATTTTTCAAGAATCGCTTGATGATATCTCGCTTGTTTCTCGGAGGCTTCCCTAAATAAAATCATATCGCCTTAAAAATAGATATGACAAGTGGGGCCTTGTCTCGCCGAGCTTAATGGTTTCTGATCCCTTGTTGAACTCGCTGAACTATGAGAAGGCTCAAGATTTCCATGCATGAGTCAAAGAAGTAAGGGGTTGTGGATCCCTTTGTCTAAGTCCTCTTTTGGGGTAATTGATCTAGTTTGTTTCATTCCCTAGTATCATACATCTATTTATAAAGAGTGTTACAATCTAAATAGTACCGACACTTTAATTTGGATAACATACACGGTTTTTGCATACACTATTATAACACGTAAACCAAGTAAGGCCAGAGGATTTTGAAGACACAGATCGGAAATTTGTCGATTTTATAACTACTAAACTTTGTCTTATAAATTGTACCTCAATACGAAGTCAATGCAGATCAATATATAAAAATAAGCGGTCAATTCCACATATCTATGTGTACGATGATTACGCCAAATGATACATTCAAATGCATCAACATTTCACCTATTCTAAGCTAAAACAATTGTTTTTAACCGCTTACATGAACCAGCTTGTAGTGAATGTTATATGTTGGGTCTCATGAGCCGAGTAATTTACATTTTATGCTTATATCCCCGATTCGATATTATTTGTGTGTTATTTGACTATTCTCGTGTTACTTACATTTTGGGACAAGTGCTTGGATGGATTATTGAGTGGAATCGATAGCGTAATCTGGGCCTAGGTTTTAGAACCTTCGCTAAGTCGGCAGAGTGGAAAAGTATGAAAATATACCGCCGTTGCGTGAGGTATTGTCACAGCTATGAAGCGATCCGTGGCCACATGAAACACGCTTTCTGGACGCAGGGGTAGTTTCTGTGGTTAGCTAAGTCGGTTATGTTGCTAGCAACAAGAGGCATCATGCCTCAATTCAATGTACAATTTTCCACTAGATAAATACATTATATTCAATAAGCTCCTTTTGTTCTTTTATTTTCCCTATGAGTTCTAGTCACGGGTCCGACGGATTCGCCGCCAAGGAGCGATCTACGGAGGATCCGCACTGCCTTCAAGCGGTATGATTTTCCGGAATTTCTAGATGTAGATATGTCGTTCTTTTCTTGTGTGATTAGTATGGCTTAATTGTTTATATTAGTTCTCGCTATATAGTAGTTAGTTTATTTTTCCCCATACGTGTATAGATCTCAATCGCTGGTAAAGAAATCATGGAATAGCGGTTATGTTTTTTCCGCAATTGCATCGCCTATATCGCAATTAAGCGGATACCTCGTAAATCATGTTTCATGATAATCGGTCCAAATTTACTAACGCCTGACAGATGATTTAATTTACATATTTGTATCCCGATCAACTATTTGTATGTCATCATAAATTAAAATGAAGGATTTATAAATGGAAAGAGGTTAATTGCACATAGAACATACTATCCTTTCAATGGAATAGCGTAATATTAAGGATTAGCACCGTGAATGATAAATGAATTAAAATTTACCAACTGGGATGATTGATACATGATATTGGGGAGGGGGACTAACTAATCACTCGTAGTTAGAACAAATCTTTATCAACTTATAGGAATATAATTGTGTTTGCTCTTGCGCCGCTTATTGCTACCATATTTACTTATATGTTCCATAGTTGGTCATTGACTACCTTTCGCTCTCAACTGAAAGTTAAACGATTCTTTTAGTCTCTATGGATTCGACACCCTTGCTACGCTGCTCACTATATCGCGATAGACCTAGTAATATTGCTAGTAGTTCGTGATTGCACCACGGCACATCAAGACTTTTCGCACTATGACGGGACTCGTGTCAAGAATATTTTTAATTTAAAATTGAGAATTTGTATAATTTCATTTTTATAAAATTGCTTGCTATTGAGTTTGTTTTATAGTATGTGAATATTTGAGTCGAATAGCTCGCTCATCCATTCTCGAGAAAATTTGCCCTGGAATTGTGAGAGACCTTCCACAATTGCAAGCGCTCAGAAATTGACAGATCGCTCGCTCAGCAGAGTTGTGTAAGTAGTCGAGTCTCAGATATTTCTGGTCCGCCAGCGGTGAAATCGCCAACGAGGCAAGTACTAACTTTTTATTTTCTTTTGTGTCTCAGTAGTACGCCACACGGAGTTCTCGCAGCCTAAACTCGAGCGGTTCATACCGAAATTGAAAAGTTTGCAAAGCATAAGCTAAAAGAGGTTCGAGAAAGGACTCAAAGGCTCGAGGATTTATGAAAGTTCGTGATAAAGGAAGCTTAAAAGGATAGAGACGCAGGAGATTCCACTTCTAGAAGACTCGAGAGACAATGGCAAAGACCAAACAGAGTTAATGTAGAAAATGCAAAGAAATGGAGGAAGAAACAGAGCGGGTCATACAAGCAGATAAACGAACTCCATCGAGGTATGCCATGACAATAATTGAGCAATTTGTGCCATCAATTGTTCAACCGTGAGAATGCGGCCGAGGTCTTCCATCCAAAGCCAAACGCCATACAAATGGTGACTAACTAAACTATGTTTCATGGAGTACCAAACTAAGATCCAAGTGTACATGTCATTAATTTCTTTGAGATAGTTAGCATCACTAAACCAAACAGGAGTGTCGGAAGACAATATCAAGCTTAAGTTGTTTCCATTTACGCCAAGGATGAGAAGATATGGTTGTTGTATCTAGAGCAAAGATATATCCAATCTTGGATGCACTCCATCGCAGTAAGTTTATGAACAACACGCCTGTCTGGGAAATCATTGCAAATGAGACAGTGAGATCATGAATTTCAAGCAAAACCCGGCTAAAACTTTGAGGAAACATGGAACGATTTAAGAAGGCACAACGGATATGCCCTCATCACGATATCGCTTGCTTGTACAAATGCATAGTTTCTATCATGGATTGAGGCCAAGTGAACATATGAGAGTTGATGCATCAAGCAATGTGTATTTCACGTTGTTGTTACTGTAAGAAGTTAAAAGAGAAATTATAACATATAGCACTTACAAGCCAATCGGGACACAATGTAATGAGATTGCGAGGCAACCAAGGCGATTTGTGTAAGATACAACTCAATGATCTTATACCACCTGTTAGTAATCAATGAGAAGATGGATGGCATGCAAGATCGCACCGCCAAGGTAGAAAAGCTCCAAGGGATCGAGACATCCAAAGACCAAGATGTGAAATATTTGGCGGGGCAAGGAAATCCATATCGGGGTGTCTATCGCCGTTCTCACGATCACCGCCTTCGATATAGCAATCTTAACGGTGAGAGAGAGCAAAGCAAAGTGGAGGTATTCTATCTAGTTCAACTAAACTCATGGTTGGGAAGCAACCATGAAGAAAATAAGATCGAGTGTGACCGAGAGCGCCTACCAATTAACGGTCCATGAGTGAATCGAATGCTAATTTTTCAACATACCGGCGTAAAATGATACAAGATCGATAACCGGGAAGCCTCAAGAAGAATCTATCGCACTGCGGGGTGATTGTCGAATGTTGTCACCAGCCCGGGAGGATTACCGAGCAATACCGAAACCCAAAGGACGCCAACGCTTATTATGACAAGGAGCGGAAATGAATTTCCTAGAAAGCTTATTAAAGAAGAACCAGAGAGCGTAATCAATGAACGCAATGTAATCGTATAAACATGGGAGCCACAACTACGCAAAGAAGAAATTTCACACCCGGCTAACTGGCAGATTCAACAGATTTACTGTGTGAATATAGCAAGAAAGCGCATGTAAGTCTTCACGAATCAGAACTATTAATCCCGCTTACCCTATCCCTTATGAAGTCTAAACCAAATCATGATGATCCTCGTTACAAAAAGTTCATAGAAATGTTTAAGAAGTTGCAAGTGAATATACCTTTGTAAGCTCTCGCAGAATGCCGAGTATGCAAAGTTTATGAAAGAAGGGTTTATACTAAAAGGAAGTTGTTAGCCCTCGAGACCATTTGCCTTAATGCTGAATGCTCGTAGTGTTGCAACGCAAAACCGCCTCCTAAGTGTAAGGATCCCTGGTGTAACACCTGATTTTCGGCTTGTTGGTTATAAAGGGCTTTATAGTCATTTCCAAATAATTGTCTATATATATTTTTCTTCCCACCATTAAGATAGAGTGATATATGACATTTCCATACTATTGTTTAATCTATGAAGAAGTTAGGAGTATTTTCTAACATTGAAATGTTTTTGTTGTGACATTATTAATTTACGTTAGACATAAATTACAAATATTTTCCTGAGTTGATGGATTCGATCTTACATGTATAATCACTAAATTGTAAGACTATATGATAAATAAAACAAATATAATTTTATATGTCCCTAATAACGTAGGTTTTGAAGTAGTAGTTTGGAAATGTGTTTCAATTGGTGATATATGATATATTATTTTATGTTTTTCTTTGTAGATTAACTTTATAGACCCAAACATAATTAGACTAAATATGTGCATAATATATTTAGATAGAATGGATAAATTAGTACTTTAAGTATAATGCTATCATGATGGATCTCATTATTGCATGTACGTTATTCATTTATTTTAACAGAAAACATGTTATTTAGTGTGAATAATAAATGTATATGTGATTAATATCTTATTATGGCCGATCAACTTCACTTTCGATATTATTGATTCTCTTCAATAAGAAAACCTCTCCACGCTTTTGAGATTCAAATACCATGGTCGCTATTGAGTAGGATGGCTTAGCAAGCAAGATGCAATCTTGGAGCTCACTTGACCAGAAGCAACTCTCTCAGACTATGCCGCAACAGATTTTGGTGCCTTCGAACGAGGTTTGTGGCCACAACTTTGTTGTGTAAGCTTATTTACCCTGTGGCTATTGTCGTGGTCCGGTTGAAGTCCGCCTTGCTAAGTCCTCGAAGTCCTGATGCGCTTATCGTGGCTTGTGTGGGTAAGTCGGTTGTTCAATGTGTCTTTGATAAAGAGGAAGATCGGCACTTTGCTCTTTCCATGGGGCCTTGGTGCTTCGATAATTACTTGGTTGTTACGTAAGGGACGTGAGGCGAACTGGGCGGAAAATCCAGTTTTTTCGCCAAAGAAACTTTCTCGATGCAAATCCATGACCTTCCGCCGCAATCTTGAGATCAGAGGTGGGACGTACATCTTCTCCTTCAAAATTTTGAAACAGGTAAGGCTCTTCAATTGGCCAACTTCGGGAAGACATTCGAACTGGGAACGATCTTTCGGTTTCGTGGGGTGATTTTGCTGATCAACCTCTACGCCGATGTATATGTTTGACGGATGACAGGGACGGTGATTCGGTGTTCGATTCAATATGACCGACTTCGTGATTTGTGCTTCAATTGTGGTCACTTTGACCACACCGCTCGCTTTTTTGCAAAAGTTACGAGGAGAACCGACTACCGAAAGCAAAGCAAATGTCCAAGCCGATGGCACATGGTCGAGTGCTACGCCCAAAACACGCCTTTGGATCATATTCACTGCTGGAAGAGCAAGTTGGCCTACCACTATGCGTTATTGGAACAGAAGGGCCATTGATTTTGACGGGAGGAGCGACCTATTGATCGGCGTGTCATGTTGCTTGGAATCTCTCCAACGCAAAAAACTGGCCTGGGGTGACGGATGGAAAATTACGGGCGTGTCGGGACTTGTCAATCATGCCGATGCGAGATATTCATGAAACTCGGGATGGTCCAGAAGATGTCGTGGTCGGACGAGTTATTGATGGAGCAGCCAAGCTGGGCCGAGGCAACCGGAGTGTGTTTTTTGATATTTTCACCCCATGGATGTTTTGCAGGTCCATGATGAGGTGATCGGGGCTTGATGTTCCGCATCGAATTCGGTTTGTCTCTACCTATGTCATCACGCCAGTGTTGACATTCTCGCATTATTGCGAAATCACGGGCCCGCTTCGGGTTTCCACTTTTGCCGGATAGTACGGGCAAGGGGTGCAACAATTGTCTCGGTGATGCCGCCCGCAGAAAAGAAGTCGAAGGCCGAGGCTAAAGCGGATGGAGAGATCGCGATGAAAAAGAACCGTGCTTTGCAAATCTTGCCATCGTGGAGTCCGCCGATGAGCAGCCCATCCGCACCACGAGTATCTTATGTTGAATCGCCGACTCGCCAACCCCGGGCAAGACGGGCATTAAAGCGGCCTTGTAATTTTTTTTTCTCCGCTCTTTTATTTTTGTTAAACTAAATTGAATGAAAATCGGTTTGAGTATGTTTGTTGCGCTTGGTTTTCTAGTGCACTAGTTGTGGTGGAGTGTGGGTGCTAGTGGTGGTCTTGCTTTTGTTGTGGAATAATGATAGATGTTTTGGTTTCTACGATAATGTCGGGTCATATTGATGTGGTTATTCGCAGAGTACGGTACCAAGATAAAAGAGCTAACCAAGATAATGCATTGATCAAGCAAACCTCTATTAGCGAATAGAATGAAACCACCTACCAACCTCCAATGGTGTTCAAGTGTGTGTTATCGGTGCACTCCTAAGCTTGTAATTCCCCTCATACGAGTGTATGAAAGTACTCTATACCTCCTCCTTGGTCTATGTGTCCTAAACCTAATGAATTGGTATGATAAAGACTTGAATGCAATGACATGGTCAACAATCCCTGATAAGAAATCGAATGCCAATTAAGGTCAATTTTACCTTCAGCTTTCCTATTCTAAGCATCTCCTTTCGTCTCAACTAAGTGTGTGTGTGCTAGTGCTAGGTGATCAATCCAACACAAACAAGCAATACAATGAAAATAGGAAAAGATAACAACAACACGTGAAGCTATGAAATATACAAAAACTAACATTCCCAATCAACTAATAGAGATTAATAGCTATCACAACAATATTATCTTGGCTAGTTTAGAACTAGCCACTCATGGGTATAAACTTTAACATGTCAAGGTTAGCATTCATATCAATAAGAACAATTTACACAAATTAAAGATTAAGAATTTACCAATAACAAGCTATGAACTCAAAATGACAACCTTCATTCAAACTCAAGAAGCTTCAATGGAGTTGGGCACAAAAGTGATAATCTTGCTCCAATCAAAGTAATCTAGAAATCAAACTAAGAATCCTTAATGTTTACAATGATATTAAGAGTTAAATTT